>OY744482.1:266901452-267028424 GCA_963556165.1 Tipula helvola | reverse complement strand
TGAGTTGATAAACAATAAAACTTGCAAACATTTTCATTTAATCTGAAAACCCTGTACAAAATCTTGACATTTTTTTTTTCTATTATTATAAAATTAATTATACACATTAATTAAATTTTTGCATAAAATGTAATTTTATATATGCTGATATGATAAATCTGTTGCTATATATTCCGCCTCGAGATGAGATCTATTAATCAACAAATTGCTTGTGCATGCTTTATGAATAATGATGACTTCTAGCGATAATATGTTAATGTTTCAGCGTATATGCAAAGCTGACACCTCTCTATAAAATAACATCCAATACGGCAATGTATCCGGTAAATATATGCTTCACGTTTAAACACCAGTACATAGCCTTGATCAATATAAATATTTTTCAATTTTATTCTATATTCTATTTTTGTATTGATCAGTATCATTTACGAGTACACAAACTGTTCAATTCTAAATCACAATAATTATATAAATCTTCCTAACAAATTTACAAACACACAATGTCAATCAAAGTCATATAATTTTGTGATTGTTGATTTATTTAATTGTTGAATTACACAAAATCAAAAAAACGATAAATTATTTAATCTTACACTCGTCATATAAACGAAAGTTCATAAATTGTATGTACGTGTTATAAGAGTATAATATGTAATCCGCATACAATAAAATGAATCAACAGGCTACTAAAAATAAAGAAATATCGTCTCATATAAACTCCACAATATACTCGTGCATTCACATAATAAGGGAGCTTTTTTCACAGAGCTATTAGATTTATTATCCTTGCCGAAGTATTACAATATAATAAAAATACTAAACCCTTCCAATGAGTATCTAACATATAATATTGTATGTGTACACACTCATGAGTTGGATAAATTTTCACATTCATCTTCTCACATTTTCTTTGGTTCATTTAAACTTTATACACCAAGTAGTTTTTCTTTTTCGGTTGTGTAACGTATATGTACAGTTATTTTCATATGGAAAAGTTATAATCTTTAGTATAAGTTGGTGAACTGAACGAGTACCATAGAAAAGAAAATTTTATTGTTAACCACAATACAAATTTTGTGTTGTCTTCGGGAAAAATTAAAACACCATTTAACCTTTTGAATAATTGATAACACATAGTTTTTAAGTTTTTTTTTTTGCTTTGTGGAAAATTGTATAGAAATTGTCTGGAATTAATTTTATTTTGTATTAGAATGTAGAAATTTAATTTTCATAGGGTGTTCATAGTTTATATTTTATTATGATTTTTTATTTCTTAACATTTGTTTGTGATGCGGAGCATCAATGGTTTAGAATGGTCAAAATATCTAAATTTAATAATAAAAATTAAAAACGAAAATCATATATAGGTAACTAATTGGTAAATATAGACGAACTTCTCTGAAACAAGAAACTCGGAAGGGTTTCTGGTCTAGAAGAATTTCTTCTTCTAAATTAAAGGCAACTTTTTCCATACCAAATTAAACTATTTTCAAACCAAAATGATCTGGATTAATAACAAAATTCAAAATCTTCAATTTCGAGAATCCACCAAATTTTGAATAATCTCGAAAAATCTATACAAACTGGCATACTATTTGTACATCCTCAAACAAATATTAAATAACCTTCAAAACTTGGTAGGTAATTGCAATGTATAAAGGAATATTTAGTTTAAGAAATAAATCAAACCACCAAATTCTAAATTTGGGGCACCTGGAGATCCATTTTATAAGGAAGCAATAAGCTTTTTCCAAGCATTTCGAAATATCGAAATAGCGACAAAATGCGATTTTGAAAACATTACGAATTTCCGTAATGCTTACGTACACAAGTTTTCTTGCAATGAGGGAGTTTCTAAATATTTAATTCATTTGTCTAGCGCTGAAGTACTTCCCGGAGACATTCGAACCAAGTGTAAACCTTTTTCAATTTCTTTGCGATAATGTGTATGGTGAAAAATACGTCAAATCACATTTTTTTATGTTTTGAATATGTAGCACCAGTTAAACGAAACATTTATGGAAAATAATTTTTTTTGTTGTTGTTGTTTTTCATGATACAGGGTGTCAAGTATTAAAAAAATGCACTTGGTATTGTATTTATTGCTATAGAAAAGAAACTAATTATCCGAAACTTATAAAATAGAGCTCATTTGAAAGATAAATCAATAGGGGTTCTTTGGGAAAAAGGAAGTTTCGACGGCCATTTTGAAAAAGTAGGAATTAAATATGGTAAATTTGTATAATTAATTCTAGCTGTACTCGGCCATGCATTGCTGTGGCTCATTCTAAATTCTGGTTAAATGGAAAAGAAAGAAAACAGAAGCACACGTTTCTAATATGTTTAATTTTACAATACTTGTGGGTATACAATATTTTTAGTTGTTCCATTGTCTGTGCAAATATAGAGATTGTTTGGTTTGCCACTCTAGAACAAGGAATGTATAATTGTCCATGTGAGAAGCAATCTATATCTAGATCTATATCGCACAATTCTAAAAATTGACACTGAGTTGTGCTGATGGATATTGCAAACGAATCATGGGAATGCGTGGAATGAGGACCTGTGATTGGTCCTGATAAGATTGTTTATTCTACGACGTTGTTCATTAATTTGTTTACTGCAAGCCGCTTGCCATTGTAAAGCTTTGGCTTGTTGATATTTCGCAACATGATAATTGGCATGCCGATTTTCAATTGCAGTGCGTGCTGTGGCATCCCTAGCAGATCCAGTGAATCAATAATTATAATGGATAATTAACCGCTTCAACTGCTTCCACAACAGTGTCGACCGACTTGTATGTGACTGCGTCGCTTTTAATTTTAGACTGAATAATATTGTTAAGATCGCAGAAGTCTTTGTTCTTGGCGGAAAGAATAGCTCGTTCACTCAGCCAATTGTGATTCTTATAATTGGTTTGAATATTTTGAAATGCTTGTTCAGCCAATTCTTTTTTGACGTCACTAACTTGCAGAGGTTATGAGGCAATGAAATTCGTTCTAAGGTAAGATCAACCGGTACCTTTCCGTCTAAATTTCCAACGTAATTTCAGCGTTTCTACGTGTCACCGGAAAGAAGAGTATTTTAGGCAAGCATTTATTTCGTTCGCTGGTATCGGTCGAGGAATTACAGGTAATGTTTGCCGAAAATCTCCTGCAAGCAATATAAATGCGTTGCCAAATGGTTTAATGTTTCCACGCAAAACTTGCAATGATCGATCAAGAGCCTTGTGTGATTTTTTGTGTGCCATTGTGCATTCATCCCAAACAATAAGTTTGCATTTCTGCAACACTTTTACCATGCTGCATCCTTTGGAAATGTTACACTTGCATTTCTTTCTCCTGGTAGCAATATCGCAGCTATTCCGGACGACGCAACGACGCAAGAGTTAAAGCTAAGCCATTCTGCGATTGAATTGCTGCCAAAATCAATGTAGGTAATTAGGAACGTATTACCAGTTCTCCTGGCGCATCTAAGAAAAATATTTCACCAACCTTATTATTGACAGTTTGCATTACTTGATCGTAAATGGCTTTTTTCTCAACCATTAGCTTAAGAACATTTGATTGCACATACGACAAAAGATCACCCGTGTTGTAATTTTGTTCACGACGCAATTCTACATCAAACGTAGCAGCAGCAGATTGATTGGGTGATGGCATTTCCAATTGATTGAGAACTATGTCGCGATTTTTAAGCAAAAATCTTTAATCATTATCAACGCATAGTTGTACGACGGCATGTTCGACGGAAAATATCTTCAGCCATGTGCAATTTATATTTCTCCAATAACTCTGTTGGAGATGAAGGTAAGCAGGCGGTATTGCAAGCAATGCCCGAATTTGATTTGAATGTGACGTTTTGCACCCGTCATAAAGGCATACACCCCATTGTCGGTCGTTCTTCAATAAATTCAGACCTTGGCATGCACTGCGGCAAGTAGCATGTGTGACGCCGTACACAATTCTCAATTGCTGGAAAGACATTGGACCGGGTACATTTCAATCAAGATTACTCATCAGTATCATCTTCTGATTATATTGCTGGTTAGTAAGCTCACTCCCGGATGGTTATAAAGCATATGTGCATCTATCACTAAACATTTGACTGCGTGATGGTTCATTGGTAGTATGATTGGATGCTTCTTGTTGAATGATGCTTAAAATTTTTGGATTCGGCCGCCTACGCGAATGACACCTTTGTCATCTAGAAATAGATTTAGATTTATGTTTTAATTAAAATTATTGTCGTTACAATGGCCCATAATAGAAATGATACTTATAGGAGCCGAGTTGTTTTCTGAACCATCATATTTAGAAACAGTCAATACTGTTATGTTAGCTAGAGCTGTTTCCATCACTTTATTCTGTCCGGAAATTTTCGGTTTAAGTTTTAGTTTGTTATTCCTAATTATCATAAAAAGACACAGACTCTCCATTAAATCAGAGTCACGCTTACTAATATTACCGATTTTTAAAATCAATGAACTTAATGCTTGTAATAAAGCATTATCGTCCCGCTTCCTCAAATTTCTTATTTTGTTGGGCATTATTACAAAAACTATTACACCGTCTCTTAAGTATGTAATTGCAAAAATTAGTTTTATTCTTAAGCTATCAAAAATTAAATTTCAGAATAAATGTACTTATTGGTAACGAAAAGTAATTATTAATTACAACCAATCACTTAGTCATTAACTTATGTGAGTTCAACAAATTAAAAACTAACTTTATTGGGAAATAAACACTAGTCAAATATTTTTATACTCAGGAAAAGGAAACCAAATATAAAAAACCTGAATGCAAAATATCGAGAAAATACTGGGATCCCTCTTTTATTTATATTGACTAAAATCAAGTCGATGGACAAAATATCGATTAGAAAGTGAAGTTTGTCTGTATAAAAATCAATAAGATACTTTCGGCTTTTTATAGACAAAATTATATTAACAATAATGACATTCACAACATTTTCCGACTTGTTAATCAGAAAAAGTGAAGAGGCCAATCGTGTATAATATATCTACCAGGAAAGTAGAAATATCAAAATCCTCCCCGTACTTTAACCCAAGAGTTTGTAAGACCCCAAAAAATGAAAACCTTCCTTGAGTTTTCTATGTGGTAGTTTCGTTTCGTACTAAAATGTTCACGATCACACTTCAAAATATAATTCTAACTTCATATATTAGGTATGAGGCAAGAATGTACTGACTTAGCGAATTATATTCAGTAAATCAAAAACTCAAGGAAGACCCCCATTTCTCTGTGTTTTATGCCCACACAAATAATAGAAAGAGAAGTTTGTCTGTATTAATGTCAATAAGATTCGTACGTCTTTTTATAGACAAAATATATTAACAATAATGGCATTCACAATTTAGAACAGATATCCTAGAAACCATATTCGCATTATTATTTATATCGTTGACCCCTGGGATCGACCATTTGACATTTTTCTTTCAAAGCCTATAAGCTTGTTGGCATTTAACCATCCCTAATATAAATCTTGTCTGATTCTTATTTTATAGGCAACTTTTTTGGTATTTATATGCAACTTTTGTTGCATAAGATATCGCCTGAATTAATATTATTTGTATATACACACACACACATACATGTTTTTTGTTATTTGGGAATAATTTCATTTCGGGTTAAAATTTAGATGTTTTTATAGACTTAGTTGATTATTGCATCCACTGAAATCTACTTTTCCCTAAAAAATGTGTTTTTCATCCCAATCGATATTTTATTATAATTCCTATTAAATATTTTAAAAACCGATATTTTACAGATATAGATAGCGGAAAAATGTAAACAGTCCAATTTATATAGAGAACCAAAAAACAATTTAATTTAAATAAAATATTTTTTAAATATCTTCCATAAATTTATTTTCCAGCTCGTACTTAGATGAGAGTTTTCTTCATTTGATTGTGGCAAAACAAAAAAACATTCTTTTATATTATTTTAATTCAATTTTCCAATCTTCTATTTTATTTTAATTTAAATATCTACTGTACTATTTATTTTTTAGTCGCATCATCTTTAATTCATTACAATAAGAATTTAATTTTTTTTCACTCAGCTATTTCCTTATTACTATTTTTATTTTGTTCATTGGGAATTTTATATTATTATAATTTCTTTTATTTGAAATATAAAAAATCAATTTTTTCTCATCTCCTATACTTATAAATAAAATATAAAAATAAGAAATGTCATTTATTGTTTGCCATTCCGTTAAAATTTTTTTTTTACATTTTTTTGTTCGTTTTCCTCTTGCCTTCTGGTTACCTCCTTAGATTTTGCGGTTGATGTTTAAGAGGAAAAAAAAAATCTTGTCTATTTTATCTTCTCTCCGGTTTTTATTTTTACTTAGAATTTAAGATTTCATTTTTCTGCTGTGTGTTTTCAGTTGGGATTACGTAGGTTGATGGAAAGAAAATTGAATGAAACCAAAAAAAAAAAAAAAAAATCGAAAAGAGGGAATACAAAATAGATAGAATTTTTATAGATTAGTTAGCTGAGTTATCTCTAATTTGTTGAGGATTACTTGTGTCTTGTGCATTTTATTTGCGGGAACTGATACACAATGCTTGTACAATTATATAAGTATGTACAATAATAATTTGACGTAGAGTACTTGTTTTTTTGTTTGATTTTATTAATTTAAATGAAAATTTTTTTATTTTGACCACCAACTGATTTTCACGATTTTGTTTTTAGTTTAATTTTCACAATGAATATATCACGATTTTCATCACGAGGAATGTGTGGTCGCCATCAAAAATCATATAAACTATTTAATCATAAATTACAATTTATCATGTTTATGTTGTTTACGTTCAATTATGTCAAATTTGTAAACTTAATGTTAACAAATGAGGTTATGTCAAAAGATTTATGCCAGTTTCAATATGTAGAGTTCTAGTTCAATCGTGAACTAATAGATTGTTATTCGTATCACATTAATTGTTGGTCACTTGTATTTTTAAGTTTAGTACACACAAAGTACATTTATATATTGATCCTCTCCTCTAAGGCCCGCCTATTAAACAGTCAATCAAAATATGTATAAATTCTCAAAATGTTATAAACATAAACTTCCATGGTAAATAAAACATAAAAACAAAACACAAAAAATGATTTATGATTTTAAATTTTTTAATTATACATTTTGAAATTTAATTTCATTTATTAGAAAAATTAAAACAAAACAACAAAAACAAGAAATGTTCCTGATTGATAGAAACAAAGAATACGTTATTTTGTATTGATTGAAAAGTTTGATAACATTTCAACGATTTCTTACCTAAAAAATTTGAATATTATTATTTATACCAAAATATACCAACCTTGGTAAAAAAAAAAATTTTTTTTGTACTCAAACCATCAAAGTGTATATCCAGGTTCAATTTTCAATGGTCAACAACAACAAAAAACGGGTTTAAGTGCGCCAAAATAATTTAAATTAAATTACAATTAATAATTTAATTTAAAACCAAAATTTTTTTTGTATTAACATATCATTTCGCGGCAGCATGTCAAATATTAAGTTAACTGTAACGACCCGCAGCAAAAAAAAATAAAAAATTTAATGATATGGGGATAATAATGATGATTACTTGCTAGTAAGTAGTTAATTTAACGGATATATATAGCACCTATTTCAGGTACAAAAAATATTGGGTGGAGGAAACAAAAAATGAATCTTGTTAATTAACTACAACCTTTTATACATAATTAATTTAAATTCTTTTTTTTTAGTCTATGTGGCTCTAAAACCGACAAAAAATCAATTAACAAGTTTAAATGGTTTCTATTATTATTCAACTGTTTAAAAAAAAAAAAAAATTATTAATGATTTTTTTTTAGATTTGTACTTCTTAAAATTAGAAATTCAAATTTTAATGGGAAAAATATGTTTTGTGATGAGTGCATAAACATATGCCACTATATTTATTGTGTAGTATTTCCAACGGTCTTAAACACTTTGTAGGTCATCCAAGATCTAACGTAAATAATGTACATAATTATTTTATATTTTAATCGAGATCAATAATACACTAAAAGCTTAAATTCAAGTATCTTCCGAGTGCATGATTAAGTTGTCCCTAAAATCTAACTATATAAAGAAAATCACAGTCACTTGATATTGAAAGAAACGGAATAAAATCCCATAACACTGCATAATATCAAATTTTAGGATCATAATATGACATCAATAATGCTCATGATAAATTATATTATTTCGCAAATCTGTCGAGTTAACTACGAAGAAGTGGGGGGATGGGTATTATTCACGTGCAATATGCCGGTTGGTAAAGCGGATCTGTCATTCTTGTTTGAACTTCTATTGCGCAACCAAACAAAACGAAATTCGAGTTCGGTCAATAAACAACCATCTGTCAAAAGTCACATGACAATTCAAGATAGCAAATGCCTTATTGTCAAGCAGGTCGACATTTAATATATCCATGTGCAACATTTATCGGGATGGATGTTCATAAGTGTAGAGATTTCATATTATAGGCACTACAAAAGGTGTTTAAATAATTTGAGCGATAAGCTTGCCGCATTTGAGTATTTATTCAAACGAAGATGTACACTATTTAAAGGGAAGGTTATGCTTATGCAGTTATAGGAATGACAGACGAACCTACTGCAAGTTGCGGAAATGCATTTGTTTTCTGTACCGAAATTGAGAAAATGTACACGCTAATCCATCTTCATATTATGATGACCATACCAAATTCTAATTAATAATATAAGCTAAATACAGTGACACATGGATTGGCCTCTGCTCCTTATTTAGTCACAAAGGTACTTAGTCGAAGATTCCAATATTAAATTAATTTTACGAAAAGCGAGATTATCAAGAATTTTGTAAGTTCAGTTTCGATCTGATTGAGAATTACGAAAAATTTAATTATTTTCCAGTCTATCTCATCAAGCTACAACGACTGAATTTCTAATTACACTTTTGATTACTTTTTATATATATAAAGCAACTATGTAGTAAAGTATTAGCGAATTATACACAATATATATTAAACTCTTAATAATTTCAATTTTATTTTATTATTTAATTATTTATTATTTATTATTACTATCATTCCCATTAAATTTTACAATATTGTTACTTAACATAATTACAAATAAAGAAATCTTTGAAAAATAGGCATAACAACAATTAATAATTAAATGAAATAGAAAGTAAGGATTTTTAGAAACTAACAATTAGCTTCTAATTCTAAGGATCATAGTAGATGCTCCATGTTCGTATCAAACGATATAATTCACAGAGATCTACAGGTCCCAACAATACGGGAAGAAATTAGGGATTCCAGTGCCAGGTATCACTCAAGATTGAAGATTCACCCAAATGATCTGGCCAGCAAGCTTCTCACTACCACAACGACGGAAGTGAGATTTTATCAATGGATAAAAATACTCCGATCATGACAATGTAAAAAGAAAAAAAAAATAACTTATATAAAAATTATAATTCATTTATTGTGAACTTATTATCTAATCACCTTATTTAAGCAAAAAATATAATATAAAAAGAAAAAGTTAAAATCAAAATTAAAAAAATTAAAAAATTAAATTAAATTAAATAAAGAACGTCCAAGAATATATAAAGTTTCTATGTAAGTGAATTACGACTACAACCACTCTTCAACACTTAAAATCTCAAACAACCAATTCCTAAGATACTTCGAAAAAGTCAAAATTGATGATGCAGATTTAATACTTGATGGTAACTGATTAAAAAAGAAAGGAGCCTTATAATTATAAAAATTTTTGCAACGCACCATAGTATTATAGATCTTAGGCCTAATGAATTTCAAATATCCAGACCGCTTATAAAAAATTTCAAAAACTTTAAAAACATACAGCTTAGGTAGTGGCAGAATATTACATTTCTCAAATAATAAATATGTAGATTCAAACCTTATTTTAAAATTAATAACCCTTATAGCAAACTTTTGCATTTATATTAATATGTGGATATTACTTTTGAATGTCCCACCACTAACTGCTATTCCACATTCCAAATGGCAATTAATCAACGGATAGTACAAATAATCCAATATTTTTCTAGGTACTATATTGCGAAGCAAACGTTTTTGGAAGTCTAAATGCTGATCAATTCACAAATCCAGATATTTATATTCATTCAATTTCCTAATCGGGATAAAAGAACTACTGCATTGAATTTTGTCACAACCTTCCAATAGATATATTTTCATTAATCAAAAATCCAGCTTGATCACAAATAGATAAAATATGATTTTTACTTTTATTGTGCTTTCCTGTAACATTGTTAATTATTTATGTATCTGTTTTTTAGTGTTTCAATAGGAGGATGCTTCTTGACTTTAAACCCTAATTTATTTTTTAATTTGATCAAATTAATGAGTTTATTGTCCAACCACCAAAAGTATCCGTACAGGATGAAACTAATTCTGAAAATCTGTTAAGAATAGCATCATAATCAAAATTAGGATCAATACCACAAAACACACTATAGACTAACTTTAAGCGGCCAGAGCACTTTTAAGTTTATGAAAATTAATTCGTTTGATATAACTAAAACTATTTAAAATGTTGGTAGCATTAACAAATTCTAAACCTAAAAATGTTGCACAATGATCACTGATCAGTAGGGCAACCAAAAATATGCAATAACATATTTTTTTCCAGTGCACGAATTTTGAAAAGAGCAAGATATAAATCCGTTTCATGAAAAACCAAGCATTTTAAGCCCTACTTGTTAGTGCATATTTTTGCATATTTTACTAAAATGGCATATTTTTGCATATTTCACCCAAAACTTCCCCAAAAGAACATATTTTGAGTCAAATAAGCATATTTCGTCAAAATCATTTACATAATTTCCAAATTTTATAAAAAAAATTTCGAAGACAATTTTTATTTATTTATTTAATTTTTTAAATTTCCTGTTTACCGCAACTAGCGCTGGTACTAGCAGTAAATATCAAAATGAGGTTGTCTTTAGGGTGTATGTTATACGAATTTTTGATTCAGGGATTCCTCGATGGTAGCTAGTTTATACCAATAGTAATTTTCTCACTCATAGTTGTTCCATATAGCTGGTTCATCATTGGTCGGCTTTTTGACGATTCGATTAGAATTTTAGGGGATAATTTTGAGAAAGATAAAATTTTACTGTTTATATCAGATGCAGCACCGTACTCATCAAAGCGGCCCCTGCAATACAAACTTTCTATCCCAAAAATACACATCTAAATTTCTTGCCTTTCCCACGGTCTTCATCGTGTATATGAACTTATAACAGGGTTTTCTCCTAAGTTCCGCCTTATCTCGAATATCAAAAACGTATTTTTAAAAGCTCCGTCGAGAGTCAAGATTCTTAAAAAGTACAGCTCGGGCTCGCACTTCCTTCACAGCCAACATCCACAAGCTGGAGAACTTGGCTCGCAGCTGTTAAGTTGTATGCCAATAATTTTGAAGAGATTATTGGTGTTTTTGATGCATTGGGCGATGAGGAGGCAGCCTCAATCAAAATATCAAAACAGCTGTTATGTGACAATTCAGTAAAAGCAGAATTAATTTTTATTGTAGCAAATTATGGTTTTCTCGACGCGTCCATTACTAAATTGGAAAGTTCTGGGCTGCAGTTTGCTTTCATATTTTTTGCTGTCGTAATGTGTTTTTTAGTCGTTTTTATCAAATTATAAGGAACAGTAATTATTTTGAATACATATTTTGAGTTTTTTAAAGCATATTTTGAATACATATTTCAACATTTTTAAAGCATATTTTAAGAGCTTAAAAACTATTTTTTAGTGCATTTTTTTGGTTGCCCTACTGATCAGTAACCTGACTTAGATTTGCTTTATCTGGGACTTAGCTGACTTTTGTAAAACCAATAAATTGACATTTCGGATTGTCCCATAATTTTATTTGTTGCAAAAAAATGTTTAAATGATTTCCATTGGTTGTCGTTGTACACATAACTATTTAGGAAAACGAATTTTAACTGCATGTTGAATCGATATTGAATCGAGAAACTGAAAAAGTATTTAGTGAGCGACAGAGAATGAAAAAATCTTCGTCCTTGTAACATATTTAAATCCGAATTCTCGAATACCAAATTCAAATTTATGTGTAAGAAGCGGTAAAGCAACATGTCAGATACAATAATAGAAAAGTATTTTAATACATTTTTAAAGTTTTCTGAAAATATGGTTAGCGCAATACAAAAAATTGTGGTAAAAGCACAATTTAAATTTCTGTAATTTTTATTTAACTCATTTATAGAAGTGACATGTTCTTAAAATCGCGTTGACTTAAAAATTAAATCGATACAAAAATTTAAATTTTGCGAATTTATTACTTACCATCATTTAAACTAAGTCCTTTATTTCTCTGGCTGGACAGGTCATAAATGTGACGTTAAAATATAAAGTTCGCTAACTGCATCATAAACTGATCTTCATAAAACGAAAAAAACCTTTCATTACTCCTAAAAGTCGCTAACATAATTTAATCAGTCAGCTTTATTGACAGAAATATTCGATGAGACAGAAAAAAATGAATGATTGGGATTTTGTGAATTGCAATGAAAATATTTCAGAAATCATAATTAAGAATTTGTAACGTTTTCATAGACAAATTTGTCTTAAGAAAAAAAATGATTTCCCATAATATGTTTTATGTGTTTTACTATGGAAATTTTGGTTTTTTCCTCGTTTCTAATTCCTTTATAAAAGCTTCGTTTTTTAGATTATGGCTTGTATAATCAAGGTTGCTTTGGTATAATACATAAAACATATTAAGGGAAATCACTTTTTTTTTTCCTAAGACAAATTTGTAAATGAAAACGTTGCAAATTCTTAATTATGATATCTGAAATATTTTTAGAAATGTTTGAATTTCAACATATATAAATCTCGTTTAAGTAAATCGTTTTCATTTTCTTGTATTAATTGATTTATTTAAACCAAAATACAAAAAAAAGTTCATAACAACAGCATTCTGGTCAAATTATAAAGAAAAGCTTACTACAAATCGTGTGCATTAAGTCAATATACATTACATAGATGGCAGTAAACTAAATTTCAAGTTTAAAAATTGTAGGAAAAGCAAAACAAATTCTCAAAATATTTAGAACGTGCCATAATTTTGTGATTTTTGCTTTTAAATTTATTTAATTTGGTTTCATTTAATTTAGAAAAAGTTTCATTCCACTCGAAATTAATTTCATTCTTTCCGTAAAAGGGTTTATTAAATTTGCAATAATTTTCATTCATTTTAGAAATAGTTTTACTTAAATTGGAGAAGGTTTCGTTTAGTCCGAGATTTTTGAAAAATTATCACAATTAATCAAATTATTCAAGAAAATTGAAATTGTTGTCATATTTAATTGAAGTTTATATATTTTTGTATATAAGATTTTAATTTCAACTTTCTGTGAGGAATTATATAGTAAAAGTCGGATCGTCTGTAGGTAACACGGATTGGAGAAACTTTTGGGTCAAACAGAGAGTCCATCTTTAGTTTAGCAACGCTAAAATATTCTGTCCAGTTTTGTCGAACTCATCAACGATTTTACCAGTCTTTAGATTTTCTTATAGTGCCAATAAATTAATATAATATTTTCTAGATAATTTTGTGAACGAAATATTGAGAAATTACAAAAAAAAATTAACTTGGTAAATCAACTTGCGCGCGAGCCAAAATGAAAAGGACCGGAAATTCAAGCAGTATTCCTAGTTATTTCCATCAAATAGTAATAACATTCAGTTGACGTTCCAATAGTCGAAATTTAGAATAATGAAAAGTCAGGCAAGGCTTGTCTTATTGACCATTATGCCAAAACCAACACAAATGTCTTATACAAGCCATATTGTTTCCGTGATGCACGCATATTATTAAATCCAAAACCTACTATTTTCTGCAAGTGTTAGTGATATTTTATACTGTTTTTGATACAAACTACAATTTAAAATCAAAGTATGTAAAGATTATACTGTATTATGACGCTAATACTTACAGAAATAGTAGGTTTTATTTTGTGTTTGTATGGCAATAATATGGCTTGTATAAGACATTTGTGTTGGTTTTGCTTATGCCTTTGATACATAATAAAATAATAATTTTGAAATTGTTTAATCGGTATGGATGGATTCTCATAATACATATTTAATTAGTGTACCAATACGGGTCTTGAAATAAATAAAGAAGTTAGACAATAAATAGAAATGGTCAATTCCTAAACATACTTGAATAAATTTCACTTTGCTATAAGTATTATAAGGCTGGAAATTGGGCGATATAATTTAAAAAAAAAAAACAAATAAGAATGTGATTAAAGGAATTATATTTGATGGTAATTGCACTGTTTTCGATCAAGAAGAAATAGCGAAGTTATTTAATAATCAGTTCATTAAATCTGTCTTAAATTTGATAACATCTTTAAATTTCGCTGATTCATCAAGCTCTGATTTAATTTACAATATTTTGCAATCAATTTCTGAACTAAAATTGGCAGTTTCGACTGGTAATAACATCGTGGATGTTACCTCTTATATACTACTATCTGTGTCAAGTCATAGTTAATGAGATTCGCTAGTTTATTCTCATCTAAAAAAGTACTTTTTGCCATTTTTAAAAATATGTTCAAAAAAGTTCAGTCAAATTTAGCTTTAAACATGTAATTTCTGCTTCCAAAACGTTGGAAAAGGCTTTTGTTGAAAATGCACTGTCCAGAGCGAGTATTTTTGATTAGGATCAGTTGTTCAAACCAGGCAGAAAATGCGTCCTTGCACGTCTACCAATGAACACCAAAGCAAGGAAGTCAAGGACTTAGAGCTCAAAAATCGTCTATTGACAATTAGAAATCTTGCTAAGATCATGCAAATGTCGTTTGGGTCGATACAGTCGATTTTGAAACACCTTTTGCACATCAAATGTTTGGTTCTTAAAAACCTCAATTTTTTCGAAAAATAGCGCGTCAATGTCTGTGAAACAATGATTTCTAAGTACCAGAAAGTCACCAAATGCATTATTTTGGGAAATGACACATGGATCTACGCATACGAGCCGGAAACAGCCAACCAATCAAGTGAATATCGTGCCAAAGTTAAGCCAATACCGAAAAAAACAATACGGAATACTATTTGGTTTGCGTGAAGCAAATCGCCAGAAGCAGCCAGAACTAAGGGAGGACAACTTTTGGTTTTTGCATCATGATAATGCGCCCGCTGTCCCACACTGCATTGGTTGTACGTGACTATTTTGCCAACAAGTCGGCCAATATCGCTCCGTAACCGCCATTCGCCTGATTTAGCTTCGTCTGACCTCTGGCAATTCCCAAAATACAAAAATCCGCCCCGAAAACATCATTATAACTTGATTGAAAAGACACAAGCAACTTTAACAACTGATAAGCCAATAATAAGCCTTTTGTGTTTACTACTTTTTAGTTCCAGTAGATTGTTTATTTTAGTTTTTCTACAGATATTTTTTCTTCTCAACTTAAAGAAGCGCTATAGATAGTACCTATTTTGACAAAAATGTGAAGAAAATATTTATTTCAAATGTCTTTGCTTGTGGTTTTTTCTAAAATTATTGAAAAGCTAGCCCATTCATTTCAGTTTTTTAAATCACACAAAACTTTTAAACAACAAACAATTTGGGTTTAGAATAAAGGGATACTGAAAATGCTAGAATCCCTAACTTTGTATATAAAGGACTTGTTCAAAGAAATTCGATTGTCTCAGTTTTTGTTGATTTGATATGGTAAAACGCAATGTGCTTATGCTGGCTTTTATACTGTCATTCTGAAGTTGTCTCAGTACTGGATTTGTTATACTTTCTTTGATTTATTTGAAATAAATTGTTTCTATTACTTTTAACTAAGAGCTGACAGCTAATGCTGATGACGTAGTGTCATGTACAGTTATCCCAAACGCAACTATAATATTCCATATATGAAACTAGCAGGGTGGATATTCATGAATTTTTCAAAGAATTACAAATTATTGATTTTTTTTTTTATTTAAATCATTTTTATTTTAAATTAGTTTTGCCGATAATTTTTAATTTTTGGATTAAAGAAATATAAATTTTGCAATAAAATTTAAAGGGATTTTGTTAATCATATCATTCGTTTCAAACGAGTTATATACAAAATTGTATTTTCCACTCCATGATTGATTCGACTTCAAAATGCGGCTTATAATTCCTTCGAAACTTTAGTTAGGTAGATCTTCGTATAAATCAAGTCTCCAATAATTTTGAAACTTAGTTTATTATCTTTAATACCCACAGCGGTTTAATAAATCCGATTTAGCTAACCTCGTTCATGTACTCTACGCAAAAAAAATCCCCGATTAGGTTAAACTATGTTGACTACAGTACTGAACTCGAAAATTCACAAAATTCATTTTATTAAATCGCAGTGTGTCTAGGGTATTAGGATAACATACATTAAAGGCAGATCCAATTAAATAACGGATAAAATTGCATAAAAAAAACTGATTTAAATCAATGATTTTTTTAAAAAATACAGGGTGGATTTTTAATTTGTTATATAACCTTAAAGTCTTCTTTTTTAAATTCTGCAATTTCAGTAAAGAGTTTTATATTTGTGTCAGAGTCAAACGTAACTGCAATTTCTTTAGGACCGGCGTATATAACCGAATTAGTCTTTATGTTTGAGGTAGTGCTTGGTTTAAAAACAACACTGATATTATCATTAATTAGAAGGCTGGATTTATTATCTCTGGTTAATTATCCGTTTCATAACTACATAACATATGACTCGCGTCATATCGTTCAATATACCATAACAGATTTCAATAAATCATGTCAGCATTTGATTTATCGATGATATATGTCAGAATTCGGGATATCATCAGAAATTATCGCAGATTTTGATATATCCTGTCAGAATTCTACATATTATGTCGGTATCCAAAATATCGCATTAGACTTAAATAAACCATCTCAGAACTAGCCATATACTATCATAATTCGATTTAACATCTCGCAGTTCGACATATCATCTTCAAATTCCACATATCTTATTCATGTCAGAATTCGTTATACCATCATCAGAATTTGCTATAATTCGACCTATCTGTCCGAATTCGAAATATCATCATAAATCATCTCAGAATTTGATATATCACGTCAGAATTCTTTATACATACTTATAAAGTTACATAGTTATATCACGTCAGAGTTCAATATATTACCTAAGGATTTGAAATACCATATCAGCATTTGTTATAAATTTTCAGAACTTATCATATTTAAATTTATAAATTTCACATCCGAATTATGTATATCATGTAAGAGTTTAAAATTTCATGTCAGAGTTCGATATATCATCACAGAATTCGATACATACTATCGGATTCGATTAGTCTGTCAGAATTTTATATATCATGTCCGAATTCTATATATTATGTCTGAATTCACGATATCATGTCAGAATTCGACATACCATATCAGAATTCAATATATCATGTGATAATTCGACGTTTAATGTCAGATTTCAATATATCATCTCAGAATTCGCTATATAGGTACTATCAGAATTCAATGTATGTGTCAGAATTATGTCGAAATTCGACACATGATGTCAAAATTCGTTATGTAGTCTCAGAATTCAATATATCATCTCTAAATTCACTAAGTATATACTGTCAGAATTTGGTATACCTATGTATCATATCAGAATTGTATATATTATTTATTTATTGCAAAGTTTAGAGCAGAACGATGCCAATTTTGAAAAATTCACCAATACCAATGCACTTGATTACAAACATATTATTTCATTTTATTAAATTTACAGATGACTTAATATAAAATAAACTTTTACTATTTATAAATCCATTAAATTCATCACTTGAACATAATGAAATATAATCCTTAATTCAATAAAACTTAACTCTTTTTATTTCGTATAAAATTTAATCCCTTTTTAAAACAAAAATTGACATAAACTTTCAACATTAAAAAAAAAAATAAAAAATCAAAAACAAATAACCTACCACCAAAAAAATTATGATGGATCTACTTACTCGCAGTTGTGTTTTTTTTTTTTCTAAAGTAATTACATTTTTCTATTATATGCGAGTACTACATAAAGCCAACCCTTATTAGTATTCACATTTTAATCAGTACGCAATTCGCGCGCGCGCTTTTTTTATTTTTAAAAATCAACAGCAACGCGAAATTATGTATTTAAAAAAAAAAAAAACTTTTGTTAAATTTTAGAACGTGTCTTATAATTTTATGGTTATGTTTATTATGTTTCAAGAGTATTGTTGCGTATATACGATTAAATTAAAATAAAAAGTATATAATCATAGTACTTATGTGCTTATTGTACATAAAAGCTACTTGGTTAATTTGAAATTTGAATTTCGTTGTGTTTGTTTTTTGGTTCTCACAAAAATTTTGTATTTTTTTGTAATAAAGTTCATTCGTCAAGTTTATTTTTATGTTAATTTTTAAAATAATTCGAAGGGCTCCTCTGTTACAGGAAATATGTATGTTTGTAGAGAGGTGTAGATACTTATGTATATAAAATGACAAGTTCATTGAAATGTTTCTATTTTAAGAAATACTATTATACTCATAATTATACAGTAACGAAAGATTATGCTTTCTTTAATGTTAAATAGGAGTTGTTTTTTGTGATGTATATACATATATGCCGACATATTTTATTTGTGATTCCAGGCGAGTGTACAAAACATAAATCAATTTATGAACATTTTTTGACATCCAACTTTTCGCAAAAATAAAAAAAAATATTTTCAATTAATCATAATTTTTCGAAAACTACAATATATATTGTCTTCTGACGGCCATAACATATTTCAAATTTTTAATTTTTTTTGCTATTGTTTCTGACTTCATTCATTCTTTTTTTTAAATTTTTTGCTTTTGTGATTTGAATGAGTTAAATTACAAGTTTTACTGTTTAAAGTTGTGACAGGTTAAAATATTGGTCTGAGACAAATTTTTTTTTTTAATAATTTTTCTGCAGATGTTGTTTAGACTGTGGTGGGCATTTATATTTATCACCATATGTTAATAAAATATAATATATGGACGACATTATTGTTTTATATATGAACGTATGTTTGGTTGGCTTTACGGTTGAGTAAATCAATGGTCATACAAATGCATACGTTTTTAGGTAAATTAAAAATGGCTTTTAAACATTAACCAATATAAAGCAATAGTGTAAAATATAGCCACTAGCAAATGACCTGAATCAACATAGTAACGTTAATTTATTACCAAACGTGGGTGGGGTAAATTACAATCTAATTGCCGCAAGTTGTTTTTGACAAACATAATATTTAAAAATACAATTCAAACTCTATTCAAAAATAAAATAAATGTCAGCTGAATTTGTATAAATTTAATATACGTTAACAGTTTGATTACAATTCCTTAAAAATAAAATTAATTAACCATATTAGAACAGCAACCATTTAGTTCAATTTGAAAGGTTTTTTTTATTAAGCATTATTTCGAATTTGATTTTGTACAATTTTAATAAGTAAATTTCAATTTTGTCTTTTTTTAAGTCCTTGCATACGAAATCTTTTCAAGTCCGTCGGCGAACCAATAGATTCACAGTTTGTTAGAAGTTTGGTACCTTCTCGAGAACTAATAGAAAAGTAGTTAAATTTCTTGTATTTCTTGTGATCGTGAATCGGCTTAGTTGAACTATTCTTATTGGAATAAATATTGTATGTTAATGTACTAAAGCAACTGTAATTTTTAGGTAAATAGATGATGTTTTGAATTTCATTGCATTACATGTGTATAAGAAGTATTTTTCGAGAGATGTCTGGTGTGTGTGTGTGTGTATATGTATAAATATTTGCTATTATATTTTTGAAGAATCTTATTAATATTTTGGATGTATTGCTTGTTCTTCATAGGACGAATTTTTGTTGATTTTGTGTTGTATCTAAACGTCGTATTTAGTATGAATAGTTTGTTCGTTTTTTTTGCTTGTACAACGGCATCGAGCACGATCATGTTGTTATTGTCGCTCCTCTATCCAAATATTTGTAAGTGCTTTGTAATTGAATAAGACGAGTAGGCATACGAAATACTCACAATGAAAAGTATGTTTGAACATGGATTGGAAACAATTTTGATGATATTTGTTGACAGAATATAAAATTTGAAGTTTGGGATTTGAAATTTGAAGTTTGGAATTTGGAATTGGAAATTTGGAGTTTGGAGTTTGAAATTTGGAATTTTAAACTTTGAATTTAAAGTTAGAAATTTCAAATTTCAAATTTCAAATTTAGAATTTAGAATTTAAGATTTGAAATTTGCAATTTGGAAATTGAAATTTAAAATTTGAAGTTGGTAATTTAAAATTTAGAGTCTAAAATTTTGAATTTTGAATTTGAAATTTGGAATTTTGGATTTACAATTTGAAATTTTGAATTTGTAATTTGAAATATAAAATTTGAAGTTTGGAATTTGAAATGTGGAATTTGAAATTTGGAATTTAAAATTTAAGGTTTGGAGTTTGAAATTTTGAATTTAAAATTTGAGGTTTAAAATTTATAACTTGGAATTTGTAATGTAAAATTTGGAATTTGAAATTTGGGATTTGAAATTTGAAATTTAAAATTTAAGATTTAAAATTTTCAGTTTGAAATTTAAAGTTTGAAATTTATTTATAACTTTTATATTTATAATTTGATCAATTTGAAAATAAATAAAACCGTCCTAAAAATTAGATGGTGCATCAAGGACTAATTATGTCCAATAATATATTTGGCAAAACCTGAGACATGATCATACCGATTAAGATTGTAGACATATGAGGGGTGTAGAATCAAATACGGCAATCTCCAATTTTTCCAAAAATGAGTTGGATACGTCATTTTGTTCGTTATTCAATCCTCTATCACATGCTAATATCACTTAGTTTCCAAAAAGGCAAAATCTAGTTAAAATTTATGTTGAAAATGTAGCGTTAGATTCAAAATCGACAATCTCCATATACAGCTCAATATCAAAAGCGACAATCTCCGTTTTAACTAATCGAAACAATAATTGTTTTGAAAATAATAAACGGGGAAACCCGTTATAATTTGCAATATAATTTTTTACCGTGATACTCGTCAGTCTTGTGTTTATCTCGAAAGTTAGTGGTCATACACGTGTACTTAATTGAAAAATATTTTATTTTCAACAAAAATTTTATACAATATTATCCATAAAATAATGGAAGTGAATGCATCACCGGTAACTCCGTCAAAGGCAAGAAAACGAATAAAGCAAGAATCAAAGTGGCAACGTAACGTGGCCAAAAAACTCAGGTTAGTCGAAACACAATTTTTTAGATTGTACCTAATCTATTAATGAACATATCGTTTAAATTACTTTTTAAATAATTTTTAAGATATACTTCAAAAGATTTGCCCACCTATCCGCAGTGCGAGCACACATCGGATACATATAAATGTAAAACATTAAAGATGCTTGACATTCAAATGTTTCATAAACGATTTTATGCAACACCAGATAAACTAATCCAGGATTCGTTCATCACTTTCCATTGCACAATAAGCGGCACAAAACGGAGAACACCCAAAAATGAAAAATATGCACCAAAAACAACCCACATAAAATGTTCCGTGCGTGATCAAAATAAACACAACATACCAGTGTGTCAAAATACATTTTTTTAAATTTTGGGTATAACTAAACATCGTTTAAATTGGGTGATGAAAAAATTTGCAGAATCAGATCATGTCCCTGTTGAAACGAGAGGTGGTGATCGTAAGTAGTTTAATTTTCAAGAACACAATGCAGTACAACATTTTATTAGTCAATTCAAATGCGTTGAGTCGCACTTTTGCCGGTCCGAGAGCTGTAAAATGTACCTGCCATCCGAATTAAACATTAACAAAATGTATAGGATGTATACTGCCCAATCGCCGGAATATTTGCAAGTGAAGTCATCTTATTTTCGGATGATATTTAATACGAAATTTAATTTAAGTTTTAAGACACCCCGAACAGATGTCTGTTCCAAATGTCTAGAATTTACCGAACGCTTAAAGTACACAACGGATCCTGCAATGAAAGAAAGACTTCTAACCCATCGAAAAGTCCACAATTTAAGACCAAAAGCTTTCTTCAAACTTTTGCAAGAAGAAAATCCTGAAATATTAACGCTATCGTTCGATTGCCAAAAAAATTTTTGTACTACCGAAAGTGCCTGATCAGTCTGCGTATTATTCTAGACCCCATTATACATGTTCAATTTAATGATTGTGAAAGGCTCGTCGAAATCTAATTTATTAAAAGAAAATGAATTTCGTATTATTGGACCGAAGATGAATTCGACAGAGGCTCCAACGAAATTGTTTCAGTGGTACTTGATTGTCTGAATAAAAAAACTAACAAAATAATTCGTCTTGTCGCAGACGGATGTAGTGGCCAAAATAAAAACTCTACGGTTATCGGAATGTGTTGCAAATGGCTATCGTCCAACGCACCACCAAATATTCGAAATATACAGTTGGTTTTTCCTCTTGTCGGCCATTCATTTTTACCGTCCGATAGAGTATTTGGCCATATCGAAAAAAAATACAACGAATAGAGGTAATTTCGGATCCTAAAGAATACGTTGATATTTTTGCGGAATCTGCCATTTTAGTTCATTTGGGGGAAGACTGCAAGAATATGGATTGGAAAAGTGCAATACAACAACAGATGAAGCCACCCGGATCATGGCACTTCCGATTTAAGGAATGCAAACGATATTATTTAAAACGTTCTACAACTTCTAATAATATTTTAATAAGAGGTGAAATAAACTATAATAATGACTTTTGTGTCTCTAAAGCTATTACAAAAGTGGAAAGATCAGTAATATCCATAAAACCCGATGAAATCAAAGCCGGAACAAAAAAATGTGTAAATCCACTTAAGCTGCGGGATGTAAAAAATTTATTGCTAAAGCATTTTGGGCCAAACTGGAATACGATCAACAGCCTTAAATACTACAATGAGTTATTGGGTCCTGACGAATCTTTTGAAGATTCAAGTAATGGACCCGCCTACGACTTGGAAGGAAGAAATTATATTATCTGATAGCATTATTAAATGAAACTTGCAAAGTATGCTTAGTCGCGGCATCGTATATATTTATATCGAAGAGAATAAGATTTAATTAAATAGATTCTCAATTCAGGGGAACATAAGCGCTTTTAAAATTTAAACTGTACAGAATTGATTTAATTTTTCCGCATATTTTAGATAAATGATTATTCCAGGATAAATTTTCATTAATTGTTGATCCATTGTTGATCAATGTAAACCGGTGGGATTGATAGTGTGTGTTTTGATAAAATTAATGCTTTATACTTAGATACATTTAAATAAAATGCCATTTTTTGCAGACCATCCGTGAATATTATCTAAATCTTCATTCAATTTTTCAAAAATTGACTCAGTACGGTTAATTTCCCCACTAATATAAATCTGGCAATCTTTAGATTATTCTTCAGGCCATGAAGATATAGACTAAACAGGTCATAAACATCTGGGTCTTGGAATTTGAAATTTGAAATTTAAAGTTTGAAATTTGTAATTTGACATTTGGAATTCCAAATTTGGAATTTGAAATTTAGAATTTTAGATTTGAGATTTGGAATTTGAAATTTTGTATTTGGTATTTGTGGTTTAAAATTTAAAATTTGGAATTTGAAGTTTGGAATTTGAAATTTAAAATTTGGAATTGGGAATTTGGCATTTGGGATTTGAAATTAGGGATTTGGAGTTTGAAATTTGAGATTAGGAATTTGTTAAAAAATTAAATTAAAATTTTAAAATTTGGAATTTAAAATTTGAAATTTAAAATTTGGAATTTAGAATTTGAGATTTGAAATTTAAAATTTGGAATTTGAGATTGGAAATTTGAAATTTAAAATTTGAAATTTAAGATTGGAAATTTGAAATTTAATATTTTAAATTTGAGATTTGAAATTTTAGATTTAAGATTTAAAATTTAAAATTTGGAATTTGGAATTTGGGATTTAAGATTTAAAATATGAAATTTAGATTTTGGAATTTGAAATTTGGAATTTAAAATTTGAAAGCTGGGACTTGGAGTTTTAAATTTGGAGTTTGAAATTAAAAATTTAAAATTTAAGATTTGAAATTTGGAATTTGAAATGTGGTATTTGGGATTTGGAATTTAAATTTCAGGTTTAAAATTTAGAATTTGAAATTTAAAATTAGAATTAAAAAAAAAATTAAATTTGAATTTTAAAATTTGGAATTTGAAATTTGAAATCTAAAATTTGGAATTTAGAATTTCAGATTTGAAATTTAAAATTTTGAATTTGAAATTTAAAATTTGAAATTTAAAATTTGAAATTTGAGATTGGGAATTTGAAATTTGGAATTTGAAATTTGGGATTTGGAGTTTGAAATTTGAGATTTCAAATTTGAGATTTAAGATTTAAAATTTAAAATTTGAAATTTGGAATTTGATTCAAATTAAATCTATGGAATTTGGAATTTAAGATTTAAAATTTAGTGTAATTTTTTTAATCGCCCAAGATGAGGAGTTTTTTAATTCAAACAGTGTTAATATTAAGTTGAATTAAATTTAATGAAATTCATTTTTTGATGTAATCGAAGCAATAATGTCATAATGTTGTTATTGATGTTGGTATTGGTATTTATGTTGTTATTGGTTTTTATATTAAGATTAATAAATTAATAAATAAGCGTTAAAATGAATCACCGAGAAACTTGACCAAGCTGGCATTGGCTGAGGCGATAGTGCGACAGGTGGAGTGGTAGTTGGTTTAGTTACTGTTATACAGACAATTTATGTTAATTTATTTGTAGTACATAAAGATTAATTTATAAATTATTTCAGAGAGTTATAATAAAGGATTAATACAGATTTTAAATTTAGGAAATTTTTGAAGAACCTAAAACAACTTTCCAGGAATTTAAACCGTAAATAAACTTGAAATTACTGTTGTCTTGTGCTAAATAATTGACTAAGAATGTACTACTAACAAATATACTATCAACTACTTAAGTGTCTGAAACCGGGTTGATTCTTTGTTACTAACATACGTTTCCTTTCCTTCGGGTTGTTATGTATAAAGGGTGTAGGGATTACTCAGAGTTATCCAGGAGTCTTGCTTAAGCTTGGTCGTACATTCTAGTCAATCAAGATTACAAACAAGCAATTCGGAAATTCTAAATTGATTCATCTTGCCGAGTACTAACATAACTTTAAACATTCAATTGTCCATATACCATCAAAGAAAGTGACGATAATGGTGTGATCGTATATCACTACATTTAAATATCAAAAAATGCAAGATAACAAAAAAATAACACTTTAGCCAAAAGCTAAATGTTCGGTTTTATCAAAGATCCCAAATGAAATATGGGCCAGTTGTCAGTCTCTCTAACAGGGGAACAGCAATTATTTAAAAAGGATTCTTCCTGTCTCTATTAAAGAAACATGATTAGGATTACGACTCTTTGTTACGTCTTATCATGGAAATGTGGCACACTTACACCCATATAATATAAGCGGCTAAGGATTCAAAATCTGTACCGTTGAAAAAAGACAAGTTCTTTTGGATTCTACATTTATGCAAAACGTATTGACTTACCGTTTATCACTGAAAACATTTCATTTCAGGTTTCGGGTAGGAGGCGTCGTTTTTATATATTGTTGAACCTGGAAACCCATTCCACAAAAACGCGGAGATAATAATTCTTTTAATAGATTGCTCAAATGTTTTAGCAATCCGAAATATAAATTTGACTTCAACTTATCTAAAGACTTCACAAGAAAAATTTGAATAATTAGTTTTTAAATTTTTAATTCCAAATAAGATAGCCTAAATCAAATTTGAAAAGCTACTCAATCATCAATTTTTATTTAATTTAACAAATATCGTAACGGTACCTAGCTATGTATTTCAAAAATAAAAATTTTACATTCAAATTTATGTATACAGGACCTTAAAATCTTTTTTATACATATTACGTGGTCTTATGAAATTTAACAACACGCGCTATCAAATTGTAATATTGGTCTCATTTAGATTGACAAAAAGAGAAGAATATCAGTATATGGTTAAAAAAATGTAGACGTTTTAAAGTTTTATTTCCGTAATGTCTAAATATATAATTTCAAATTTTTTAAAGTTTATGAAAAAAACGTTTGAAAGTGTTTTATTTCAAACATTAAATTTAGAAAATTTCTTATTCCTAGATTGTTCACTTAAACATTTTAAATTTTCAACGACTTACAAATTTTGCATTTCCTCTAGTTCGAGATCGTCTTGAAATTCCGCCAAACAAAATATCGAGAAAACAAATTAACTCGAATTTAAATTATCGAATTTTAAAATATGGTCCTCGAAAATATCAAACGCTATTTCGAAACTCAAAGAGTTGTTAAAGAAGCGAATTCTTAAAATTTAAATTCAAAATAAGAGAGTTGGGTACGAAATATCGACAATCGAAATACCGAAATAAAAATCTCGAAATCAAAATCTCGAATTTTTAAATAGCATATTTCAAAATCTCGAAATTATACAATATCGATTTCAAAATCTCGAATTTGTAATCTCGAATCTGGAATATTTAATATAATTTTGTTAAACACGCCATTAAACATTTTAAAATGATCCTTCAAGTTTTAAAATCAAATAAAGGCAAAGACAAGTATTGGTTATAGATTGGTTTTCTTGTGTTATAGAAAAACAATACTTTTTATTGGTATTTTTCTTAGAAGAAATCGCTCAAATGTAAAAACCGTGCAATAAGCACACGACTTAGTGGTGAAATAAAATTGACAAAAGGGCCTTCACAGCATAGTCACAGCCCTAATCCTGGAGAGCTGGCAGTGTTTCAAGCTAACAACATTATAAAAAATTTAAATAAAAATTCAATGGCTAATTATTCGAGAATCAGTAGTGCAAACATCCGCTGACTATAGAATATATTTACCATCCAAAACTGAGCAAAAATCAAAAATTCGTCGGGCAAGATTTGCTAATTTAAAGGAACCAAATAATTTAACTGAAATTTATGTTCAATAGTACCTTAAATATTGCGATGGAGAGCTGTTTGTATTAAAAGAATCTGATTTTAATGATCAAAAAATTATGTTACTTGGAACTTGTTCTATTTTAAAACTTATAGGTGAATCTAATTGCTGGTTGATAGACGGAACTTTCCATGTAGTGCCACAAATAATGTGTCAACTTTTTACGATTCATGGAAAGATAGAAAATGAATGTGTGCCGCTTGTATTTTGTCTGATGAACAGCAAAAATAATGAATGTTATTCTCAGTTTTTCTATGGACTTTTTAAAGATATTTATGTGATTGGAATCTTCATTCAACTCACATAGGAACATACTTTGAAAAAACCATCAAATCTGCGCCAAAAAGATTTTTTCATGATACAGAGTTTCGCAGATGACTTTTCTACTTCAGTCAAATTGTTTGGAGAAATGTACAAAAAGATCGAGTTAAATCAAAATACGGAATATCAGAAATTGTTATCCTTCAAATTCGAATGATACAGAGTCTGGCATTTGTACCCAGTTTGTATTACCGACAAAGATGTAAAAAGTATAGCATCATGGTTGAAAAATATATACATTTGCAATAAATAAAAGAAAGCCTAAGTATAAAGAACTGAACCAAACTTATGGTCTGTTGCCGATGATATTTTTAAAATTTTACACGTACTCAGAATTGTGCTGAAGCGTAGTATCGACGCTTACAAATAGTCGTAGGATAGAAAAATGTCGGCATCTATCAAATTATTCACGATCTTTCTAAAGAATTGATCATATCCAAAACTAAGTAAATATAAAAAAATCAAGAGAGTCATAAAAAAACGGACGAATATTGAAAAGGGGGAATTTTTTAAACGCATTGTGCAAAACATAAGCATTTAATAAATTTTTCATTAAAAATTTGAAATGGATCAACAAATTAAAAATTGAAATAAAAATTTAAAACACATTTCGTGTATTTTGAAACAAATAAATATGAACTTATAAATAAATAAATAAATATTAACTTTTATTTTACCCAGTTTCTGCAAGTTTCGATATTCTTATATTCGATATTTTGGATTTTTTTTATCGATGCTTTGTTTTTTCGATTTTTCGTTTGACGAGATTTCAACACTATCCCAAAATAGAACATTTTTTCTAAATGTGGGCTTGTCAGAAAATGTCGACGATCGTTTTATCGAAATCAAAAAGTCAAAATCGAAATGTCGTATTTTTAAAATAACTAATTTCAAAATATGAAAATTTCAAAAATCGAAAATCTGATCTGGAAACCTGAATAATTATTCTAATTTTATAATAGTACTTACCGCGCGCGGTTAATAATATTACAAAATTATTTTAATTATTCAGGATTCAAAATCAATAAATTTTGTTATTAATATCCACAAAATTATATTTGTCATTTGGTACGTATTTAGAACCTAATTTATTATTCTATAAACTATTTCATAATCCATCGCTTATTGTACCATATGACATGAATTTTAGAGGGCAGTTATTTTTTTTTATGACTGATGAAATTTCAGTCCATTTCATTTCATGTAAATTAATTAACAGTTTAATGATACTTTATCGTTGTGAGAACAATGTACAAGACATCTCAAATGAATGGAATAAATTAAACAGATCCAACTTCTATTATAACACAAATTATTTAAATCTAGATAAAAATTCCGCCCCTGTAGAATTCCAAACGCCGCGCCGTTAAAAGGAATATATTTGGGTTGGTGGCATATTCCCGAGCGACAAAATCCCACGGGACATAATTCCGAAGAACAAAATCCCGCAAATCAAAATCCCGAGGATGCATAATACCGACGATACGAAACCTGAGGGTACAAAATGTCGAGGGAACAAAATACCGAGGGTAAAAAATTTCGTAATCTCGAGGAAACCCCGAGGGGTCACATATTATAACTGGGTGTGTAACGAAAGTCCGGTTTTCCTAATCCCGGTTTGTCAAAATTCTATTTGTTTTGTTAATCCTGATTTTCAAAATCCCCCCCGGGTCTGCAATAATAAAAATGTCGGTCTTCAGAAAATCCCTGTTTTGATTTTTATTTTACTGTAAATTAATATTTTCCTTCACCAAAAGGGGCGGCCCGAATTAAAAAAAAATATTTTTTTTGAAATCCAAAATTTTGAAAACCAGGATTTTCAAAACCGTAATAATCACTATTTTCGATTTTAGGGGTAGGTAAAATTGCCCGCTTTTCAATATCCCGCGGGTTTCAAAATCTTGGTTCCGAAAAACATATTTTTTTTTTTTAATTCAGGCCGCCCCAATTCACCAGAAAGGTGAAGGAGAATTTAAATTTAAATAAAAATAACAATAAAAACCGGGATTTTCTGAAAACCGGGATTTTTATTTTTGCAGAACCGGGATTTTTAAAAGCAGGATTTTGAAAAATGGTATTTAAAAAAGCGGTAATTTTTTTAGGCGGGATTTTGATAATGCGGGATTTTGGAATGCGGGATATTGTTACGACTCCTCGATTTTTCGTGTGTCAACAGTAGTCATTTTAATTTTAAGTTTCTGGATTTTTTTTATCTAGATAAGGTAGCCACCTCAGATTTTGAAATTTTTGCATTTTTTGACGGTTTTTGCATCTTCGTGATTTAGTATCCTCGGGATTTTGTACCCTAGAGATTTTGTACCCTCGGGATTTCGATTCTCGGGATTTTGTCTATCTCCCCCATATATTCACATGGTTATTTTGGTAGACCTGTGTGACGAAAAATGACATCATTTAATCAACATTTGTCGAAAATTATGAATTTAGATTTTCATTAATTTAGGAATTAAGAATTATTAAGAATATTGAATAACCAAGTGTTTTTCGGTTATTCTGTTATTAGAGGCTTTTCGCTCCCTTGGGTCGGAATCTATTATAAATAAAGCTTTTAAAAAAATTACGTAGCAAAATCAATAAATGATGGTCTTGAACAGTTTCAAGGTTCTTATCATGCTTCTCGCAAGAAATATATTTTCAGTAATTTTTGTTTCAAAGTACTTTCACCAAATATTCGCCGTTAGCAAATATTTTCATGTGTGATACTGATAAAGCTCCAGGTTCGGGTTCGTGTACGGGTAAAACACAAAAAAATAAATATTTTTTATTTTCATGTATTTGTTTAAGGGAAGAGATCAGATAATTCTTAACCAGAGCGGATTAAGTTTCTGGTTCAGTCCGAAACCTTAATGCGGGGTTAGATATTTCGTGAACTTCTGTTTTTGGTGTAAATGAAATATACAAACGTTGTAAAACGTTATAAAATTGGAGGTGTACAACTTCATAAAATTTACTTCTTTTGCTTCTGTTTTAATCAGTACATATCTTGCAGCATGTTTTTCAAATGAATTCAAAACAACTCCAGTTAGTTATTGATGGCTCTCTGCTTTCACCAAAAGCAGTTCTTTAAATAGACAACTAGCTAATTCCCTGGGATAGTGCTAATATTACATACATTATTACGTAGATTGATAATATGTATAAGCCCATAAAATATAAATGACGGCTTCCTCAAATGTGTGTATCATCTTTAAGTTTATCTGTCAAAACCTGCCAAATATTCGTAATCCCACCTAAATAGAGATTCCAGTAGTTCAGTTTCAATCTTCTAATTTTTGTGTCGCAATAAATTCATATTTATCGGTGGAGTTTAATTCATTTGGAAAATTAATCAAATTCGCAACATTTAATTTTTAAAAAATGACCGACTAGGAGGTGCCTACTGAACTAAATCCTTGCAAAATTTTTCGCGTAAAATTTAAAATTTTTTTAATCTTAGAATATTCGAAAACTAAAGCCGAAAGGCCCGTAACTTTAAACGAGGATTTGAGATTATTGCGATAATGTTTTTGTCTGACAACGATATAAAATAAAAAATATTTTGACGAAACCAAACAAAAAAAAAATTGACATATGGCCCACCAAGCAGTCATTAATTTGAAAATTGATTTCGAAAATTCATTTACTTCGTTCAAAATTACGACACAAAAAATCCACGGATCTATCCACGTTTAAAATTACCAAAGGTAACCTCGGTTAAATTAGTGGATTTTCGAAAACTGTGGATTAATCCGTCGATTTATCCTGGTTTAAAAATACGAGCCTAAATGAAGCTACTTCTTTTGTTTTCTAATTTGTGTTAAATTTATTTGTAAAAATAAAAATTTACTGTGTCAAATTTAAAGTATTGGACGGAAAAATATAAAAGCAACATGTAGATATTTTACTAATACCGATAAGTACGTTAAATGAGAAAAGTCAAATAATTAGTACCTACTAAAACTTAATTATCCATTAATAATACAAATAATTATTATTCTATAACACTATTGAAATATTAATCTGCCTCTGGTTCTGCTGCTTTATTTAAATGACAATGAGATTGCTGTATGACTGCATGACTGTTATGTGGTACCCGGGTAGTCGATATTGGCAAAAGGACTATAATATGATGTACACACTCGATAAACGGTATTGGATACCCTAGGCAATACTGTAAGATGATTGCAGCCCAACCGAATAAAATGAGGAGTATGTAAAGACAACCCTTGCAGAAAAATAAAAGGCATGCAGCTTTTCTGAATCACCACCAGTCGCTTAAACAAATAACTCAAGTTTTCACTAGAAAAGCTCCTAATGCAAGTTTATGCAATTAAATAAAAATTTGATCAAACATTTCGGAAATATTTTTTAAAATGTTCAATTATTTGTAAAATGTGTGTGCATACCTTGTGGCCATTTGAAAAGTTTCACCCGAATTATCTCGAAAACCAAGCGTTTTGGAAAATGTGTTCCATACGAAAGTTATATGATTTTAAAGGGAAGGAGGATAATATTATATATTTTATAATTTGGAATTATATTGAAGGTTATATCAAGGTCAAACTAGTTGTTTGATTTTGAGCCTATATATTGAGCAGCAATATATTGTACGGAAACAATCAAACATTTCAGAAAGTTGACGTTTCGTAGTAAAACACAATTTTACGGGCCAGGATAGGGATTCCGACTGCATTTTTGGTTAGTTTCTTAAGGATTATTTTTAGCCTAAATGTAGGCACTAAAAATATATATAAAATATTATTAATTGGGTGCCTATCGCTGAAAATGTAATAAAAAAAAATTCGCTTGTTATAATTTTAACAAATTATTTTATGACCGTTGTTTGAATATACATAAGTATGTATATCTACAGTTGACCTCCAATTTACAAAACAAATTGGTCAAAAGATGCCGTCGCCCATCGTTTAGTGAAAATGTCTTGCTGAAACCAATATTTCGTGACTATTGTATAATTCGTTTAATTATTCGTAAATCAATATGGAAAATTTTGGTTCACAAGGTAAATTCCCTTAATCTTTAATAAGATTTAATTCCCTTAATAGCATTTTGATCATTTATTCGTTTATGGGGGTGTTCTTCATATAAAAATATTACTTACAATTTGTGAAACCATTCCTAACAAAGTTCTGTAATATGGCCAATTAGGAAGGAACTTGGCCATTTTGATTTATCCGGTTTTGATGAAATGAAATTCAGTGTGTACGATGGAAATTGGATTCTCAAATGATTTTTGGACGAAGCTGTGGGATATGGCCAATTAGGGAGGAACGTGGCCATTTCTTGTCCAATTTTGATGAAATTCAGCATTTACGATGGAAATGGGATTCTCAAAAGATTTTTGAACAAAGTTCTATAATATGGCCAATTAGGAAGGAACGTGGCCATTTCTTATCCGATTTTGATGAAATTCAGCGTGTACGATGGAAATGGGATTCTCAAATGATTTTTGGACAAAGTTGTGGGATATGGCCAATTAGGGAGGAATGTGGCCATTTTTTGTCCAATTTTGATGAAATTCATCATTTACGATGGAAATTGGATTCATAAATGGTTTTCGGACGAAGTCCTCTAGTTTGGCCAATTAGGAAGGAACTTGGCCATTTCTTATCCGATTTTGATGAAATGAAATTCAGCGTGTACGATGGAAATTGGAATTTCAAATGATTTTTTGGACGAAGTTGTTGGATATGGCCAATTAAGAAGTGAACTTGGCCATTTCTTGTCCAATTTTGATAAAATTCAGCGTGTACGATGGAAATGGGATTCTTAAATGATTTTTGGAAGAAGTTGTGGGATATGGCCAATTAGGGAGGAACTTGGCCATTTCTTATCCGATTTTGATGAAATTCAGCATGTGCGATGGAAATTGGATTCATAAATGGTTTTCGGACGAAGTCCTCTAGTTTCGACCAATTAGGAAGGAACTTGGCTATTTCTTATCCAATTTTGATGAAATTCGACATTTACGATGGAAATGGGATTCTCAAATGATTTTTTGACAAAGGTATGGGATATTGCCTATTAGGAAGGAACTTGGCCATTTCTCAACCGATTTTGATGAAATTCAGCATTTACGATGGAAATAAGACTAATTCCATTCAAACGTTCATGTTTACTCTTGCTTCTTAGCAAAACTCGATTGCAAATATTTACAAAGACAAATGTTTTCTTTACAGGAAATTTTTCATTTACATCTTTTTACATTATGTTTGACTACATTTGATTTTGCTAAGTACTAACTGCTTGTAAATTTGTATATGTATTGTGTATACCGATAAATATTTTTTTTTTCTATGTGTACTATCCATGTGAAAGAAAATCAAATAGATTGCAAATATTTGCAATCTTCTTTTGGTGAGGACCCATATTTACACTTAGTATATACTAAAATTATTTGTAACTATGGGAATAAATATACTTTTATACTAATAAATTTTACTATTTAAACCATATGGCTTTATATAATCAAGGTTGCTTTACCTATAGCCTACAAACTAGCCCAGCTAATCAATTGTTTTATCGTATTTTGTATATACTAAGGTATATGGCAAACGAAATTAAATCAATTAGAACTTAAATCAATTAAATCAAATTAGCTAATTTGTGTATCGAATAAATAAATATTTGAAATTGGGAGACAATGGTAAGTGGTTTGTAACGTTGTATTTTCTACCATGAATTGCATTATCCTTAAAATGTTTTTAGACAAGGGAAGGCGCAGGGAACAAAAAGAACAGACGCATTGGTTTGGTCCAAAAATCTGCACTAATTAATTTAGTTGAGCAAAATTTTCAGTTTGCTATAGGTAATTTCAAATATGTATATCATATATTACTATATTTTACACTTGTTTAATTGTATATAATGAAAATTTTATATTTTCAAGGAAAACATGCTTCAGCAACGGGTAAGGCTGATAAAAAAAGTGTTGGCGAAAAATTGCGGAATCGCTAAATGAAATGGTCCTATTTCTAAAACTGTCGAAGAATGGTGCACTGTAAGTGACATAACTATTATTAAGGACTGGCAATAAACCGGCACACAAAAAATTAATATTTAGGATACAAAGAATTAATAAATGAGCAACAAACAATAATTTCTTGGCATCATAAAATTAATTTTTTGGAACAAAATATAATAATTTGGTAACATTTATAATTTTTTTTTTTAAAAATTGCTTTTTAGGCCGTTTATTTTGAAACTGGGGCAAGTCCACATTTTGTTGAAACGAGAAAATGAAGGAATAGAGAAATAATAAATGCAAAAATATACGGGATTTTGAATTTTCTTATTTTCAACAAGTATTAGGGATTGTTTTTTGGTTATCAGCAATATCTTTTAAAAATAAATTAATTTTATTTGGTTTTTAGCTTAATACTTTATTTTTTTATTAATTATTTAATAAAAACCCGACATTTGGATAGTACACATAGAAAAAAAAATATTTATCGGTATACACAATATACAAATTTACAAGTATTTAGTAGCAATGTAGTCAAACACTATATCTAATGTAAAAAGATGTAAATGAAAAATTTCCTGTAAAAAAGTCATTTGTCTTTGTAAATAATTGCAATCGAGTTTTGCTAAGAAGCAAGAGTAAACATGAACGTTTGAATGGAATGAGTCTCATTTCCATCGTAAATGCTGAATTTCATCAAAATCGGTTGAGAAATGGCCAAGTTCCTTCCTAATAGGCAATATCCCATACCTTTGTCAAAAAATCATTTGAGAATCCCATTTCCATCGTAAATGTCGAATTTCATCAAAATTGGATAAGAAATAGCCAAGTTCCTTCCTAATTGGCCAAACTAGAGGACTTCGTCCGAAAACCATTTATGAATCCAATTTCCATCGCACACGCTGAATTTCATCAAAATCGGATAAGAAATGGCCAAGTCGCTTCCTAATTGGCCATATTACAGAACTTTGTTCAAAAATCTTTTGAGAATCCCATTTCCATCGTAAATGTTGAATTTCATCAAAATTGGACAAAAAATGGCCACGTTCCTCCCTAATTGACCATATCCCACAACTTCGTCCAAAAATCATTTGAGAATCCAATTTCCATCGTACACGCTGAATTTTAACAAAATTGGACAAGAAATGGCCAAGTTCCTCCCTAATTGGCCATATCCCACAACTTCGTCCAAAAATCATTTGAGAATTCAATTTCCATCGTACACGCTGAATTTTATCAAAATTGGACAAGAAATGGCCAAGTTCCTCCATAATTGGCCATATCCCACAACTTCGTCCAAAAATCATTTGAGAATTCAATTTCCATCGTACATGCTGAATTTCATCAAAATCGGATAAGAAATGGCCAAATTCCTTCCTAATTGGCCATATCCCACAACTTCGTCCAAAAATCATTTGAGAATTCAATTTCCATCGTACACGCTGAATTTAATCAAAATCGGATAAGAAATGGCCAAGTTCCTTCCTAATTGGCCATATTACAGAACTTTGTTCAAAAATCTTTTGAGAATCCCATTTCCATCGTACACGCTGAATTTAATCAAAATCGGATAAGAAATGGCCAAGTTCCTTCCTAATTGGCCATATTACAGAACTTTGTTCAAAAATCTTTTGAGAATCCCATTTCCATCGTACACGCTGAATTTCATTTCATCAAAATGGGATAAGAAATGGCCAAGTTCCTTCCTAATTGGCCAAACTAGAGGACTTCGTCCGAAAACCATTTATCAATCCAATTTCCATCGTAAATGCTGAATTTCATCAAAATTGGACAAGAAATGGCCACGTTCCTCCCTAATTGGGCATATCCCACAACTATGTCAAAAAATCATTTGAGAATCCAATTTCCATCGTACACACTGAATTTCATTTCATCAAAATCGGATAAGAAATGGCCAAGTTCCTTCCTAATTGGCCATATTACAGAACTTTGTTATGAATGGTTTCACAAATTGTAAGTAATATTTTTATATGAAGAACACCCCCAAAAACGAATAAATGATCAAAATGCTATTAAGGGAATTAAATCTTACTAAAGATTAAGGGAATTTACGTTATGAACCAACATTTTCCATATTGATTTACGAATAATTAAACGAATTATACAATAGTCACGAAATATTGGTTTCAGCTTAAGACATTTTCACTAAACGATGGCATCTTTTGACCAATTTGTTTTGTATATTGGAGGTCAACTATACATATACATCTGTATATTCAAACAACGGTCATAAAATAATTGTTAAAATTATAACAAGCGAATTTTATTTATTACATTTTCAGCGATAGGCACCCAATTAATAATATTTTATATATATTTTTAGTGCCTACATTTAGGCTAAAAATAATCCTTAAGAAACTAACCCAAAATGCAGTCGGAATCCCTATCCAGAATTGATCAATATTACCTTGGAAAAAAATGAAACTCGAAGTTGTTCCGGCCATTTTCCTTACTACTGTTATTTTAATTTTGTAATTTTATTTCGAAAAAAATAATATTGCAAATAAAAGAGTTCTATTGTTTATGTACAATACATTGCTACGTTAAAAATATAGGTTCCTATTCAAAAAATTAGTTTGACCTTGAAATAACCTTTAAGATAACCCCAGAAAATAAAATTCATCTCCTCCTCCCCTCTCATAACTATACCACTTTTTATGGCACACATTTTGCAGAAACGTATAACTTTCGAGATAATTCGGGTGACAACTTTTCAAATGAACTTAGTAACACATAGTACTATAAATTTATGATCTCCAAAATATCTTGATGACGTTTTTTAAAGTTATATAAATTTCTGTTGATACCTCAGTATAATCAGAAAAAATCTTCAATCAATGATTGTATCTATTATTTACTTTTATAGTAACGAAAAATCAAATAAATTTCACCCTTTAATTTAAAACAAGTCTCTTATATTTATTCTGTTATAATCTATACGAATTACGAGAATTTTTTTTTTTGGTTTCGTCTTATGCTGAAATTGTGACTTTGATCGATTTGACTGTCAAACTTTACGAATAAAACACAAAAAAAATCACATGGAAAAAATCCCAATTTCCTATCCACTAATTTCTTCTATATTTATCTTCTTATACAATACAGTTGATATGTGTATGATGACAAAAATCTATTTTAAGTACAAAAGGGGTTGTATAAGTATAAGGTATATCTGTACAACATAGAATTAAAATTAAAAGAATTACTTAACTGAATTCAGTTTTTTTTTTTTTTTTTTGATAGTTTTCTCTAATTAATATTTGGATTGATTGAGATAAAAAATAACCTTTTATCGACGGGAAACTCTATCGGTGTTCGTCTCTATTGTGTATATACATGTGTAAGCGCCACTTTTTTTAAATTTTGAAAATATTTTGTATGCGGACATGGTAAACCTATTAGTCATTTATTTATGAGTAAACCTAAATAAATTTAATCTATAATAGCCTTGTTGAGATGCGATAGGAGGCCTCATGCTGTGAATGTGTTTATACAGTATTTATTGTATTTTGTGTTTTGTTTTCAAATGAAAAGACAAATGATGTGAGGTTTTAGATGTTAACATGTATTTGAAAGAAATTTGTTATAACATATTATTGATGGTTTGTTACTTTGAAGATCAAAGAAATTCGCAAAGTTACCTTATTGTAATTTAGGCATCATGCATTTTGCAATTTGTGTAAATTAGCGTTAAAGTTCAAGGCCGTTCAAATAAACTAAAAAAAAATAAAATTAGAAAATATGACGACATTATTCCTTGAATGTAATTTAATGTTTCTCTAGAAAGAATGAATCAACATTTTAACCAATTATTGAAATAATTACCAAAACTTGATTTAGACCCTTCAAAATTTGATCAATTTTAAGAATTATTTACATAAGATTTTTAATTTCATACTTTGACTTATGAAGAAATATTTGAAATCGTATTAAGAAATGAAAAGCTTTAGAATTCGATCAAATATTTGGTTACAAAATCAATGATGTACGTACAACGAGTTTTGACATACCAAATTTAATTTAATAAATAAAATTAAGTATAAGGTAATAATTTGTACTAAGTGCTAGGATATATTTTCATTAACAGTAAGTCGTTGTAACTTGGGTTTCAAAAGCGACAAGTTTCTCAAGTGAAGGCCGAAATTGATCGATTGATAGAAGCTGATTTACTTAGTTAAACTAAAGATAAACATTACGATACTACAGGGTCATTTTGCACAGAACAAATGCATTCCATTAGCTTGTGAATGTTTCTAGTTTTTCGGGCTTCTCCAATACTAATCCTTACCGCTAGACGAAAATTTTGTTTAGTCGGTTTAAGACAACGAAGAGCACTTAGCTCCAAACCAAGGGCAACTGCAATAATACAGTGCACAATAATAATACCGATCCAGATGCCATAAAAATGGCTGTACTTTCTCATATTCCTTTTTTGTTGGTCGATATATATCAACCAAAAAGGAATATCCAGCAAAACTAAAATTTTGTACAAAAGGAGTTAGCAAAGCAATAAGTTATAAAATTTGTTGGCTTTAGTAACATCACCAACTAAATGGCCTTCAGTTTCAGAAAAGAAAATTAAGTCTAAATTATTTATTATACATCAGAATATTTGTAGTTTACGTAAACATTTTATTATCAAATCAAATCATTTTATGATCATTTTATCATCAAAATTATCAAATCATTTTATTATCGGAGGTGTGGATTAACCAATATGAGCTGGAAAATTATTATATTCCTGGTTTTCAAATCCATGGAAACTTTAATTATTTAAACAGAGCCGGTGGAGTGATGGTATACGTTAAAGAGGAAATTAAATGTAATCTGATTTCTTGTATTCGAACTGCTAGTGCTGACATTATCCAGGTAAACATAAAATTTTAGTGTAAGTTGTTCTCGATCATTTGTGTGTATAAACGCGTGGATGAATTTAGTAATATTTTAGCAGCTAATAAATCTAAAAATTTGTTAGTTATTGGTGATATGAATAGCAATATTCTTAATAAGGCTTCTTCATCCGATTATATTTTTATGATGTCATCTTATGGATTGAAGTCTTTGATAAATGAACCTACTCGTTTTTAAACGACTCAATTTCTTGTTTAGATCATTTATATTTCAGCCATTCTGAAAAATTCATTTATAATTATGAAGCTGCTGTTCATGATCTTCACGTAACTGATCATTGCATGACTTCTATTATTATTGTACCTAATTCCATTTCTAATGATTTAAATTCTAGACGATCAACTAAATTAAAAATTAATAAGATTAATTTTTCAAAACTGGTTTATGATTTAGGCAATGACACTGGCTTTCGGTTTATACTAAGACTGATGTTTCTGATGCATATAATTGTTTCATTGACTTATTAAAATTGTATATTGCTAACAATACTTTCCTTGTGGAAATTAAAAGCAAAGATAACATTTTAAAACCATGGATCAACCAAGATTTATGCCGTAAAATAAAACTAAAAAATAAATTTATCAGAAAGGTAGCCAAACATCCAAATAACACTGATTTAAAACAAAAAGTAAAACGGAAGTCAATATGGTTAAAACTAAATTCTATGAGATACAATTTAATAATGTCAAAGGTAATATCAAAAAGAGTTGGAAGTTACTAAATGAACTTTTAGGAAAGGGATTTAAACGTGTTGCTATTGAAGAAATTGTTGTTGATGAGCATCACGTGGTCACACAAGATGTTGAGAAATCTGATCTTTTTTGACAAGTTTTTTGTTAGTGTGGTTCAAGACCAAAAAATTAATGGTTTAAACGGAGATATTTATTGTGAAGAGAATTGTCAATAATTTTCATGTTAAATCTTTCGCTTTTTATGATACTTTTCCGTTAGAAATTCTACAAATTATTTCATCTTAAGTGATGGAAAAAACTAGAGTTGTTACCACGAAGAAAATGGATTTTTAATTGAAGAAAATGTACTATTTCTCCATTTAGAACCAAATTTTCTTATTTCTTTCGCGTTTTTCTTCATGGAAGATTTGTGTTTCTTGAAATGATAAAAAAATTCTTGAGTTAAAATTTGTTGCTTAATTGTAATCTGAGATGTAGTTTCTTGCATCTATAACTGCTCAAAATTATTGATTGAAGAAAAAAAACACAACGAATGGAGACAAATACAATTGTTTTGTTTCCAATTTTTCTTGCAACTAGAAATTGATTCTTTTCTCAAACTATATAGTCCAATTTTCTTGGAATTGGTTATTTTAAAAATTAAAAATTTTCTTGATCAACACAAATGCAATTTCTTGATTCAAGAAACTATGAAAATGTTAATGATAAGATTGAATTTTTCTTAAATCTAGAAATAGAACCTTTTCTCAAAATATAGATATTTTCCAATTTTCTTGAAATAATCCATTTAAAAAATTTAATACATATATTGAAATAAATAAATGAATTTGATAAAAGCATTTTTATGTTTTTATTCAAATTTAATTATTTATGGTTTGCAAACATTTGTGGAGAGTACTGTATGCAATGAGAGATTAGAGCATTTTGTACACATTCTGCTAACTTTGTTCTTTTTATAGCTGAAATAATTGGATTACAATACATAACTAAGTTGGGTGTGTAGAAATTTGATTAGGCGGTATAATAGTATGGTTCAGAATAAGGAATAATTTGAAAATATAGTACAACTTGCCGAATAATTTAAATTATTTTTGATTAGGTGGCACAACAAAGAAAAATGTATTCTCTCTTTGAAACAACCAATTTGTCTATGTTATTCTTGAACTGAGAAAGAATCTTCAATTGAAGAAACTATTCTTTAATAAATTCTATTAACAAGAAAACTATGATTTTACGTCTCTCCGGACAAGAAAACATTTTCTTCTCTTAAACGATCTTATTTAAAAATCACATTTTTCATTTGAACAAAAATTTCTTAATCTGAGAAAATATTTTTAATACAAGAAATTATTTCATAATATGAAAAGTTTGTTTCTCAGAACAATAGAATAAAGTATTTCAACTAAGTAAGCCTTTCTTGAAACGAGAAAATTATCGTTAAATTGTTATAATTGTATGTATATACCAGTATATAATGGATGTTCGTACGAAAAAAAGAATTCTCTCGCGAACCTTCAACAGTGAAAAACGTAAAAGTTTTTTGTGATTTTGAAAGTGGGATTTTGTGAAATTTTGGTTTGTTCAAAGTGAACAAACTTAGATTTTTTAAGCGGTGGTGTTTCCACTTCAAAGAAAGTGGTGTAAAGTGAAAACAGAAAAAGGACTTCTGGAAACATTTAAAAATGTGTTTAATATTTTCTCCCGCCTTGCTCGATATTCAAATATCTCAAATGTTCAAAACATATGTAAGTATTTCTGTTATTAAATACAAGAGAATAACTTTAAAAAAATCCTATTACCTTTATTTTACAGAGAAAAGAAACTGCTAAAAATTATTGGCATTAATTATGTTGCCACAGAAGCAGGCAAAATATAAATTTATTACATGTAAAGAAAACAAATCTAACACATTAAAATCATTTGATTTACTCTTCCAAATGGAATTAAAATATTTAAACCAAATTTATTATCTACTTAAAATCTACAAATTTTTTTGATTTAGTAAAACTTTTTATAATAATGTTTGACAATTAAATTCTTAGTTAAAAAACAAAAATTGAAATTTTGAACTTAACATTATATTACAACGAATATAAGCTTAGTGTTCTAAGTGAAAATTATTTATAAAATTATAATTATTTAAATATAATGAAACAAATAACAATCGAAATTATCTAATTTGTATTTAAATATTTTCTGTATCTGATGGTGAAATAAAAAATACAAAAATAAATTTGTCATATAATTGTATTATTTAAAACAACCATTTCACAAATTGAAGAAATATTTCTGAAACGAAGAAATATTGCGTAACCACACCTGAAGAAATATTGCATTGTCACAAGAAAAGCATTTCTCTAGTGAAGAATATTCAAGTTCCTTGGAAGAATAAAATCGATGCATACAAGAAAACGCAAACAATAGATTTATAAATTGTTTTCTATAGTCAAGAAGTAGCAAGTTTCTTATAAGAAATAAACGGATGCATACAAGAAAATCCAAACAATATATTGGTAAATTTTTACTCTACTCAAGAAAATATGTGTTTTCCGGCCAGAAAATATATGTTTACTTGCAGAAAATGCTACTTAAATAAAGAAACGAGATTTCTCACCATAAAAATTTCTAGTTTTCAATTAAAAGAATCGGTTTCTTCAAACAAACCCATTTTGTTAAACTTAAGAAATAAGAATTAACCATGAAGAAAACCATATTCTCTATGTAATCACGTTTTCTTGTATCAAGAATTTAGTTTTCTCATATCAAACAAATAAAGATTATTTTAATATTTTAGAAGAATTTCAAATTGAGAAACGTAAAGTTTGGGGTGAGAAAAATTTCGTTTAGCTGAAAAATGATGTACACATTTTCTTGAACTAATCCGTTTTTTCTTCATATTAGAAATTATTTTTTTCCGTGTAGTGTGTTATTAAAAAAAATGTTTTGTGCTGGATTTCGTGGGGCTAGTATTAAATGGTTTAGTTCTTACTTGTCGAATACGGCACAGAGTGTAAAAATAAATGATTGTATTAGTCAAATTCTAGTAATTAATGATGGAGTTCCACAGGGGTCTGTATTCGGACCATTGCTATTGGAATGTAATCAGGCGACATGTTCAAACGCATGTCTTAAAATTGAATGTGTCTCAACATTTAAATACCTTGGTCAGATAGATGGTCGCGGAGAATAATATTGAGAATTATGAAGGGTAAGCCAAAATTAAATGAGTCTTGGCCACTATTTAAGTGTTTAGAAATTTTTCCACTAAGATATTTATTTGTATTTAAAGCATTGAAAGAATTTTATTTAAATACAAGCAATAATATAACGGTGTTACCAGTACAAATTATAAACTAAGAAAGCAGCCACACCTACATCTTCAAAAATGTGCAACTACCAGCTTCCAAAATTCATTTTTAATTTTGGACCAAAAATATATAATAATCTTTCAAATGATTTAAAAACATGTACAAAATTGAATATATTCACTTCGCGTTTAAAATCTCATTTTTTATATTGCTCCAGTATCATTTGAATGGCTCTTCCAAGTTTAGAGCTTTAATCTAAGAATAATAATAATATACCAAAATTTAATTAATGTGGGAGTATTTTAATTTCCAATGTATGATTTTATAAATCATTAAAATTGTATTTTAAAGTTCAAAAAATTCTTCAATGTCCGCCATGGGTGAAAGTTCAGAGATTCTTGTAAATTATAATTTTTAATGGCGTGAATAGCGTAACTTTATAGTCGAAGCATTACCTCATATAGTTCGGTTGCTAAATTAATTTTTATATCGGAAAATGAAGTTTCAGATTTTGGGTTAAACTTGAAACATTATGGATTTATAAAAGTGTCATCGTTAGCCAGGATAACTTTCGAATATATCATTGGAAGCCCAGTATAGGAAGGTAAAAATCAATCTTATTTAGAAACATCTAGTGCAAATGTGGTGTCAAACATTCACTTTTCTTAAAGGCTAATTTTTGTAAAAACAAAAAATAAAACTGAACACAAGGGCAACCATCTATTGCTTATATGTAGTTACTCAAACGTAAAATAGTAAAATTTATGATAAACCGTTTCATTTTGGAGGAATGCCAATATTATGGAAAATAGCCAATATTATATGAGTTTTATAGACAGTTCAACGTTCGTTAATATGTTAAAAAAATCAAATAATTAAAGTCTAAACACGAAAAAAGAGCAGCGTTCATACGTCAAAAATAATATCTAATGAGCATTCATAGAAATGTAAAGAATTTCAATTCTTCTGAATATTTTGTAAATACCGTCTTTATGACAGATTATCATTGAAAAATTGCGATGTTAAGATTGCGGATCTCAGAACACCCGAAAATTAAAACGTAGCTCTTCAAAATTTGTTAACTTTTGGTGGGAAAATTCAAAATGGTACAATGAAACTTTTTGTGCTAAATGATTTAAAAAATTATCATGGCTGTACTCCTGGGTTACGGCCTTGTATAGCTTATACTTATAGGAATGTCAGCAGCGACTACTTCAAGTGTGAGTAGTACACCAATAGTACAATTTAGTTATTCAAATCAAAACCATTTCAAAATCAAAACTAAATACCTTATATTTGAAAATATTTGACATACCACTTGGTTTTCTATTACCCTTAGATTGGCACAACAAACTTGTTAAACATTTTTTTGTAGACTTCGCATGTGGCCGATAAAAGCGTTTTGAGCTACACATAATCGATATGAATATTGTTTAGAATCAAAGTTTGTACTAAACCTCAGAATTAATTATTTCCGATTTAATGTAAGACTTAATTTAAATTTTGATTAATACCAAATTGCGTGTGTTTGTTTAGTTTTATTATTCTCTGTGCGACTTATATTATTAGTAATTTTGAGTCCAATGTTCTATTTTTTGCTCAATTTTCATTCTGATTAATTTTGGATTTGGTTTATTTATTTCTGGTTTTAAGCATTTCAGCTAACTCTATAGTGTAAGAAAATATTCTTTTGGCAGTCCTTACTTCAATTCAATTTAGGAACATATTCTCGGAATAATTACTCAATATCTAGGTAAAAGCTTTAATTCAACAATAACATGTACATGTACAGTTATGTAACAACATTAAAATTTTTGGTTCCGCCCCAATTGGGAAATTTAAGTTTTAGAATAAACTGGGACATCTAAATTTTAGTTAGCAGAAATGTCCAGTGAGTTACAGCTGACATGGAAATACAACTTGTGAATTAGTGTTTCCAACCCGGGTAACCGGGGATCCGAGTATCCGGGATTTTATCACATCTAAAATACACTTGTTTAATTAAATCAAAAATCGAACAACAAAATATAAAAATCACACTAAGTACTAGTTGAATACTAGAAACGCGATTTAATCTATTTTAGATTAGGAACTATTTATAGAATCGACTTAGCGTCCCATAACTATTCCAGTGTGTTCCATTTAGTGCTGAAAGTTGAGAAAATTCTTGATTTATGGTATTGACCGATAACTACATCAGTATGAGTAGTGTTCCAAAATATTATTTGCCGTTGGGCCATGTTTGTACCTATGGCTGAACAATTCTTCAGCACATCAAATAATAGGTTTTACATTAGGAAATAATTATAGAATCTACAAAATATTTTAAATATAAAATTTCTATTTGGAGCAGGAGACGTAGTGTCTAACTGGCTGAATTGGTTGATTAATGGTACCATAATATCATTAGTCCGCAATATTTCTTGATGTTGGCACTTATTTTATTTACGAAGTCCGATTTTATATTTGGGACTACTTACTTATAGAATTGGCTTAATAACTTATAGATATACAATTTCACTAAAATCCATTAACAAACGTGTATGTTCCATTTGATACTAAGGATGTAGTTAATGCCTGGATTAGTTAAGAAAGAAAAAAAATAATTTTCTTTATTGCAAATCTAATTTTTTGATTTATGGTTTGAACTTATGAGCCAAAGTATCATTAGTAATGTTCCCATTTCCCAATATTTGTTAAATTCTGGACATATTTGATTTCAGGAATTTCATCCCTTCCCCAAATAGAACTTCTTCGAATATGCACCAATTCTATTAAAATATGGTATTTGACTTAACCAACATATTTGGTGATAGTTCCAGCATATCTAAATAGTGAATTGATGATCGTCGCTACTAAACCAATATCACGTGACATATTTTAAGACGTAATAACTGTTCTGTCGAAATCTTCTGGTTTTTCAAGCTTTTTCAGACTTCATTCAGGTTTAGTCGTTTTTTACCTGGTCAAAAACAAAGGCTTCTAGCCAAAAGAGCAGCTGATGATATTATATCTTTTAATATCATTATAAAACGTGAAACAATTCGTGGTTTTGTTGTTAGACGCAATTACAGTATGCCAATTTCTTTCTGTTTTGAGACAGAAATTATAATTGGTTTAGTGTTAATTATTCAAAGTTGCATGTGGGATAGACTGAAGAACTATATTATTACAACGAATTGGGGAAAATGGTGTTGATTTCTAACAAGAATGACTTTTGAATGATAAAAAGTGCAGCTTTAAAAATTATGTGCAAAAATATTGAGCACAGCGAACATCTATCTGCTTATGATAATTCTTATGAGTTTGGTGTCAGTTAAATTGGACGTGCTTGAGCCGAGCAAACAGAGTTCAAACTTATCAGGCGCTGCTTATATTAACCGCACCACAAAATAATCGACCTAGCATCGACTCAACACTATAAATCGACGCGATTTTCCAGTGGAAGCTTGATAAACTCTAGTGAACATTCGCTTTCAATTTTAGTTACGATGAGCCCACCTTATTGTATCTCTGGCACACCGAAAATGCCTTCCTGGAAATATTTAGAAGTTTTCACATAAATGCCGTTGTTAGGTGATCGTGAAATGACGCGCTTGTTTTTATTTAATTTGTCACCAGCTATAATCCAGTTGGCATATTACTTTATAGGTTGATTTTAGAATTTTTACGATGATCAATTAACTCACTTTAACTTGAAGTAGGAAAGAAAATTATTAAATTTGCTTACACGGGAATAGCGCTGGGTGAATGTTACGAATAAACAATTGTAAGAGAATATGTAGCTGTGTTAGTATAAATCGCGAATACAACCTTATGCAAGTTCTATATAATAAATTGTGGCACAATCAATCTAGTTGGTGCGGCCGAAACTGGATTAAATTCTCTTACAACTTTCGGAAATATTAAATTCAAATAAATTAGAAATGTAATCTAAATATTTTTAAATATTTATTTAAATATTTTCAAATTATTTTAATTTTCACCGAAGCTAAAAGAATAGTTTTATTTTACTCCCTCTACGATATAATAAGTCAATCAAAAATAACTTCTTTCTTCAGAAATAAATTATTTTTATAATAATAATTCATCGCATTGAAATTTAATGATTAGATTCGGAAATTCATAAAATTGTAAGGTTACGCAATAGAAACTATGGAGTTTGTTAAAATTTAATTTACCTCTGTTACAAAATCTAACATAATTAAATAAACTGTTGACCTGCAAATAAACCTTGAGAATTTCGTGTAATTTTTAGAATAAAATGAAGTTTCATAAGCGATGACAGTAAGAAAAACTTATTTACCGAATCACTGTAATTGAGTCTAACAATTTTTTAATTGACATATTCCAGCGTCTTGTAATTAATTTCTTTAAACCATGAATTCAACAATAAAAGTTCGAAATTGCGATTTAGATAATTTATCAAAACACAAATACTTAAATTATAAATTTGAATTTTCGTTGATATGCGATAACTTATTCAAAAAGAAAATGTGTTAATTGAAATGTTCAGGCCTTCAAAGGTTGGTTTAGATTTATTTTTATATTTGGTAAATTTTAAAATTAAAATTAATTGAAGCCTCCACTGCTACATTTTCTTTATTTATTTATTTATAATTAAAAAATATTTTTTAATTAGCCAAAAGTTGAAATTTTTCAGATTCGATGGAATGCATTTTAGAATTCATATACTTAGGTGAAGGAGAAATATGCTCGGTAACAACGGAAATTTTGAAAGTTTCCATTTTTATTTGCTCGATTATTCAGTATTTATTCTATTTTGGGGTAGAGGTAAAGTCAAAAGGCTTCAAATCCAACTCATGATAATGATTCTTCAACACTTATGTTTTACCGAGAAAACATTTTAAGTGGAGCACAATAATATTTAGTCGGTAACTTAGTACAAATCATCGAGAAGATCCAAAGACTTTCAGTCGCACTTACGATACAAAAACCAATTATCGACAATTATAGAAACATTTTTATTTTATTGAGCCAAAACAAAATTTTTTAAATATTGGTTTAGGGCTCTTTTATTTTAAAATACATAATTACTGCTTTAGCTTTCGATTCCTGTTCCGAATCATTCTCAAAAACGTTATGAAAAACTTATATCGGAATTATTTCTTTATACAAATTTTAATTTTGCAAAGCTATTTTAATAGGCCTATTTTATTTGCCAAATTCAAAATTGGTATTCATTTCGGAATCGTGTCCCTGCTATAAAATACTATTGGATTTTTGAAAACCAAGTACACAGCGGGTATTCACGAATACCAAAATGGTATTGGATACAAGCAATTTTTTTGCAAATGGTCAAATAAAATTCGCCTAATATATCCGATTTAGCTAAACTCGTTCAAGTACTCTATGCAAAACAAAGCAATTAGCTAAAATTGTGGTTGACAAACAGCGACTAAACTCGAAAAATTCACTAAATCGGATTTATTAAACCGTAGTCTGCTTAGCGTATTATATACCAACGTTTGAAAAAAACATTTATATTCGGTGTAATAAACGAAGGAATTACCGAAACTATAAAAACAAGAAAAACAGTTTGGTTTTACTTAACCGGTTTATTGAAGAAATCTTATACCTACCGGTCTACATTTATGAAGAGTTTTCTGAACGACAAGCAGACACATACCACTATACCACTTCAACAAAATTAAGGTGAGGCAAAGAAATAAATTTAATCAATTCATACAGGACAGTTTTAATAATATGACGAATGGTTTAATTTGTACTTGCGACAAATGGCTGTTAAATTTTTCTTATACCGGTCTTCCGTTTCACGTCAAATTTATTTTAAGTTTAGGAAATAAATTTTGTCCGTACCAACTATTGGTACTGCAATTCCATTTTTCAAAATTATCTCAGATGTTAAAAGTGAAATTTTCGGTTTGAATGATAATGATCAAATTAATATTCGGAATAATTTCAAAAACATTTTAACAAATTTCAAAAACAGTACAAATTTACAAAATGTAGCTATTTGAAAGAACAATTTTAAGTTACGTAAAACAAACTAAGTCATTTTAAAGAGACAACCCAAATATTATTGTGACAAGAGCGGACAAAGGGAATATTACGGTTTTAATGTTACATACTTAAATGAATCACTTCTTAAGTAACACATCCGCATACGTACAAATAACTAAAGATAATTCAACACCAATCCAAACAAAAATAAATTCTTTAATGAAAGATTGGGAACATTTTGGGAAGATAAATTTAGAGGCTAAGAAAAACTCACAAGTGTGATTCCAAAATTATATGACTTACCCAAAATCCATAAACCAAATTTACCATATAGGCCAATTGTAAGTTCTATAGCCGGTCCCACAGATGTTTCGTCATCGTTTTAGGCCTAGTGTAGGGACAACAAATTCTTTTCCAAAATTCTGAAGATTTCAAAAATAAAACCAGTAATGTAACCATCCCTTCAAATTTTCTGTTAATCTCTTTAGATATCACCTCTTTATTTACTAATGTCGATATATTGTAAAAAATATTATTAGTCATAATTGGAGAAATTTAAAAAGAAATTCTAAATCAAAATTAACAAAACTACAATTTTTTACTGCTTTGGATATCGTTTTAAATAATACAGAATTGTCTTTTGATAACAAAATTTATAAACAAATTTTTGGCCACCTATGGGTTCCCCAATAAGCACCATTACTGCAAATTTACTAATGGAAAATCTAAAAAATTCAGTTTTAAACTCATTAGATTTTCAACCATTATTTTACTACAGAATATATCTGTAGTAGCTAGTAGATGATATAAGCACAGCCATACCAATAGATAAGATGGAATATTTCCTACACGCTTTTAACTCTATAAACAACAGAATAAAATTCACTTTGAAAAAAGAAGTAGTGAATAAAATTTATTCTTTTGATTCATGAACCAAACGGCAATCTTGTGATTGGTACCATACAACTATTTGGTCTGGTAGATATCTAAATTTTCATTCATGGCCTCCTACCACTTACAAAATTAACACTATTAAAATTTTGACCCAAAAAATTCTAAAGCTTTCCGATTCTAAATTCCACCATAAAAATCTAAAAATTCTAAAACCAGTTGAAAACCAATATCCGAAAAAATTAATTAATAACATATTTTGGAAACAAAGGAATTTTCACTCAAATCCGGATTTTCAAGTCCAAACTGAAACCATACATTATTTGGCCATTCCGTGCAGCCACAAATTTAAATGATAAATTTTTTTCACAAATGAAAGATGTAATATCGTTAAAAAAACAATCAAATATAGTTTACCAAGTGTTGCAGACAAAGCAGTTTTTGGAAAAACGGATTTACCCACACTAAAGAGGCACAAATTCAAATATAAATTCAAACATTAGTGTACTTTCACAGCAATTTAAAGATACAAACCATTTAATCAGTTTAAATAACGTCAAAATTCTCGAACAGCAAAAACATTTAAAAAAAAAAGATCAATTTGAGTATATTGGTAATTCGTATGATTTGTTTTTCTAAGTGTTTTGTCTCATACAATTTATTTTTGAAAAATGCAAAAACTTCTTACATATAAAGCGTTAGAGTACAAATTTATTTTCAAACAAATTGTCTATAGGTTAGGCGTGTCTATGCTAAATGGGTTTATTAAAATTTTTATAACGATACAATTTTGAAATAAGCTTTCCATAACGCTTTGAAAATTATTCCGAATAGGAATCGAAAGCTAAAGCCGTAATTAAGTTTTTTAAAATAAAAAGCCCTAAACCAATATTTAAATAATTTTGTTTTAATTATAGAAGCTTTTTTGGACCAAATTTTAATCATAAACATGATAAATCATTTCCATTAGATGTGTTAGGTATTATCAAAACCAATACTGATATGTTAAATAACTCTTTTGAACCATCCAAAAATGTCAAAGAGTTTTTACATACAGGAAGTGAAATACTACTACATATATGTATACATTTAGTCTGAAACTATATTTCAGGCATGTTAGAAAATAATTTAAACAATTTGGTGCCCATTACAGAAGCATTTTTGCTGAAGAAGCCTTACGATGTTTTTAATTTTATAAATTGACAATAATGAAGCATAAAAAAACAGAGTTGGTATACTTCATAAATCTCGCACTTTGCCTCAAATATGATTATAACTTAATTGCATTACTCTTATATATTTATTTATTTTTATAAAATATTTACAATATTTACATCAATACTAACAAAACAAGTTTTCTAGCTACTTACTACACTTGGAAATGCAACAAATCATACACAGATGAGGCTTCAAATAAAAATGATTTTAAGCCTGACGTAAATGAATTTAATTTACGTGAGTTTTTTAATTCATTCGGTAGGCTATTGAATATTTTAACTGCCAATATTAGAAACGAATTTTGGAAATTTGTTATTGAACATTTTCAAGCCGAATATACTACTTACATCTCCAGTCGTAATTGATACTAACATTAGACTGACCGACTTTAATAGAAAAAAATACTTTAGAAACTTTATAGACAAACAAATGTCCAATAGGAAAAATCTCCGACAACTCAAACAAAGGCCACGAAGCTGATAGTCTCTGTGCGTTAATATAATACTAATAATATGTGTTTCAGCTATAACAAGGGGATGAATTCTTGAATATCCCCCAGCAGACTAATCCATACGAATATATGATAGCTTCGATTTGACAAGCGCAAAATAAATAATTCTTAAGACTGCGGGAGGAGAGGCTCAACGCAAAATATAAAATTTTCGAATAAGAACACACATATAATTACGAAGGGAATCGATATGATCAAGCCAACGCATACAAGTATCTATACAATCAAACCAATAAGGTACTTGAAATTAGATACGAATTCAACTTTAAAACAGTCACTGACACAAGTTATGTGATTACAATTCAAATCATGGTAAATGACACCAGGATCAGTAACAACATCATTATTAAGTTTATAAATCATACCTTTAGTTTTTGTGCTTAGCAATATATTATGCGCAAGGCACTATTTCCTCAGAAGACTTAGGCTGTTTTCGAAACCGATACTTATTTGTGGAACCTAACTTATTCAAATAAGTATGCTGGCGAGGGGACTTATTTTCTACCTATTTCTTATACAAAAATCTAACTTGTTTGTGAATTTGTGAATGAAAATTTGCTAAGGTAGTGTGATATACAAAATGAAAATTTGTTTTTGGAAAAAGTACACAAGTATTCCTTTAGATTTTAATATTTCATTCAAATATATATTTAGGTCATCAAAATTTATTAGACACATTATTATTTCAAGAGTACCCACTAAATATACCTAAGTGAAAGCGAATTGAGTTATTATATTGCGAAAATAAATTATTTTATTGAAAAAATTACGACAACAAACAATTTTTTGTTACCGCTGTCAAAATAAGTATACGTGAAATCAATTCGAACGGTTTTTCATACTTATTTAAGATGGCGTCAAATAAGTCAATAAGTATGAAAGAAGTATCGGTTTCGAAAGCAGCCTTAGATCAGTATTCATAGCGTGAATATTAGAGATAAGCAACTGGTCATTATAAAGAAATACTAGATCATCCGCAAAAGCTATCAATTTTAACGAAATTTTCAAATAGAACATGGAATTCAGGTAGATCAAAAAAAGGATGGGGCCTAAAACAGAACCTTGTGGACCACCATTTTACCTTCACTAATAAATTCACCAATTTTAACTATTTGTGACCTATCAGATAAATAAGATTGAAACCACTGTAATGTAACGCCTCTAAAAACAGCATGTACAAGTTTTTGAAATAATACGTTGTGGTTAACCATATCAATTGCTTTTGTTAAATCCACAAAAATAGAAGCAACAGATATTTTTTGTCAAGAGTTGCATATAGGGAATTTGTGAATTCCAATAAAGCACCCTCAGAACTTTTAGCTTTCCTAAACCCAAACCGCATATTATGCAAACGTTTGTTTTATATAAAAAAATAATTAGGTACTCTTTGCTAAACTACCTTTTCAATTAGTTTAGAAAACATTGATAGTAATTTTGCAACATTAGCTTTGTCTCCTTTTTTTTTAAAATAGGAATAACAAGCCCTTCTTTCAGTTTAGCTGGGAAAATGCAAGAACCAAAATTAATATTTATAATGTACGAAAATACGTCTACAATACTATTAGATATTTTTTTAACAAGGATATTGCTGCAGTTACCAATGCCAGCAGAATAAGAAGATTCCAGAGTTGTTATAACTTTAAGCTACTCTTGTACAAGTTTCAAAGAAAACACATGAATGAACTGCAGAATTGCTATAAATTAGGAACTGCATTAACAAAGTAATTGTTGAATATATCTGCCATTTCACTTGTGTCAGTTACAGAACAATTTTCATCAGGATCAATTTTATCAATTTGAGCGTATCTGCGGTCTTTGTTAAGAATCTCATCAACTAGTTTCCAGCATTCTGAAATATTTCCATTAACACTATCAAATTTATTTTTAAAAAAGTCCACCCTAGCAAGAATCACATCATGTTTAACCATTTTAATTAATTCATCGAAACGATTTTTTAAATTTAAATCATGAACATTTCGAACTAATCTTTTAGATAATTTGTTCTTAAACCTAATTTTACTAATGACCGATTTCAGAACAAAACAGCAATTCGCCAGTTAAATAATATTTCCTCTCTTCCTTCTTATATGAAATTGCAATTTGTTTCATAATTCAAAATCAATGCCTACCTGATTATATTTCTTTTTTACATGAGCATTTTAAAGGGAGAGTTAAATATTTATTTAAGTGCTATTGAAAAGTCAAATATTTAATTCTACCGTTAAAATGTTCATGTAAAAACGAAATATAATCAGGTAGGCAGGCATTGATTTTGAATTATGAAACAAATGGCAATTTCATATAAGAAGGAAGAGAGGAAATATTATGATATTTAACTGGCGAATTGCTGTTTTGTTCTGAAATCGGACATAAGCAATATAGGTGTAATCCATGGCTTAATAATTCTGTTCTTTGATTTGAATTCAACCACCGAGGAATTTTTGTTTATATACAATTTTAACAGAAAGATAAAATTCTCATGCACTATGGACACATCTGTTTGCGAATATACTGCAGACCAATTTTCCGCAGATAAATCATTTGGTAAATTTGAATAATTAATTGCCTTCTTCTGGCATTTGGCTAACACTTTAGAAGAATATACACAATTCATTAAAAATTTAATAGAGCACATACAATGATCGGTAATATTTAGATTATGAACTTCTGCACTGAAGCTAAAATAAAAATTAGATGAGTGAACATGCATATACTTATTTAACATGCATTAACTAAAAATCTGTCAAACAGCGAGAACAGCGTCGACAAGGTCATGCGCATGCAGTGGCCAGTATTGAAAACATTTTTTAACCTGCTAAGTAGTATGTGCATCTCAAAACCCTTCATCCGAGGGATTTTTTCTTTCGTCTTACCAGACGAAAAACTGAATTCAAATACGTTTCAAATTTTCGGGAGAGTATTTCTAGTCAGAACAGCTAGTACATACGAAATACAGTAGTTAGACCTTTAGATATACATACATAATTGTTGGTGTGTTGTGTCAAAACAAGCAATCACGACCTAGCAAATTAAACTAATTTTTTTTGTAGTATTTGAGCCAAATTTGAATAAAGAAAACTGTTTTTTTTATTGGTTTAGAATTCTTTATCTATCTTACTATTAAAGCGTTAAGGTTTGCATGCTGCTCGAGCTAAATAATTTTCTAACGCGGCCACAACTCTCCACGAAGTCACAGATATTATAAATTATCGTTCTGAGAATTTTGGTTAGTCGGGATTAGCGAAACCGTTAGCAAAATTTTTAAATGGAAAATTTATCATAAAGTAACGAATCGTTTTCATTTTTAAAAGCGTAATTCGGCCTCGGGCATATCAAATACGTGAACTTGTTCGTCATTTTCACAAAGCTAATTTTTGAGAATTGGAAGATATTTTGGTGCAATTTATAGAAATGTCATAAGGAAGCTCATAAATGACTAAACCTGGATGAAGTTAATTGCCTTAAAAAACAAAAAAGGACAGTTATTAAATCTTGAAATATGTTATGTATTTGAAATAAATAAATGCTATATAAAATTGGTCTGGTGATGACGACTGGTCACAAAACATATTATTTATTTATTTATTTATTCATCAAACAATCTGTGGGTACTTAAAATCCAGTGTTGACTGTATTAAACATTACAATTTAAATTAAGTTACATTAAACATATAAGATTAAAAGTTTTCATATTTATACAATAAGTTAAACAATACAATAAATAAATAAAAATTTAAATTCGAAATTGCATCAAATCACTAGCACTTAGGGCATCCAATTTTTGACCAAAAAGTAATTCTTAAGAGATTAGGATATACACAATTTTTAGAATTAAAGGACTTATACACAATTTTGAAAATTTAAAAAAAAATGTATTGTATAATTTATAAAGTTTATAGAATGTGTAGTAATTTCTACAAATTATATAAAATCTTAAAATCCAACAAGTTTCTTAAATTCTATAAACCCTATAAATTCTTCTCTCTCTCTAAACGTTTTAATATGTCTATAAACTCTTTAAATTTTAAATTTTAGGAATCTTATAAATTCCATAAACTCTACAAATTCTATGAAGTTAATAAATTTTATCAATAATACGAATTCTCTAAATTTTTTAGATTCTTTTTGTTACCATTAGTTGTTTTAAGTGTTTCTGTTTTATAAATAAATTTTTTTTCTAAAAATCCTATAAACTTTAATAAATCTGTAAATTCAATAATTTCTATAAATTTTAATTCTATGAATAATTCTATAAATCATATGCGTAAAGTTTTAAAATTTAGTAAGTTCCTTACATTCTGCAAATCTCATCAATTCTTAGAAATTTTGTAAGCTCGATAAATTCTATAAATCTTAAAAGTCGAATAAACTCTATAAATTTTAAGTCAGTAAATATTATAAATTCTAATATTTTAAAACCTATAAACTCAATAAATTTTATAAATTCTTTAACTGTTATAGATTATATGGGTTCTATGTATATATATTATTCAGGTCTGTCAGTCCTATAAATTCTACAAACTGAAATTTGACTAATTTATACATATGGTTCTATGAAATGTTTAATTTTTATAAATTTTATAAAATCAATAAATTTTTTGAATTCTATTAATTCAGTAAATTCTGCAAATCCTAAAAATTCTATGAATTCTTTAAAGTCTAAAAATCCAATAAGTTTATTATAAATCCTATAAATTCTGTAAATTTGATAAATCCAATTCTATAAATTTTATAAGTTTTAATATCTCTATGTACACTATAAATTATTAAATTTTATGAATTTTATAAATTCTGTAAAATCTACAAATTCTATAAAATTTACGAATAATATAATTTCTTTAAATTTTTTAGATTCTTTGTGTTCTATTAATTGTTTCAAGTGTTTTTGTTTTATAAATTCTACAAACTCAAATTTTATTTGTTTTATAAATACAAACATTTTGAAAAATCCCATAAACTTTAACAATTCTGAATATTCAATAATTTCGTTATAATTTGATAAGTTCTTTAAGTTCTATCAATAAAGTTTAAAAGTTCAGTAACTGCTTTAAATTCTACTAATCTTTTTCCTTCGATAATTCGATAAATTATTGAAATTTTACAAATTCTCTAAATTCTACCAAGCCTTTTAATGTTATAAATTCTAATATATTTATAAACTCTATAAATTTTATGAATTTGATAAATAAATTCCAAGAATCCTATAATTACATAAACTCCAAAAATATTATAAATTTTTTAGATTTTGTAGATTCAATGAGTTCTAGGATTTGTCTCAAGTTTGTCAGTTCTAAAAATTCCATACACCCAAATTTTAGTTATTCTAAAAATTCCATAATTTTTATAAATTCTATAAATATTATAAATTCGAAAATTTTGATAAATCCTAAAACTTTAATAATTATTCTATAAATTCAATAATTTCTATAAATTCTGTAAATTTAATAAATTCTAGGAATAATTTTATAAATCCTATGCAAAACGTTTTAAAATTCAGTAAGTTCTTTACATTCTATAAATCTCCTAAATTCTTATAAATTCTGTAAATTCGATAAATTTTTAAAAGATCAATAAACTTGATAAATATTGAGTCTGTATATATTATAAATTCTAATATGTCTTTAAAACCTATAAATTCTATAAATTTTATAAATACTTTATATGTTATAGATTCTATGGGTTCTATAAATTATTCAAGTCTGTCAGTTTTATAAATTTAAAAAATTCTAATGTTTCTAAAAATATTTTAATTTTTATAAATTTAGTTGGAGTGGCATAGAAATTATTCCTTTTACCCTTACTGGAACCATTTATCACGCAGTTTAAGCGCTGCGATAGGACTCCCCAGACTAACTAACAATACTAAACCGCAGTTACAATTAAATACTTGCTTAAACATTAATTTTCCTACTCAGTCCATATATAATGAATATGAAAAAAAAATTCGGCAACATTTTTAAACATAGATTTAATTGCTACTACAAGTTGATGCCGTTCTTACAATTGGTAATGATTGAAATCAAGTGTTTCCAGTTTTTCTGGTTTTCTCATTAAATCTGACGCATCGAGGCCTGTGTCACTTAGGCTAAAATTTAGAAGACGAGATTTCCCGCTGTTAAATAAGCTATTTTTGCCTCGTAGGGCACTACCATCGTCCCAAAATTAAAGTCATTTTCGAAACTCAAAAACGTATATCACGGTTTTTTATATTTTTCAGCTAATGAACTGCACAAATTAAATGTTTTCTGAATTTGTTTCTTTGTCGGACTGTTTCTTTGTCGCTCAATACGGGGCTGTATAGTTATTATGTACCAAATGCCTTTTTCAGTATTTTAGAAACGAATTAATTTAAATATGTAACTGTTTCAGATAATTTTCAGGAACGAGCATTTGTTGTTTCGTAATCCGTTTATTAGGTGTCATATCATGGTGAACGGAAAAGAGATATACTCTAAAACTTCCAAAAGTAACCCCTCTATATTTTGACCAGCTCCCTAAATTGACCAATTTTTGCCACTCTCTGAAATATTACGTATATAATTTTTTTCTGCAATTGAAGAAATTTTTCTTTTTAGCCTGACTTTGGATTTTCAAATTTTTAGGTTCCATAAATTGACCAACACTTCTGGGTCGCTTGAATAGTGACTTTAGAGAAGTTTCCCTGTATATATAACTTTTTTTTTAGTATATACACGACAGACTATAATTACACAAAATTATGTTGAATTTACTTCAATTAGTGTGAAAAATAAAAATTCATTAATTTCCGGTGTTTTCAATTCCGGAATAATCCAAACCAATACCGGAATACTGGAATTTCAAATTCCGGAATTGGATGCTCTACGTCACACTATCACAAAAACGTTTTAAGACCGGATTGAAAATATTTTAAATTCAAACAAATTTAAAAAATGTGTTTTGAAAGTTCGTTGTGTATAAACTGTATATATCCGAATATACTTATTAGGGTTCCTCAAGTTGTATCTAGTGCTGACCTTTGGCTGGTTCGCAATAATAACCAAAAAAGCTTTCAATACTTGCATTTAACATGCACGTGGTGAAATCTCACTAGAAAGTTATAAACCCACTAACTTAATTCATAATTTAGAGGTGCTACAACTAAATCATTGATCATCAAATATATTGGGTAAGTCAGATAATATATTTCAATGCGATTTGTGCATAATCACAGCAGTTCCATTTAGGGCAGAAATGAAGTTTCTTAAATAAAGCATGACCAGAATTTACTTTAGAATCACGCCTATATCTGAGATTTAAGATGTTATGTAAATCGATTCTTTAAGTAGTTCCTAATATAAAATTTATTAATTCTCGCTCTGGAAAATTTCTTCGGCCATCCTCTGGGGTCAGATTTCTTAATCAAACGATAGCTAAACAATTCAGTATATTTTTGGGTTGTAACTTTGAATCAAAAGTTATATTCGCCAAATTTATATACTATCTCCTCAGTCTCAGCAACATAAAATCGATAGAATAAGCACATTTGTTGGTGGATTTTAATGATATTTGATATTTGCAAGAATTGATAAGAATTTTGCATTGTTGCTAATAAATTTAGGGATTTAAATAAATATTATCTAAAAACCAGGATAATATAAGACTTTTTCCTGTAGACGTCCATATAACTTTAAAAACACAGAACATGTCCAGAGGAATCAGGACGTCTGGATCACCTTATTCCTATCTAGATCCTACCTAGGCAAGAAGGAGAATGTAAAAATAAAACCGAAATATGAAGACAAGAAAGATGCATAAAGAAGTCTGGATTTTGTTTAAATGTAAACAAAGTATTTGAGGACATTGATGTCAAGGGGAATTGGATGAAAGAAATTTTCCATATAACACTGCATAAATACCCAGACTTCCATACAACTTTCGGTCTGAAAAGGTTAAATTACTCCACAAATTAGTTTACAGTATTATTTTTATATATACCTAGACCCGATTCAGTATGCAGCATTCAATGCGACAACAAGTGAATATATTATTGTGTATTAAGAATAAAAATTGTTTACCAATATATTGTTCTTTGTTGGGAAAACATGGGTATTTGTGGTTCATAGTACGGTTACATTTTCTATTGTTGTAAACTAAAGTGAGTGATTAATCAAATCATTTAAGTTAAATATTCTTATAAGCAACGCATGTGGGATAGTAGTATATCATGCAGTTTATTGACATAATTAATAATAAACGTCAATGGCTCGTATTACAGTTCGCAAAGGCAACAATAGGTTTTATATTCCGTTACGCAATAAATTTCAGTCATTTACTGAGAGAACTAAAGATGACGTTAATTTAAACACAGCTGAAGTTCATACAAAAAAGACCAGTATTTCTCCTATAATTACATGTGTTAATGCAAAGCAAATAAGGGATTTAATGAAGCAATTAGATATCACTCAATTTAATATACAAAGTGTACCCATTGGAATAAAAATTTTTTGCTACTATAATATAGCTGATTATAACAAAACATCAACTGCTCTGAAGAATGGCAATGCCAAATATTTTTCCTATGCTCTGGAAGAGGACAAAACCAGCATGTTTGTATTATACAGGCTTTCTGAAGTTACCGAAAGCGAACTAATCGATGGACTGAAAAGCATTGGATTATCACCACTAAGAGTAAAATTGATCACGCCTAAAACTGCCAGGCAGAAAAAAGACTCAATTTTTTCGTATTTTTAAAAAAGGTGCGATTTTGACTCAAAATTAACAACAAGCTATTTCATACAATTTGTCGTTGGGAAATTGATAAAAATTATGCAAAAGATCCTGCATAGTGCTTTTATTGCTTTATGTTGTATTGCGTTATGCTAGCAATAACTGCAATATACGGAAACTGTTTCAGTACTGCTCGTTGACATATGAAGAGTATAGGCCTGGTTGAATTAAAGATTATCCGGTTAATCACGTCTGTGGTAATTGTTCCAGCAATCATGCAGCTAACACTGTTAAATGTCAACACAGAGATATACATACAGATGATTGATGAAGGAGATTTTACTAGGCTAGTCATAACAAAAACCTACTATACTGATAAAGCAATTTCATTTATCGACAGAGTGAAATTCATGCATCACTTAATCAACCTGGTAATGGAATTGCCAATTCAAGTATAAATAATACATATTATTTATCTTATGCTAATATTACTAATCAAAATAGTTCTAATTCTAATTATATTTTAGGTAATAGCAGGTTGTCAAATAATTCTTTGTTTAATTCTTCGTAACTTTTTACTATTTCCAAAGACATAGTTACTAAGTTAATGAATTGCCGTGAGGAAAAATTCAACGCTCTTGTTCAAATTGCCTTTAAATATTTTGTCATTGAATAGTGAACTGAACATATTAACAAGGAATGCGCATATAATTAAAACTAAAAAACACCAATTAGACATTTTGTTAAATACATTAAATATAGATATACATAGTGTTAGGTACTGAAACATACCTTAAGCCCCATATACGTTTTGCTTTATTAAATTATACGGTTTATCGTACTGATCGTATAAGTCGGTAGCGGTGTCGCAATTTTAATAAAATCTAATATCAAACATAACTTGATTTCCAATCTAAATATGACTACAGTTGAATCCTTAGGCATTGTAGTCACCACCGCTAATGGGAAAAATATTAAAATATTTTGTTGCTATTCATCGAAGTCAAATCGGGCCTCTTTCAAAAATGACATCCTGAAGTTAATAAGGTGTAACGAATCATTTATAATATAGGTATCATTTATAATATAGCCTCCATATTTACTGGAATTGTTTTCAAAGTAATAAAAGTGGTAAATCTTTATATGATGCAGTAACTGGTAATTGTAGCCAAGCATCTTAGATTTATTTGTTATCCAAAACCTTCTATTATTTAAGAAAGTTGAAACACTTGAGGAACTGAGCCCAGACCACTATCCAGTGCTTTGTGTTAATGATTTAACAGTTGAACAATCAAATTACTCCCACAAAATTTTTAACTATGGAGCTACATATTAAAAATGGCAAGAATATCAATCACAGCTTACGTCTGAACAATCGGGTTTCGGGGAAAATATAGATTTGTTATCTGAACAAGCAATAGATAAAATTATATCAATGCTTACCGATGAATATGATATTATAGATGCACGTAATAAGTCAACTGCATTGGTATCGTTTTGCAAACCAGAAAGAATTATCCTGGAAACAGAAATTAGAGACCTGATAAAAATACGAAATCTAAGAAGAAGGCAATGGTAAAGGACCCGTGACCCTTTTATAAAAAGAATTATAAATGAGCTTAATATTCAAATTAAATCTAAAATGTATGTATTAGCAAACATGAATTTGCAAAGCAGACTAGACAGCAGACTTTGCTATGCCTCCGTTAATACGCAATGAATCTACCAATTATCCTACCTTATTTCTAAATCTACAAAAAGCTGAAAAATTAGCCCAAACATTTTTTGCAGCAAACACCTCAAACTTAGATAGTCCTACTAATATTTCATTAATCCATAGCAATACATTAATTAATTCCACACATAAATATTAAAGAAATTGATCCCGTCTCTGAAAATAAAGTAATCTATATTCTAAGAACAATTCCATCTATAAAGGCTCCAGGAACGGACTCTATATAGTTAATATATTTATGAAAAATATTCCGCTTATAGGAATAAAACTTTTAACTTTTCAATGCTTGCCTGTTCATCGGTTATTTTCCAAACTCCTGGAAAATCGCCAAAATACTCCAAATTCTTAAGCCAAATAAAGTTCCCTATAATGCTAGCAGTTACCGTCCTATAAGTACTTTACCCTGTCTGCGTAAATTGTTTGAAATTTTCATTAAGCTGAGAATGAGCAATTTTATAGAGGATTAACGATTGTTAATTATTGATGAGCAATTTGGATTTAGAGAGTAACATTCTACTACTCACCTAATGCATAGGATAGTTTCTCATGTCAAAACTAACCTGTCAATGCGAAAGTCAACGGGCATGGTGCTTCTGGATCTTGAGCGTGCTTTTGATATAGTTTGGATCGATGGCCTTCTCTCTAAGCTACTCTCTCTAAAATTTCCATTTTACCTCAGTAAAATTATCCAATCATACCTTAGCAATCGCCAATTTTATGTTAATGTTTTGAATATATATTCCGCTCGTTACGATGTTCTTGCTGGGGTGCTGCAAGGAGGAGTATTAAGCCCCTTACTATTTAACATATATTTATTAATGATATCCCCAAAAATGATTTTTGTCAGTTGGCCCTGTATGCGGATGATACAGCTATATTCACTTCGGATGAATTCGCTGTAGGTACCTGTCATTAATATTGTAGATTAAATACTTAGTTATATAAATCAGCTTATAACATATTTTAGTGACTGGAAACTAAAAATTAATATTACTAAGTGTGAAGCGATTTATTTTACAAGATGTAGATCCCATGACAAAATTCCGCAAGCAAAGTATTAAATATATGGGTATGTATCTGGAATCTATAGTCACTTTGAATTTGCATATTTGCAAAACTGTTGATAAATGTAAAAAGCTCCTCAGAATCTATTACCCACTGTTAAATAAAAATAGTAAATTTAATCTCGACAATAAATTGTTTACTATACAATGCTATGGTTCTAAGCGTCCTACTGTATGACGCATCCATCTGGTGGAACGCTGCGTTTACTAATAAAAAAGATTTCTTTCCTAAAATTGATACTGAAAGTGCCTCGCAGGTACATCTCTTCCCTTTTTCATGGAATCTTCTACCTACTCAGAAATAAATATGTATCCGTTGTAAAGTTTAGATTAAGAAACTGATCACGGATTTGAGAGTATTGTAAATCCAGACTTCCATATGAAATGACTGCATAATTTGTCTTGCAATTTTTGTATTAAGGAGGTCCTGATCTAAATATTTAGCCAAAGCAGATAAAAGTTTTTTGTTAAAATCAGGTAATCTCTGTCATTTAACTGGTGCCCCTAAAACCGTTTTAAGGGATTTTGACGCAGAATTACGGAAACCTTTATAAATTAGATACGGAAAGATGCTTTATGAAAAAGCCAGGTATCTCCCAGAATATTATAATTATTGCAAGCAAAAGCCGATAAGTTAAAATATTATGTAAAAATATTATTAGTGAAGCAGTAGTTATTACAACCGGGGAGTACCAAATGAAATAGCGGAGTAGGCGTAAGAACTAGGCGATAATTGTTCAAATACTCCGATAGATTAGATTTTGATAAAGAAATTTGATTTAGTAAGAAATATAGAAAGTAAACCTCTAATATTATCTCAACATTTTACGCAACCACTTTCTGTTCAATTTTCCTGTTCTATGAAAAAAATAACAGACTAATTTTATGTTAAAAATCCACGTATTGTATTTTAAAAAATCACAAAATTAAATTTCTTTTGTCGATAATTTTAATCCAATAAAATATTTCACTTTTTGAGTGACCATTTCAGTATGCCTTTTCGCATAACTTTTCATAATGTCATTCATTTCATTTTGATGCAACTAAATACATTTTTTTAACATGTAATTTGATGAAATATATATCCTCAAAGAACTGATGTTGATAAACCGTCAAAATATTATGAATTGAGTGCGATAAATTTTTAACTGACAGAGTAGGTATTAATGTTAAAATCCGTTTAAATTGTGCTTAAAGTAAAATTCAAATTTACTGGTGAATAAATTGTTAAAATTGTTTACAAAAATTCAAATTATGTTTGAGGTTTGTTTCCAACCAGTATCGGGACAAAAGTTTGAAATAATAGACTGTTAATCGAATTTTGTTCAACGGATTTTTTATCGACATTAATTAACGTAATTTAGAATAATTTTCGAACAGCTAGATCTATACAAATTTTGTTCAGTCTTAACTACATTTAATAACTAAATCAGTTCTATACTAACAATAGATGATCCCGACCACGAAAATTCAAAAAAATTATGAAACTTTGGGAACATGTGTACATCTCATATAGGTATGTACTACGCAATTTTTTTTTTTCTGCAGAAAACACTCTGACTGGGTGAAATGGATTTTTGAAAATTGGAAATTTTCCATTCTGCCTCTGCGCATAACTCGTTTAATTCGTTAATGGTAAGAGGTAGAGAAAAAGTGTGTACTTACTTAAGACAGCAGGACGATGAACATGGAAGTAAATAAGCTTTTAGAAATGTCAGTTTCTCGATTTCACGTCAATCGGTCTTGTCCGTAAGAATTTTTAGCAAAAACCCGTCAATGACTGACTGGACTATTAATAAAACAAATGTTTTTTGTGTTTTTCATTAATGAAGATTAAAACTGACATTTCTAAAACCTTATTTACTTCCATGCGCATCGTCCTGCTGTCTTAAGCAAGTACACACTACCTCTTACCATTAACGAGTTAACGAGTTATGCGCAGAGGCAGAATGGAAAATTTCCAATTTTCAAAAATCCATTTCACCCAGTCAGAGTGTTTTTCCGCAGAAAAAAAAAATTGCGTAGTACATACCTATATGAGATGTACGTACATGTTCCCAAAGTTTCATAATTTTTTGAATTTTCGGGTTCGGAATCATCCCTTGTAAGTCACCAATAAGCACAAATTAAGAAAACAAAAATCTAAGTTGAAATTAAAATTTAAAGAATTACTATACGTTTATTTGTGCAATGACTGGCGGACGTAAATAATTCAGAGCTGGTGGACCAATAAGCCAGAAAACCGCAGATCAAAACAACCCTGCTAATTTAATTTTGTTTATATAAAATATTTGGTTTTGTTAAATTATTTGTAAGGAGGAAATTTTAAAGATCAAAAAAAAAAATTCTCAATTAAGACCATCTTCGCATTGTTTTTGAGAAAGTTCTTTTTGCTGAAGCTGAAGCTTCGTATATAAAAATTTATAATTTATATTCTTCGCTGCCGCTGTCTATAACTACTGAAACTCAAATTTTTTACTCTAATTTTCAAATTTTGAATTCTTCTTATATAGTAAATCTAATTTTAAATAAAAATTTCGGAATGAAAATGTTCACTTCAAATTGCATTGAATTTCTAACATCGACCTATCCAATTAAGACCATGAAACCTCAGTTATCATAGTTTTACGGGAATACGATTTTTGGACTCTACGATGTCGAATTCCTATTATGACAAAATCTTAAAGTATTATCTCTAAAATTGATAAGTTTATGACTGATTTTATATTCTTAAAATAATGTGTTTTTAACTAAAAATCCAGTTAAAAGAATTCAAAGCCACTTTATAATACTGTTCAGTATAAACGATACAATTAACGTTTCTATAAGTGACTTAGTATTCATTTATAATGATAAACTTCTTTTGGTAATTAACGATAAAGTCACTTAACATATTCTCTTCGGAAATAATGTTTTATATATGTATAACAAAGTTCGTTATACTTTTATTCTTGGAATATTTTTCCAACTGTTCGATTGAAAAGGACGGTTATAATATTTTTTTGTGGGAATATTTTTATTTTGTTCATTCGGTAAGTACGGTTATCAGTAGTTATCAGTTAGTTATATTTTTGTTTCATGGAGGATTTGCATGGAGGAAATACTATGAACTTGTGTTTATAAGACAAGCACAGTTTTATTCCAAATGCATAAATGTTTATAATACAAAAAAAAATCGAAGAACAAAAAGTGATCCGTTTATTCCTAGCAGCGAAAAGAACTAATTAAACCTTTATACTGCTCTCCTGAAAAAACAGTATTTTCACTTATCATATTCTTACTTGGATAGGTCGTACGATTTTTTAAGCAAAAGTTTGTAAAAATTAAAATTTTTCTTGTAGCGTTAACAGACAGCGGTTTAATAAATCTCATATAGTGAATTTTCGAGTTTAGCCATATAGTGGGTCAAGATTCAGGTTTAGCTAATCTCTTTAAAATTTCAGAAGGAAGGAAGTAACGAAAGAACGCAACACTGAATCCGCCTTTAATGTTCGACAAAGGCCCAATTTTTCTACAGTGTGTATTAAACGTTTTTTCGGCCAGTTACTTGAGTAAATTTAATTAAAATAAGCTTAAACCAATAATATTTTTATAGAAATGATTTGTACTGATGAAAATTTTGTTATACTTACTTTCTACACATTGTTAACCATCGTTTAAGTTCGAGAAAGAATTCCTTTAGTAAATTACATTTATACTGATAATAAGTCTATACGAGTACAAGGCCAATAGTTCCTACAGGGATTATCGAGTTTCTGTAACTCAAATGCATCTATTTTGTATTTTGTATTAAATCAAAATAAATCTTTCAGCTCTCCAAAATACTTCAATTGCATTAGAGGATTTTGAAAATTTTTCTAATTGCCATGATGCCATATTGGAAAAAAAATTATTTTACAGAATATGTAAACTGCTATATTATAACACATTCAAATTTTTTTGTTGAATGTAAACACGAAACAATATCAGGACTTAACCCTTCAGATATCAATCGTTGACCTTCAAGCAAATGTGACAAACGTATCCCGCTCAGATGCTTGCATTGAACCTGGAGTAATTTACACACCCGATGTAAACTTCTTTTCTGAAATATTAACTTAATAAATTCTAAATTACGTTGTTTAATTAATTCAATCTAAAGTAAAAATTGTAAAATTAAAATTAGCCGCGTGAAGCAAATTGATTATATTTTTGATCAAATTAATTATTTTAGTTTAAAATTAATTATCTGCTACAAGTTCTTTACGCACAAATTAACACTATAATGGCTCCGATCAGATGATGCATTCTCCCATTCAGTGTTCTCAAGCTTTGTAAATCACCATTTTGTGAATTTTAATTTTAATTAAAATTTATGTGGAGATTAATTATTTTAATTAACAATAAGTTGTCTGCCACAGTTTCTTTGCGTACAAATTGACACCAGAATCACTCCGGCCAGATAATGGATTCTCATGGTTGATTGTAAGTCGCTGTTTTGTACTTTGTAATTTTAATTGAAATTCATGTGGAGATTAATTATTATAATTTAAAATAAATTATCTGCCACAGTATTATTAAGTACAAATTAATAACCGAATTGCTCTGATATGTTGAGGTATTCTCTCGCTATAGTGCCCTCAATCTCTGTAAATCGATATTTTGTTGTTTGAATTTTTAATTAAAATTTATGTGGTGATTAATTAATTTAATTTAATATAAATTAACCACTACCGATTTTTTACGCAAAAATTTACACCATCTGATCTCCGATCGGATGAGCCATTCTCTCGCTACACTGGTTCAAGCATTTAAATCGGTCGAAATCAGAAGTTTGCGGCGCGGGTTTCTTTGCCGCCTGATGACGTCATTGCGATAATTTTATACGTGAGGTATAAAGCCGAAGGACCAACCTAAGCAACCATATCCTTAAATTAAAGGTATTGCCTATAGTTGATGAGTAATTGCTTACAACCGCAAGGGCTAAATTTCGGGTCAGTTTTCTAAACATGTGGTGTAAAACGTTATCACGTCAAAACAACAAATACTTTGTTGTTAATTTGGATCAACATTTTGAGCCAAGTATAGTTGTTTGCATTTCATTGTCGTTTCACGTCAAGAAATACACCTATTAACAAAAATTAATTAAACTAAATACAATTGAAATTCTAAGCTGTAATATCATTCATAATTAGAAAATTCGGGGGCCACGAATTATTCAATAGTTTTGAGATGTCTAAATCTCTTACCGATAATCTACGACGTAAGCTTATAAGGCCTTAAGGTAAGTGGCCAAAATATCAAGCAGTAATTTCTACAGCTATTAAAAATTCCGGTAGAAGTATACTGTACACGGAGCTTGATCGAGACCAAGGTACAGATTGCCATTTCCAATTTTATTTTTTTGTAATTAATGTTATCCGCCTAATTTATTTACAGATTATGATTATCGTTTATTAACCTAATAAGGTTACTACCACCATCAGCAGTGAAAATGCTTCTTATATTTAAAAATGCATTGGTAGATTGTACTTTTGCGTATAGAACTACGTGCTTTTGTAAAGATAAGCTTATGTTTGAGGGATTGCCTAATGTAGAATATTTAAAAATGTTTGAATCAAAATCATCTTATATTATAGCCGTTGGTGTATCAAAGGCTACGGTAAATCATTTTTTTTTTGTTATAGCAGCAATACATATTGTATTCAAATTGAATTTTATATTTAATATCGAATATAATTGTAGTTTAAGATTATTTTGGAGTTTTATCTAAAATTTTATATTTAATATTGCATGTCCAGTAACTATAAAAGCTCAAGAAGTGTTTTTAAAATTAGAAAAGCTGGTCGGAGAGATTTTTAACTAAGTAATTTAGAGTTGATACTATTAATTTAAAAATAGATTCTTTCTACTGTCTTATTTGCAATAAAAATTCAACAAAAATATCACTTATCATTAAGCATTTAAAAATAGACAATTTTGTATTGAATTCAAAAATTTTAAAATTAAAATGTTTAGTTTCCAGTTCATGTGTCCACTTTTTTAATTCATTCTTTGGATTAAAGAAACATTTTATTAAATGTCACAAAATATGCCACTTTGTTATAAAAAATTCGGAAGATGCTGTTAAAGTACCAAATTTAACAGAACTCTCTCCACCAGGTCGAACAAATAATTCAACATCGTGAAATTAACCAACCTTCACCTTTGCAATCCGACAGAGTATCGGCACTTAATGAAATTAATTATTTCGAAATAGGCGATTTCATTAAAGAGTTGAATGCTATGAGCCTGACAGAAACACGAAACAAAAATATGAATAATACAAATAAATAAATGGGCAATATTTCAACAAATATAATGATTCTTGATCAGAAATATAACACTGCCACTTTAGATAATTGTAATATATTTAAGACTAGCATTGAAACTATGTTCTCTTCTTCACGGAATAAAATTTCAAAATTTAGCTTCAAATTCAATCAAGAAAAGAATTTTGAAATAAGCCGATTTTATGTATCTCCAAAAAGGATTGCTATTAGTCTAAGGTGAGATTAGAAATACTGCATATTCACAAAAAAATTTAAGAAATGTTTAGATCAAAATTCGTTTCAATATATTTCTATTTTACAAACTACGAGTATATCAGCTGTATTTGAAAATGAATACTTTTCTCAAAAATACTTCGAAAAAGATCATGCGTGTTCAGGCGAGATTTTGAGTAATTTTTGCTGTGGAAGTGTTCACCGTTCAAAAGAATTTTTTCAAAGAAATCCAAACGCCATCCAAGTTCACCTATTTTACGATGATTTCGAAGGGACTAACCCGTTAGGAAGTCGCAGACTTCCACCCAAATATTTATCTCGTAAATGGTGATCAAATTCATAAGCAGAAACTACATGTTTTATGCAGTTTATCTGAGGCATATAATGAATGAAAAAGCATCCAGCTGAATCCATAGGATTCTCTAAATTTGCAGAACTTCGACCAAAAGAATGTATATTACCGCAGGAAGACCAGGAACACATAATGTATGTGTTTGTATAATTCATCAAAATAACAATTTATTATGTCCAGTAATATCAAAAATTATACAATTGGATATTAGAAGTGAAAGGGGACTGCTACAGCATATATGTTTGTATGTTAGTATGTATGAACATTTGAGTTGGGCTGCTGTGAATGTAAAATGATATCAATATCTACAAATTGGAAGAAATTATCAAAATTTTATTAGGCTCCTCAAAGTTTACATTGCTAGACAACAATCAAACTATCTACAGATAGTAAACAGTAATCTTCAAGATGGGGAATATGTTTAAATTTTGGATTTTTCGGAGAATTATAAGTTTGTCACACAAAATGAAATACAAGCAGCACACTACTATACACAACAATCCACATTATTTCCAATCGTTGCTTACTACAAATCAGCACTAGATAAACCAAATATAATTTCTTATGCCATAATGTCAGGAGAAGAAATACATGATACTGTAGCTGTATATGGTTTTCAAAAGAAATTTATTAAATTTCTAGAAAGCAAAAAGCCTGTATATCCAGCTCCAAAATTTTTTTTATTATTTTTCGGATGGTGCTGTATCACAGTTCGAGAATAAAAAAATGTTTACCAACATCAATCATCATGAAATGGATTTTAAAGTTGACTGTGAATGGAACTTCTTTGCTACGGCAAGGGGGCCATCAGATGGAGTTGGCGATACCAGTAAGAGGTTAGCTAGAGCAGCTTCCTTGAGGAGCCTAGAATGAGATCCTTTTTAATCATTCTAAAGAGTTTTGTGATTGGTGTAAAGAAAAAATAACACAGTGTTTCTGTTGGCTGAAACAAATTTGAGATTATCGGATGAGGGTTTTCATACCGAAAATTTCAAAATTTTAACTAATGTTCAAAATGGCTATCCGAGAGGTGTAGTTACTAGAGGAATTAGAAAGGCTATCGACCAACATAGTAATTCGGGAAATATTTTGGAAAATACGCGCGTAAATCCAAATTTAATCAAAATTATTTTATTATACATAAATTTTGTTTATCCGAAACTTGAAAATATTTACATATACTGTTGTCTACACTAGCCTGCTCTGTTTCGCTTTAATAGTTTTGTAGCAATTTATTGCACTTGAAAAAGAGTGAGTATCATACAGCCATTATAGCAAGAGAATTTATTGCTCAGAAATAATACCTTTAAACACGATTTTAATAAAGCAATTCACAAATAATGTATCGATCAATATATCGTTGAAATATCAATCATTAAAATGCCAACAAAGTCACTCGTTAATTTCACAGCCAAAATATGTCAATTTTTTTTTAGTGTTAAGGAAAACAAATGTTTGAAATATACTTAATTTTAATAAAAATAACGATAAAAAAAACTCAAAACGGCACAAGATTAAACCTAAAGAATACGAATTTGCCTTCATTTTATGTTTTAATTTTTCACACGCTTTTCACAAAAAAGTTTACTTGGTTAGCATAAAATGACATAAAATGAATACATTTCAATTAAATTTTTATTAAAAAATATTTAATATATGTCTGTAATTATAGAAATAAAATTGCATCTGTGCCACTTCATACAAAAAGATATGAACAATATTTTGACGTTTATTTGTTTTCCTTAACGCAAAAAAACACAATGAAGTTGTCTAGCATTCAATCTATAAAACGTAACAGAAATGGGAATGTCCGTCTATTATTAAAAGCTTACTATAGATATAATTTATTTAATACATAATTACCCAATTCATTCACTAAATCCGGAACGCTTTTCTTATATTTCTAATTTTCTAATTTACATATAAAAATATTATAACTGAGTAGCCTAATGGTGGATTCAGCGAGAAAAATTTGCTAGCTCGTGATCACGAATTATTGAAATTTCGTCATCTTTTTTACCCCCTCCAATTTTTTGTTTATTTTTTCTTATGGTTGCTGTTTTAAAAAAGTAAACAAAAAATTGGAAGGGGTAAAAAAGTTGACGAAATTTCAATAATTCGTGATCACGAGCTAGCAAATTTTTCTCGCTGAATCCACCATAAGTGATAGAGGTGTTGACCTATAAAGCGCTTTGCCCATAGGAAAACGAAAAACTTAAAAAACGAAGAATTTGACATTTTTTAGCAATTTTTCGTTTTGCCTTGCCCATTACTAAACCGAGAAACTATTTTCGTTTGAAATTTTAGAATCAAAACTTGTATGTTTGTATCTATGAGTGAATTTTTTTTAAATTTATTTAAAAAGAAAACGGAATTCTCAGAATAATATTAAAAAAGAAAAGAAAATGCCTTTGTGATTAGTGTGTGAAGTTGGTATATATCATTCATTTTTTTAGCCGACATTATAAAATTATAACAGAAAAGCAACACGAACAATTTTTTTTTTGGTGTACTTTTTCTGACGAAAAATTGAAAAATATTTTAAATTTTCTGACAGAAAAAATTAAAATTTAATTTTCTGGGAATGTTAAATATTTTTTAATTATTCTCTAAATTAAAATATTTTTGTATTGTGTTTATGGACAAGTTTGAGAGCCTTTAGGCTATAATATGCTAAAGATTTTGGAGTTATTGTAAAAAAAGTAAAATCCGTTTTCATTTTCGTTTTCCTATGGGCAAAGCGCTTTAACAACAAATTTCGAACAGAAAATATCTCAAGTTCCGATGTTCACCCAAATTTCATTTTTATTTTTTTTATTTTTTATTTTTTTAGTATTGATTTAATGACCAAATATTTTACTATAAATTAAATATTCCGCTTTATAATTATTACAGTAATTATACAAGAAAATACGTGGTACAAGTTAATTTTTACGCCTAAATGTATGCGAACACTACTATAAGTTATTTAAAAACTTTTACATTGAGTTGTAGTAAGCCATGAAAATTTTTTGGTAAACATTTTTTCCCTGTCATAAACTTCATAGCATGCTATGTTTGAAACGATATAACAATGAAAGTTAAATAATTTAGGTTCAACGTGGCTTAGCAGTAACGTATTGGACCAGAGCGGCTAAGGTCTGGGGTTCGATTGTGCCCAAGGCATTTTAGTTTAATTTTTCCAATTTATATTTTTTTGACGTGATCATGTCTTACACCGCATGTTCAGAAAATTCACACGAAATTTGGCCTTTGGTCGTGGGGAATTACTGTAAGCATTACTTTTAATTTAAATCAGAGACTGGAACCGAAACTGAACTGAAAACCGAAAACCGTAATTAACCGCTATTTTTAATGAACCGAAAACCGGAACCGAACCGAAATGAAACAAAAAAATTGAAGCTGAACCGAAACTGGAATCGAAATTAATTTTCGTTCCGGTTCAAGTTTTTGCTATCCTTGTTAAACTTAAATGTAAATGCCGCTGAGGACTATGAATTTCAACAAAAAATCAATAATTTGATTTCACAAATAAATTCTTTTATTTCACCTCGGGAAACAACCAACGCCGATATTTTGAAATATTGGAATCATAAATAGGTATTTTTTTTTTAACAAACAATTCTTGAAACGGTTTTGGAGCCGAACCGGAACCGAACCGATATTTAATGGCCGAACCGGAACTGAACCGAACCAAAATTTAAAAATTAGGAACGTAACCGAAAACCGGAACGAAAAACATTTCGGTTCCAGTCTCTGATTTAAATGTATGATTTCTTAGGTTGGTCTTTAGGCTTCATGCCTCACGCATAATATTATCGCAACGACGTCATCAGGCGGTGAGGCAAGCCGAGCCGCGAACCTCGGATTTCGCGCGATTTAAATGCTTGAACTAGAGAATATCTTAAGCAACAGTGCTGGTTAATTTATTTTAAATTAAAATAATTAATTTCCACACTAATTTTAATTTTAATTAAATTTACAAAATAGAGATTTACAGGGTTTGACTGCACTATAGCGAGAGAATGCCTCTTCTGATCGGAGTAATTCTGGTGCTAATTTGTGCATAAAATAATCTGTGGCAGATAATTTATTTTAAATTAAAATAATTAATCTTCACGTAAATCTTAATTAAAATTACAAACTACAAAATAGCTATTTGCAATGATTGAACGCACTGTAGCCTCATCTGATCGGAACAATTATGGTGTCAATTTCTATGTAAAAAATCCATGGCAGATAATTTATTGTAAATTAAAATAATTAATCTCCATATACATTTTAATTAAAATTAAAATTTTATCTCAATTTGTGAGTAAAGAAACTGTGGTGGATAATTTTTTTTAAATTCAAGTAATAACCCTCCACATAAATTTTAAATGAAATTGATATCGTCAAAATAGCGATTTACAATATGTATATAGTTTAGAACACTGGTATTTAGAAACTTTGGCTTATAATTTATATTGAATTAAAATAATTAATCTCAACATCTTATAAACGTTATCACGCATAATACCTACGGCCGTGTAGACGACACAGCCCACCCCGATTTTTTTTTTTTTTTTTTTTTTTGAAGAAAAGCACTTGTTTGTTCTTTTTTTGTTTGTCGGTCTGTAAGGTTTTCTTGTGGGATGCCCCAACACATGTAAAATCATCCTTAAAAGCCCTTACTCTTTGGTTTAAGGTCTATTTCAGGTGCAATAATCCTCAAAAGCCTTAAATCAAGAGCTATTCCTGCTCGGCTAAAAATATATCAAATATTCAAATGGTGATTGTGGCAGCAACCACTGGACATCACCATTATATATAAAATGTATCCGTCCTAGGATGGGCTGTACCCCCTAGTTTTTAAATATTGACGATTCAAATGACGTAATAAATCAAATTAGTTTCCAGTCACTTATGGATACATTTTTCTAAGATTGCATAGGTTATACAGCATATTAATTCAAAAAATGTACGCTATATTTTACATCATGAAATTAACAATTTTTAAACTAAAGCAGCAAAAATTTATAACGTAACCGTATTAATAGTATTAACACTTATTTGGTATAAAATAAATATTTAACCGTATAAACTAAATTTAGACTATAATTGTACTAACTGGTACTTGTCACTTATATTAAATTTATAAAAGGGGTCTATAGAAATATTTTTACTAGAATATTATATCATTTCTATATAACATATTATAAAATTTTGTTATACGATTGACAAAATATTAAATATCAAACTTATGACACAGATGCGTCACTATTGAATTTTAATTCTAAACCCAACGTCAAAGCAATTGGATTAGTTGTTGATTAATTAAACATATTTAGCAAAATCACCGTTCGGCAAGACTATATTAAGATGCGTTACCACCAAAGGATTTTAATCCTTTAAAAAATATGACTCTCCAATGTCTTAATTCGAATCAAAAACCTTCCAAAAAAGAACTTTCACCGAAAAGTTGATTCATTGTATCGTATCTTTCAATATAGTTTTGTTGACAACATAAAAATCAAAATATATCTTTAGGCGGAAAATTAAACAATTTGATTAACTTCTTATATCGGTCATTGACATTTAAAAAAAAAATGCATAGCGAATGAAGACGTGTTGTTGGCGCGAACAAACAAATTTAAAACTATCGTCGATATTGTAACTCGCGGTATACTTTCGATCAAACAATTTTTTTTTTTTGTTTGTGTGTTATATAAAATCTTAAATTAAGTTTAATTTTGTGGCGTCGAGTTTGTGTTGCGGCCAACTAATGATCGTAACCAATTTCATTAACAATTTTCTTTTCATCTATTCCATACCGCGTGTCCAATTCAATTTTAAGCATAATTTTTGGTAACATACATTATGATCATAATTCTTTATGTATATTATGATAAATCCGTAAAAAAGGTGCATTTTGATGAAAAACTAAAACAATTGATCATAAATTTGTTACGGAATTTAATTTAATATAAAACAAAACCAAAAATCTTTATATCGGAAGTTCAAAATATAATTGAATGAATTTAGGTCGTAAACAAAAAAAATTGTGAAGGTCAGAAAATATTATATTAAAGTAACAATAATTAAGAAGAATACGTAAGAGGAGAAAAAATTATCAAGAAGACAAATCAATCAAAAAAAAATAAATAAAAAATTGAAGCGGATATATTGTTAAGGTACCACACCAACAAACCACAAGACGAACGAACCGAACCAAAAAAATAAAATAGTAAAAAAGTAAAAAGATCATTTTTTATATTTTTTGATCTTGGAGACCGCGCAATGTTCTTAAAGAAGTTGAAGAAAATATTAAAGTAAAAATACAAAAAAAGGTTCGAAATTTTAGTTTTGACAAATGAATCTAAATAACAGGGTACGAATTAAATGTATATACAGAAGACGAATCATTGATGGATTTTTGACTGAAGTGAAATACTTTTTTGAATAATTAATGAAATTCGATTTTTCATTTTAGACAAAAAAAAACAAAACGATAGAACAAATGATAGCAAATTATATAGATTTGTTCGAATTTTCGGTGCGCTTCAAAATTATTAATTTAATAAGTTTTTGTTTTTTGTTTGTGATTAATAATATAGAAGCGCCGGATCTAATCATTTTTCATTCTCTCTAAATTTAATTTAAAAACCAAAAAATAGTTTTGTATATGTAAGTAAAATATAGATATAAAAAATGTTTGAAAATTACAATTTTTTCTCAAACCTTGGGCTGTATTCTTCCTGGCCGTTTTCTTTTCTTTCATCCAAGGATATTCGGGTACACCATCCATATTACTATTACTATCTTGTGGTCCAATAATTTGATAATTTTGTTGTCCCCCCATTTTGGGTGGACTATCGGGGCTTAAATGCGTTAAAAATTCTGCCATTGATGGCTGCGAATTAATAAAACCACTTTCGTTTGACATCCAATAGGATGTTTGACTATTATCACCAGCACCAATAACAACACCACGTTTATCACAATTATTATTATTATTATTTGTTGGACCATTATTTAATTTTGACACGATCGATTGTGGTGTCGATTGGGTTTGAATTAGTAATGGATTTAATGGTGACTCAGATTTAATTTGAGGCCCCAATTGGGGGTCAACTGTACTGCAAACTTCTTGCATTTTACTAAATATATTTATAGCTATATAATTCAATAAACAAATAACACTTAATTTAATTTGAAACAATCACTAATTTGCACTCATATTTTTTTTCTCTTCAATATAATATATTTTTGCATAATATATAGGTATACACACAAATCAATCAAAATATCACATAACACTCACTTTATATAAGATTTAAACTATATATTGTTGCACTTAAATTAGACAAAAAAACTAAATTAAATTATCCCGTCGCGTTAATTAATAATAATAATATTAAAGTTTAAGTATATGTAGAGTACAATTAATATTATTTCAATAAGACATAAAGCACATGTACATAGTAATAAACTTCATATCACACACACGATCACTGTAGATCATAATATATACCAAACTATATGACGTCCGCACCAACTGAATGATAAAACACCGTGTTCTGATTCAAAACCGTCAACGTTCGCGATTTAACAAACGAAAATCAACTAAACACAAAAAAGTTTTTAACAAAATTTTTTTTTTATTTAAAAATGGTTGACGATTGAAGTAAAAACTAAGTTGGGAAAATAATAATAACAAAACAACAACAACATAAAAACTACTATAGCGAGAGAACGAAAAAAAAGTGTATGTATATAGTGGCAATGGAACTATGTATTTTAATATATTTAAATTTAAAATAAAAAAAAAAGTTTCGAGCTTTTTCTTTTTCTTCGATCGGTCGGTCTCTATATACAACAACAATAATATTATATTCTCGCTCTACAAAAATCACTTTGTGTGTTTTCGAATACAGAGCCAACAAAAATAAAACAACAATACTCTACCACCAAACAACAAAATACAAAAAAAAAAGTTCTATGTGTTTATTTAAGCACGTGACACTACTGACCAATGGCGCATTGCCTACTGAAGTTTATTTACACAAAAAACACACAAGCATTTGATAACAAATCGAAAAAAGCAAACAAAAAAATGTTTGTTCTTTTCAGTCGTATTCGTATAACATATCATCATAAAACGAGAGAGGGGCGTGGCTACACAAAACATTTTTCACTGAAAGCTCCGTACACAAATATTTTATTGTGGTTGATTTTCATGCGCGCACACGCTATGGGCGGAGTGAATATTTTTGTTTTGCTTTACCATTATAATTTATTCTTGTGTAGAGTTTTTGATATTGAAAAAGTCTCCACAATTCGTTTTTTATCATTTTTTTTTACGAACACATAAAATAATGCATATATTTTAAATTGTTTCGATTATTTCTATAATATATACACACGAAAAAAAAAATACCGACTGGAAAAATTGGAAATGTGGAAAACTCCCGGTGTACATACATATATATCATAATACATCAATAAAACTTTTTTTTTTTTTGGTTATTTTAATTTTTTTAGATTAAAGTTTGTTGGTTTGGTTTCGTGAAGATAATTTTAAAATTTAATCTATTATAAGACAACATATATACGTAGACAAGAAAGATATAAGAGGGTGCGGCAAGTGGAAGTACGACGATGAAGAACACAAAAAACAAAAAAATAAAAAGATTTAAGATATACCGCTCGCGCGAAGTTAATATTGACAGATATCATATTGTTGTGTCTTTTAAAATAATTTAACGTTTGGTGATGTTATTGTTGTTATTATACCATGTTTTGTTGTTATGCTCATATTGTATGTGTGTGTGTGTTTGTACGAGTATATACTAGGTAAGTTTGATTGTAATTTGATTGAGATTATATAGGATTTTAGACTTTTTCTTTAACATTTTTGGGAGTTTTTCTTTCCGTTTGGTTATATAGATTTTGAAAATTCAATTTATAAAATAATAAATACGAGTGGGAGTTTTAAATAGAATCAAAATTTTCTTTGGCATGAATAATTACAATGTTTACACGTAAAATGTAAATTGATTCATGCTATAGATTAATAATTTCTTATTTTTATGGGTGTAAGGTGAGAAGCTGAAATTTTTGAAATATTGTTTATACGCATAATTTTAGGCAAAGTGTAGTCTCCTACCTGTTGGAAATGCAGTCATTTAAATTTAGAAGACTATGAATTTTAAAATTTTCGTTTGTGATCGGGTTCGTGGCGCAACACGCAAAATCCCAATTTTAGATTAGCGTGAAGTTTCTCTTAAAAACATATGTCCTAAAAATTAACGATAATAATTATTCGCACATATCGCAGTGTAAAGCTGAAAGTTTTAATGTATTTGCCTTATAAATAATAAATGGACAACTCACAAGAGAAAAGTTTAAATAAGATGAAATGTTTTATAAATCTTAAAATAAGTAAGTATCATTTTATGCCAAATATTTTACTTATTAGGAAAAATGTAAAGACTATGCCCTCGAACAATCTAATATTATGAGGAATTACTTATAAGAGATTTTCCGAATTTTCTTGAGAAAATCTGGAAGCAAACAACAAAATGACTAGAAATTGTCAAAGCTATCCGAAAAATGTTCCAGTTTTGGAAAAAGTAGGAGATTAGATGCTTGTAAAATTGTTTCAAAAACGTTCCGAAATTTGTATACTCTATAAATGTATTATGGTTGTATAAACTGATTGTTGAACGTTCTATCTAAAAACTAACGATTTCCTAACTATACTGGTTACCTCTCTATGTTGAACGTTAAATAAAGAACAAATATCACTTTCCTAAACGGTGAATAATCCTGGCCAATTTCAAGAGAATAAATTTGGGATTGAATACAAAGTCGTTGTTGATAACGTTAAATATGGAACACATATAGTTTTCCTAATTGGTGATAACCTCAAATGATCATCGCTCTAAGTGTTGATTTTTTATTGGGATATGCCTAACATATTGTTATTTACTCGTTGAGTTATATCACTAACAAAAGATTTTATATAAGAGAGTGTTTGTTAGTAGTTAGTAACAACCGATAAATCGTAATTTTTTCAAATTTCGCTTGAATAGTTGCGAAACAGTAAATTTACATTTACTAATTTAAAAATTATTAACTTACAGTGGTTTTTTTTTCAAAAATGATTAGATAGAAGTGAAAGAATTAAGTGTAAAAAAAATACTATACGTCCTAAATTACTTAAAAATTAGCAGTTTATATAAAGCTGTGGAAAAGATTGAGGTATTAAATTAAACTGTCGGAAATATGAAAGCTCGTAAGGCAGAATATTAACAACGATTCGCGAAACACTTTACTAAGCCTTTAGTCATCGAAAAATAGAGAAACCAAAGAACAATCAAATATTAAAAAATTGAGAATCTTCCAGTTTCATGGATTTTTAATAAATCAACGAAGAATACTCAAATTTATGATTTGTGAAATCGACATTTTTATGAACAAAGTAAATGGTAAATTTAACTTTCTGTCAGCAATTATTATCCAGTGTTTGGAAACACGAACGGCTTAAGAATCCAACCCCTTGATCAAGCAAGAAAATATTTTTTCTATGCCTATATCGAAATTTTTTCCTCATTAGTCGTTTTGTGGTTAGTATTCTATACGATTTTTCATTCTAAAGACGGTTGCCTAGGCGATAGTTTCAGAATATATAGATAAAAGTATGCTATTCCAGTACAATGAAATGCGAATTACATAGTAAGCCGCGTATATAATAGTTATTTATGGTAGGCGATAGCCGAGTGGGACATTATCCCGAGTGGATAATATCTCTTTGCTCACGAGTGGCATACACCGTTTTATCCAATTTTGTTGAAATAAATGTAAATAATCGTAAATTAATAAGAAATAGTTCCATTTTGTGTTTTCACACTGTAGCATTGAATTTTGAAATATATTTTATCATAGTGACCGTTCTTTAAATTTTTGTGACGTGTTCCTTTGATGTAAATTACAAAATCTACGAATAATTTTCCAATGACTACTCAACATTTTGTTATACAAAATATAACTCACGTTGCCACTAGCAACGTGGGTTATACAATAACAATGGGTTATTTTACATTTTCTTTATTTGAAAACAGTCTAGTTATCGGGGTGTTATGTATCAAAATTGGATAAACATAATTTCGACGTCATTTTCCGAAAATATTATTGTGGCCTATTTTGGTGAGCTCGCAAACCAACTCAAACCTTCGACTTTATGGACTCAATATTCCATACTAAAACAACTCTTAATATAAACCACAATATGGATATTGCTAGAGCGTTTCTAAAGCGAAAATCAAATGGATATCAACCGAAAAAATTGAACATTTTGTCATCAACGGAAATTCACAAAATTATAAAAGCAGCTCCAGATCATAAATATGTACTGACGAAAGTATATCCTTAAACCTGTGCCCGAAAAATAATGCTCATTGCAGTTTCTTTTTGAATTACCAGAAAGGGAAATGCACCGTTCAAAAAGTCGGTATCAATAAACTTGGAAATTTGGGAAAGCAGATTGTTTCTTACCTAAACATTTCAAATTCACAACTGTATACCGGCCACTGTTTCCGCAGATCTTCTGCAACAATTCTGATTGACAGTGGTGAGGACATCACATCTTGCAAACGGCACGGTGGTTGGAAATCTACAATGGTCGCAGAAGGATACATCGATCAGCCCTTAACGAATAAATTCCATGTCGTGAGTAAAATCATGGGTTCCATTGAAAATTCGGTTGATACTCCATCTACTTCCATACCAGTTTTAGAAAATTATGATTGCGTTAAGCAAATAGTTGATGAGCAACACTCCTCAAATCAGCCAACAATTATTTTTAATATCTGTTAAAATATTTCGGTTCATTTTACAAAATAAAATGTAAATTAAAATATTTGGTTTTTAATGTACAATACGAGAGTATGTATAGTGTAGGCGTAGAAAAATGTATAGTGTATTATTGTTGTATAATCATGTTTTAAGAATTTTGCTTTGTTATTATTCTCGTATGAATTTTGCCAATCAAATACTTGAATATATCGAACATTACTGCGAATGTCAAAGGTTTTCGCTATAATAAAATTAGCCATTTAAGATACATATGTATATATATTTATTCTATTCTAAGATTTTTTGAGGGCTTTGATAACACCAACATTTAATTTCATCCAGAGAATGGGGAGATATGGATCAATAGAGAGTTTGCTGAAACCTGCATGAATGACATTTCTATTTGTTTGAGGAATTTAGTAAATCAATTGTGGTTATAGTTCTTTCACTGTATAATTATAATTTCATATTTATTTGTCAGATTGAAAAAACCACAAAATAAGTAATTGAAAAAATAAGCAAACTCAACCATATTTGATTTGTTATTGAACCAAACCCCTAATAATTGACGGAAAATCCTTTTTGATTGGAGACAAAATCTTCATAGAGGTTTAGATTTAGACTAAAATACCCGATTACCTGCATATACTACTATAATTTTATGAAGGTTTTCTTTTACAAAATGAAAGGTGTAACGCCATCGGCCAGAGTATTCGTGTACCTATAGACTTATAAGTATAACCAGAGATATAAATTTTATATTATTATACATATAAGAAGTTTACAGCAAATTAAAATAAAATCCACTTTTGTTTTTGTAAAAAACCCAAAGAAATCTAGTACTTTCACTGATAAATCTAGTAGTAGCCGTACTACTACTTATTGAATTCCGTTTGAAATTATATGATTTCCTCCTTATTTTGTTATACTAGTTAAAACGGTAAAATTATCAGAAATTAAATAGTTGTATTGCAAAATTCAGTAAACAATGTCATTCAATTTTGCTAGAAACCTTATACAAATATGGTTTATCCGATATTTTAACCAGAATTCTTACTATGAATTACAACAGGATTATGTACTTGAACTTCGCTTAATTTATTTTTATTTCTAATAAAATTTACTTGAATTTGTTATTATCAGAAATACAGTAAAAGTTGTTTACTAAATTCAACTAGACTGTCAAGTATGCTTAACTCTATAGTAAAATTATTAGAATTTGTTTTTACCGTGTAGGTATTATTACCTCAAACAACTTTTCTTTGACACACTGTATCTCAGTAGATATTGAAAATGGGTCAATAGTTTGCTCAAAATTAATCAGGGAAACATCCCTTAAAATATTTATAGTTCCAACCATCTAGTCTTTCTTCGCTTACCGTGTTACCGAAAAGGTCCTACACACGATCCAATTTGGTCAGTCCAACGAAATTAATATTTCGGTTCAACCAAATATTATGTTGCCTATACAAAATCCAATTTGGTTGGTATGTTGGGTACAGACGATCCAATTTGTTTGGTGCGATTTTGACGTTTGTTTCAAAAACAAAACACTACTGCCCGATTTCAGAACAAAACAGCAATTCGTCAGTTAAATAATATTTCCTCTCTTTGTTCTTTTATGAAACTGCAATTTGTTTCATAATTCAAAATCAATGATATCTGATTATATTTCTTTTTTACATGAACATTTTAAAGGGAGAATTAAATTTTTATTTGAGCGATATTGAAAAGTGAAATATTTAATTCTCCCTTTAAAATTTTCATGTAAAAAAGAATTATGATCCAGACAGCATTGATTTTGAATTATGAAACAAATTGCAATTTCATAAAAGAAGAAAGAGAGGATATATTGTTTAACTGACAAATTGCTGTTTTGTTCTGAAATCGAGCATACGTCAACTAATAGAAAAATATCAACCGATAACAATACACATGACCAATTTGGTAGGTTGGTCGAATGGCAATTTCCATGCAACACATCCGACTAATTTTTTTCAACCAACATGCTTACACAATACACACGTATACCAATTTCCAACCAAATTGGACCAACCGTCCGACCAAATTGAGCACTCTGTTGTAGCTATTATAATTGGTAATGTGACAAATATTTCGATTTTGTTAACCCAAAGAACGCCATTTTTGCATATAGTATACCAACATTTTAAAGGTACGTACTTAGGAATATTTAGTTCAACTTGTTTATTTTTAAGCATTTCTTTTTGGTATGTGTGCATTTTTTTTTGGTTGGAGTGAAAACATAAATGAAGTCTAAAGCCAATGGGGAGGTTTGAACCTCCCTAACCCCTCACCCTCTTCGGTACGCTACTGTCAGAAAGATTGGTTGTCATACGATAATGTTTACATTTCTGTGTTAAACACGAAACAAATCTCATATTAATTTATTAAAAAAAGTTTCTTATAAGCTATTGAATCAGATTCTGGAATAGTACGAAAAACTAAAAATATCAAAACATAAAATTTTAGAATTTAGAATCGGCCTGGCCTCAGGTTTAAGCCTTTAACCAATGTGCCGTTTGGTTGGTATGTTCACATTATTCAATTGTTAATATGATGCAGAAAATCAGTAAATGTTACCTTAAAACCTTAAAGCAAAAATCAAAAATTTAATTTTATATACCTATATTTACAAGTAAGATCGAGTTTGCTTGATATTTTGCAAGCAAGTCGTTCGGAAAACATCTAAAGAAACAAGAATCACTCTATCAAGACAATATTTACATAAGGCTTAATTTTTTATACTTCTGTAACTCACTTAAAAGGTCTACTGGTGACTTGAAAACCTTCCAGATCTTCGGCACAATATCGGTCGTTTCCTAATACAGCTGAAACCCTATAAGGACCCCTATAAATAGGTATCAGTTTTTTATTTGCACTTGCAGTTGTGTCTATATTTTGTATCACCACCAGATCATCAATTTTATTCACATGAGAGAGTTTGCGCTTTTTATTGTAATAGCTCTCATTATAACGTTGATTTTTTTGTATTAATTCCGCTGCTTCTTTCCGACGTTCTTCTAGCGATATAGGGTTAGAATCCAATTCAACGTATTTATCTAAAAAATCAGCTAAATTGTCACATACGTTTCATTTCTGATTAACACCATATAGTAGCAGGCTAGGCGTATCACCAGTAGATCGATTGACCGTGTTATTAAAAGCAAATTCCACAGGCTCCAGAACATCGTCCCATTGAACATTTCTGCATTGATCTACTAACTTTGCTAACATAGGTTTAATAGTTCGGTGAACCCGCTCCACCTGCCCATTAGCGCGGGGTGTTGCGCTTGAATTCAGTATATGCTGTATACATTTATCAGTCATAAACAGCTTAAAACTATCCGAAGTAAATGCAGTTCCTCGGTCACTAATCAAACGTTTAGGTCTACTATACATTTTAAAGTAATCTTGTAAATCTTTAATAGCATCTTTCGTACTGGTGCTTCTAGTAGGATATAGGCGAACGAACTTAGTAAATGCGTCAAATATTGTTAGAATAAATTTATGCTTGAAACGAGTTACATAGTGGTCCAAAACAATCTATGTGAATATCCTCAAAAGGTCTGTCCTTTTTTGGATGGAATGCAGAAATCCCTGTTTACTACCACTAGGTGCACTAAAGGTTATACACTTTAAACAATTTTTAATATAATTTTTTACTTTATCCCGAACATTGGGAAACCAATAGTTTCGAGAAATATGTTCAACCACTTTATCGATACCTATATGCCCTAAACAATCATGAGAATTTCGAAGAATCTGTGTTTCCAAAACTTCGGGCACACAAAAACGAATCCTTGATTTCGATAATTTTCGATAAATTAGCCCATCTCTGAGTTCATATAAAGGACTTTCACTTTGTTCTAGTTCTTTACGCAACTGTCCAATTTTGGATCTTTATATTGCAGAATAGCGAGAGTTTGCTCAAAGGTATTCTCGTCTATAACTAAAATCGCTTCAGCTCTACTAAGGCTGCATTCGTGCACCAACGGGATGTTCTACGGTGTAATCAAATTCTTGCATCTCTAAAGCCCAACGAGCTATTTTGGGATTTATTAATTTTTTATTTAACGTGAGTGTTAACGCATTACAGTCTGTAATGATTTTGAACTGTCGACTGTATAGATAAATACGAAATCTACTCAAAGCATAGATTATTGCTAGGCAATCGAGCTCGTATGAGTGACATTTTGATTCAGAAGGTGTCGTTCTCATTGAAAAATAACAAATAGGATGAAACCTTTGAACCTTTTTTTGTATCAATATTGCTCGGAATCCATTTGAGCTGGCATCACAGTGCAATTGCGTTTCATCGATTGGCGAAAATATTGCTAACACAGGTTCTTCTACTAATTTCTGCTTTAAATAATTAAAAGCATTCACTTGATCCGATTCGAATACAAAATTATACTCTTTCTTAACTAAATCCTGTAATGGCTTAGCATGATGGCAGAAATCTTTAACAAACTTCCTAAAATAGGAGCACATTCCTAAAAATCGTTGAACCTTTTTTATATTCTTTGGGAATGGATAATTTGAGATTGCCTGTATATTTCTTTGATTTGGTCTAATACCCTTTTCGTCCACACTATATCCCAAGAATTCAATTTTCAGTTGCGTCAACTGACACTTATCTAGACGTAATTCTAGTAAATTGGACGAAAACAATTTTAAAACTCTCATTAAAATACCTAAATGTTCCTCTACGGTCTTTGTTGCAATCACCAAATCGTCAATATAAACAACTATTTGAGTTGTTTCAGTCAAGTCACGGAAGATTGAGCTAATGTATTTTTGAAAAACAGCGGCACCATTTTTCAATCCAAAGGGCATCTTTATATATTCGAATTGCCCCATCGGTGTCACAAAACTGGTAAATTTTACACTTTCCTCCGCGACGGTGACGTGGTGAAATCCTGACTTAAGGTCTAAAGTAGTAAAATAAGTTTTGTTATTAATATAGCCCAACATATCTTCAATTACCGGAATAGGATAATTATCCCGTACCATTACTTTATTGAGCCTACGATAATCTACACATAACCGTTTTTCACTACTATTTCGTTTATTCACTAATACAATTGGTGAACAGTAAGGCGAATTACTTCTTCTAATAACACCACGATTAGAAAGATCTTTAATCATTTCTGAAAGTACATCGCGCTCAGAAAACGATAATCTACGAGGAACTGTAAAGAAATATTCATGACTTGATAAAATGATCTCCATCTCGAATTCCGTCGCTGGTTTGGCTGGCTTATCACAATTAAAATAGTATTGATTAAAACAATTGAAAACCGCCAATTTAGTATTATGGTCAATACTGTTATCAAAATTTAAACTTTCCATTTCATTTAGCTCTTCGTCATCTACCGTAATATTTAAGATTTCGTTTTCAAATTTATCTTCAATCAATGAACCTAATGGATTGGAATTTAGATTCACTTCTATCTCACCTATGATAATTCTTGATTTTTCATATTTCTAAAAAATCATGGCCCACTATCATATCGTGAGACATAGTATCATCCGACACAAGCATTACTTTCATATTATGTAAACTATCGTTATATAAAATTATTAAATCTATCTTACTAAGAATATTAAGACGGCTTTGATTGATCCCTGAATATTCACAATCAGCATCAAGATTCAATCCATAACTCACATTCTCAGGAATACAACTAACTTTAATTATGCTGATTGGACTTCCGGTATCAACCAGAGCAGAAATATTAATGCATAAATTATTCTGAATAAACTTTTTTAATTCTACAAAAATACCGGATGATAATGATGCCGTCTTAATGATAGACCTTGAATTATCACTTGTCTTGGTTGATTCATTAATAATATCCACTGATGCTGTCATAACCCATTTGTGTCTGATGACGTATTACTTTCACGTGTTATCTTCTTGTTATTGAGATTACTATCACTTTCCGGAACTATAACATTTGAACAATAATGTTAACTTGTTTGTTGTTTGCCGTGATTATTCGATGACTCCATTCTGTTCGATTGACCGTTGAGTGAATTACCTCTTGTTGGACATTCATTCATACGGTGCCCAACAAGACCACATGACATGCAGGACCCGTAAGTTCGTTTGGGTTGGCTACATTTAATTGACATATGCCCAACCTTTCCACAATTATAGCACGAAACTTGTCGAACTCGATTATTCACAGTTGATTGTTCCCCTAATTTGGATACTGGTGTCATATTTTTAAATTTGTTTTATTGATAAACTACTCGTTCATCCGTAGTTATATTTCGTAACGCCTCTAACAAATCCTCCTTCGTTGCGAATCTTTGCATTCTTGCTTGGGACGGCAATCGAACATGGTTCATCCCCTCGATGATATAATCTATCAATTCACTATCAGATATTTCCAAATAATTCGCCAAAATCACTTTATCCTGATAATATATCACAAACTCCTGCTGTACTTTCCATTTTCGATTTTCAAATTTTCGTCTCTGCTCAATCTTACTAGGTCTGATATCATACATCTGACGCATGCTTTGCAAAAGATCTTCTAAACTGTAGGTGATATACTCAGATCGGGAATGAAACCACTCAGCTGCTCTACCGGCTAGTTTGTCTATTACCTCGATCTTGAATTCATCCTCATTTGTTTCATAAGTATCCATGATTAGACGTACCTTATTCACAAAAGTTTGGAATTTTTCACAATCTTCATTGAAAGATGGAATAATTTTCCCAATCGCTGTACTCCAATGTTTCGGTTCACTGCTTCAGATAACTCATTTACACTATTTATGCTATTCTGATGATGAAAATTTGTTTCACATATTCTGTTGATATTTTCGGATCGTGAAATACCCGTAGACTGTACCCTAGATGGCACTCCGATTTTTTGTTGTGGAATCAAGTTAACTTTCTCTTCCATCTGGTGTATTTGTTGTTGTAAATTAACCAACAATGCTGTTAGACCAGATACTTCATTCGACTTTGGTTCTTGCACTCGAAGAATAAGGCGTTCCTGTAATTCACCTTTTTTCCACTTGTAACAATATCAAATTTTTCCAGTTGATTTTGTAACTGCTCTACATTCATTTGTAGGATTTCTCCAACCGTTAACCTTATGTTCAGCCCTTTTTTTTTTTTTTGTAAAAACCCACATTTGACTATCCAAACAATAGAAATTTTTTAATGTTTCAAATAAACACTATTTTCCACACTTTAAATTGATAATCCCACTTCTGAAAATTATAGGATGGCTATAATTTACGAGGATCTTTTTTATTCGATTTTCAATTTAGCACACAAGAAAAAAACAAACTACATCTTTTCTCCACACGTACTTGGTTTATTCTGATTTTTGTTTACCAAATTGCTTACAATGGTTTTTCGATTAGACTAGATTTTGCTTGTTCCGTTCTTTGGTGGGCAGTTGATATGAACTAATTATATATCTCTACTGGATGGCATCGGGCTGTAGTTACAGAGTTGTGGAAAACTATTCCCTATTAAGCCGATCAACTAGCCGGGATATAATATACAAAATGCTCGATTATTTTATTATAAACATGAGACATATTGTCCAGCATCCAAAAGCAGATGAATTTAGTGCTATTGGTGAAAAGTTTTGCTCAAGGGCCAAATCATTAATATTTAGAAACGCGGTTGGGGCAAAATTTGAAAAACGTTCCTGCCGAAAGTAAAAAATAAATGTTAGCCTCTAGAGTGTTAAAAAATGGTAATGAATTATATTGATGTGACTTGTCAATAGCTATCGCAGGAAAAAAAATTCAGTTCAAGTTTCCGAAAGTGAAAATAAATGTCAGCCTCTAGATTGTTATGTCTGTAAATGGATAACACATTCAAAACATTTCAAACATTGAATTTTCCGAGATTTTCCACGAGAAACTTGAACTAAATTTTTTCCTGCGATAGCTATTGACAAGTCACATGAATAAAATACATCTCCAGACATAACACTCTAGAGGCGGGTTTAATTTCAATTAAAATATTTTTTTGGGTTTTTCGAGTTTTCCACAATTTTTCACAAGGAACTACAGCCAGGTTTTGTAATATATGAATATTAACAGAGGTATTCAATGATATAATCATGCATCCTAACATTCCTTAGTAGTTTTTAGGCTAAACACTACCGATCGATATCCACTTCAGTTTTTATTTTCGGCTGGGATAACACAATCTGCATTACCGATTTTGTTTTACTTCATGCGGGGATAGCGCAATCTGCGTTACCGGTTTTTTACTTTTGGCTGGTCACTTCCGGCTGGTGTAATGTAATCTGCATTATCGACTTTTCACTTTCGGCTGCCAACTTTCGGCTAACTTTAACAGTATGAATTATTATGCTTTATTCAATAATTTGTTATCATTATTTTTTATTTGTTAAAATTCTAAATAATAAATTATATTTTAGAGCTTGGTGCCAACTGTTGAAAGTAAAAAAAAAATATTCTGGACTCTTACTTTGGGCAAATGCCGTCTTACTTTGGTAAAAGTTATTCCTATCCGGATAGTAATGAAATTTTACCCAAAGTAAGAGCAATTGTTCTTTCGAATAATTTTTTTTTTTTTACTTTGAACGGTTGGTACCAAGCTCTTTTGCCGATGTATAATAATTCTAAATGATAATTAACAAAATTTGAAATTCTGATTTATCGAAAAATTGAAAATTGTTATTTAACTCATAAAACTAAATACATAATATATTTACTCTAGTGGTAAACACTAAAACTACCTGAAGATGAGAATTTTTCTATATCTACTTTTCAGTGGAATGAAATTCTTCATTCCGGAATGAAAATACACGGCATTGTTATTGTAAAACTGCCAAAGTAAGACTACAAAAATTTCATTCCTATCCAAATACGAATAACTTTTATGGAGGGTGGTTACCAATGTAAGTTGAAACCGTGTACCATTGTAACACCTTATAAAACCCAACCTTAGAGAAAAAATTATTTAAAATAATCCATAATCGGATTAGAAATTTCGTAAAATGTTCATTTGGTTAAAATGAAATCGGGTTGGCGGAGTATTTTTTTTAAAGCCCTTGAACAATATATTAAAAATTACTAACTGTTGCTTGCATTTTACAACATTAACATGTTGTACAGTTATGACGAATTAAAGGAAAATTCTGATTTAATTCATAGAACTTCAAATAATAATTCAAATGATGGCATTGCGTTCCGAGACGCCTTGTTGGATCTACTACTTTTAACAAACCAACCAAGAACAATATTTAATGAAAGAAAATAACAAAAATAAAATAAAATTAAACAAAAAAAACTTAATAAATTTCATTTATTTAGAAACAAAATGCTCAACCCGTTTTACGAGAAGTTGCTTGATTCAGAAATTAGCAACCCACTAAAGTGTATATTTGGATAGTCCTGTTCGACTATTTTCCCAAATAGGGCTGAACTAATTTGTTTCAAAATATTTTTGGTTTCCTTCAAAAGTTTCTCTTCAAATTTTCATCCAACTTGAGAACAAGATCGACTGTTGCTCGAAGACAACGGTGTTGACCGTAAAGAGACCCTGTGTTTCATTCTGAGACTCTCTTAATTCCTCGTCTGAAGAGTCTAATACAGCAGTTGTCACATTCATTAACCCCTCCACGCTACAGGATTTGTTGGATGGAAATTGTCCTTATTCGAGAAATATTTGTGAATTTTGTCGTGGGAAAACCAATTTTTAGACGGACCAACATCACCGGATGGTACTTCATCACCATTTCCGTCGCCAGAGCATCTTTCAGTTAGTGCCTGTAATAATTGCATGTACAAATAATTAAATTTTAAATGAAAACATAACATGAAAATGAGTTGTAGGTACCTTGTATTTCCTTATTAATGCCTGCCATTGTTGGCGACCCGGGGATAGACGAGGGTAGCCTTCCCATTTCTTGAGTAATTTTCCTTTAATTAAAATAATTTATGAAAAAAAGAAAACCAAAATACACTATAAACTGACAATAAATCAATTCCCAATTCTCAATTCCCCGGAAAAACCAGAATAGTGCCACAGGTTATTATTTTAAGGGTTATCAAATTTAGTGATTAATTTGCTGGCTTGGCAATTTATATGCATAATTTAATTTATTTTTGGGGAGCTAAGGGCTGATTTTTAAATTAATAATTAATTTTGAAATAAATTTATTATTTAAGTCTCATAAAACAGGAAGCGAACCAGTTGGTTATTAAATATGTTGCCGTAAAAAAATAATCTATAAATTTGTTTTAGATTAGAAACACGTGAGAAACATGACCGCATTTCCGGAAACATTAAACATCCAACGGATGTAGGTAGTGGAGAAATTGGGGTGTTTTAATTTTTGAAATTATACGTAGTTTAGAAATTGGGGTGTTTTATTTTTGGGGTGGCATTAATTTTAATTCAATACAGGGAAGCGTCCATCGAAACTTCTATAATCTTAGTGGCAGGTTCGCGGAAATGTTTAATTTATAATAGTATAGTTTAGGCTTAACCGTAGTTTCAAGTTGCGACAGCGACTAGTATGGCGGAAATTATTTGAATAAGTAGCTGAGACTAATTATATTTATTATGTTAGGTCATCTCTGAGCTACTGACTTATAACTCTTAAGGTTCGGAGGAGGGTTCTGGAAGCTGAAGCTGCCAAGGGAAACAGACACTAACATTAACATTAAGGTTTTTTGTAGTACTTGAAAATTAATTCGTAACAGGTTTATACAAATTAAACTAAATTTAAATTTAAACTTAATTGGTATGATTAGTTATTTAAAAATCAAGCAATCAATTAAAAACAATTTTATATTGACCTTAGGATGGCAAGGATGGAAAGCAGATTTTAGAAAAAATGTACTAAGTTATTATTAGAAAAAAATGCAACTGCTAACAATTGACCGCCAAGGTGTTTGTAGCCGGGTCGATCTCAATCCTATACTAACAATCCCATCCAATCCTTCCAAGTAAATGTAAAACAGGGTGTACGGTGGGCCCGGCGTCAACAATTTTTAGAATTACTGGGAAATCCAGCTAAATACTTGGTCGTTCATTCAAAATGAATCAATCAATAAGGTTCTTTGTTTAAGATACGGGACCGAACTGACTAATAATTTTTGTAACGTTTAATATTTTAATTATTATATCTTTTCTTTTCAATTCCAAACCAATGCAGACAAAAAATAAAACCTTCTACGCTTTTGACGATAACTTAATCCAAATTACTAGATAGACAATATATTCTATTAGCAGAAGAAGTAGTAAACAACAATAAAAAATCCTTAATCAATAGAAAATCGATATAAAACAGATTAAAGAAACCGCATTTACTATCCTCTATCCATATCCAACTAAATGTACATACATATATATTGGATCAAAGGTCACTCGCTCATTATCCATGTATGTTTTGTTTGTATGTATTTTCATTCTTTTATCTCTGTTATCAAAAAAAAAAATGATATTTTTATATTTTAATATTCATTCAACAATAAAACCAGCAAAAATATTTATTTATAATAAAAAATCATGAAAATTTAATTTAATTTTGTTTTTTCTTTTTTTTTTGTATATTTGTAAAATGGGAAAAAAGAAAACTTAAAATGATTTTCTTTCTTATACATATTTCGTTCGCTAGAAACGCTTGCGCAATAAAAGCACACACAAAAAAAGCTCTCATATATATTCGTATATATGTACAATAAAAAATAAAAAGTTTATCAGCAAAACAAAAATACTTTTGTGATATTAAATAAAATAAAAAAATACGAAAACTTTTGTTTGTTTTCCTTTTTCTATATGGTTGATGTTTTCGTTGCTGTTGTTGTACACAAAAAAAATTTTCCGTATATAGTTTTCATTTTATATTGTACATATATATTCTATTGTAGAAAAAAAAAATGAAAAACAGGAAAATCGTCCAATAGAAAATTTTATATGTAAATATATTTTTTATTCGTTCTGGTATAAGCTTTCAGTTTTTTTTTTGTTTTTTATATTTACATATAAAAGCTATATGAAAAAAACAAAAAAAATGAAATTCAATTTACTGTTTTGTGAGAAAATATAAATTTTATTTATTTTTTGTGATAAAATTTAATTTTTTTTTGTTTTGTTTAGAAAATTCGATTAAAAAGTAACGAAATTGCTTATGTAAATGTATAAGCTCCCAGAATAGAAAATTGTATTTTTTTTTTCGTGATCACCAAAAGTTTAAAGTGTTTAAGGTTAGTATAGAGCTGTACCAAGCAGCAAACTATTAAGACAATTAACTGAGGTAAAGGTGATCTTTAATGTTCGTTATAGTATAGTTCTAACATTTCAAAATTTTATTTTAGGGTACCTCTATTTGCTCTCCTTTGACACAACTTCCGGTTTTTCCCTCAAAATTGTATAGCTATTATACAGGGTGTCCGGGATTGGGATGCTAATCCATTAAGGAGAGGTTGCTTGGTTCATTCTGAGAAAAAAATCTTATGGGGGAGGGATCAATTTTTGATATCCTTTGAGATACAGGGTATTTAAAAAAATTAGTCCAGAAGAAAAAGTGCACCCATATATTAAACTGTAACTTCCAAAATATTCACTTACGCGTTAATAATTCATCATGTACCATTATGCCTAAAAATTTCACAGTGAAAAAAGGTGACAAAATCAACCTGAGTAATGTGTCTATTGCTGCTGTTAACCAAGGTGAATACAAAATTCCAGTTTAAAATCATTTTAATGGATTAGCTGGAATTTCGTCGGATAACAGCGTCACAGAAAATAACAGTAAATCGAAAGGCATCAAAATTCCTTCGATAATTATTAAGCTCGCAATTGACGAAATTCACAAGGTCATGAACAACAGTGGTTTAAAAATTACTAATTATAACATAAAATAGGATCAGTTGGTAATACAATTTTTGTTTACAACTTAACGGAATACAATAAGTTAAAACGTCATTTTCAAAAAATTGAATATTTTTCATATACGCTTTGGAAGAAAACAAAACAACAAAATTTGTTCTATATGGATTACCTTCAATTGGTGATATTGAAATTATGCAACATCCAAAATCAGCTGGTTAGGCTCAGATTAAAGTCAATAAATTCATCCCAAAACACAACGATTTTCAGATGATTCGATTTATTTTGTAAGTTTTATGAAAAAATACATCTCTTTAAACAAGTTAAGGGAATATAATAAAATTGCCCATGTTATTTGCAAGTGGGAACTTGCCTATACAAATCCAAACAAAGTCACCCAGTGCCTAAGATGTTTTATGTTTCGGTAAGATAAGTCAGCAAAACATGCGCATGTATAAATTGTAAAGTTCATCTATCACAATGACTTCTTAAATATACAAAAACATTTAAATCTAAAAAATTGCATCCAACAAAAATCATATACCAATTAACTAACCATAAGTTTCCGATTTTGACTAACAATAGTTTTAGTACTAACCTTAATGATACTCAAATCAAACCGACTTATTCCAGTATCGCTCAGACTAATCTGAATTTTAATAATTTAAGCCGCTAAACTTGTCGTAGCCAATAAGGATGATCTATTTTCTGCATCGGAACTTTTAGATATCTTTTCCGAACTGTCCTGAATTTAAAATGCTTTAATTCTCGGCAAGAACAATTACAGGCTATATATCTTTCAAATTTCTCCTAAATATGGCGTCGCCTCTAAATCGACTAACGATCGGTAAAGATAAGAAATTCGAATTAATTCTTGTTCCGAAATATTGGTGCTACCGCAGAGACAGACAATATCAAGCTCATGGTGGAGTAGCTATTTAGATTAAAAATTAAATAAATCATTATCTTTTACCAGACTTGTCTCTACAAACTATTGAATATATTGGGTTATCAATAGGAACAGCTTATAACTGCGGTCCTAATCTTAAAATATTTTTCTGCAATGGTCCCAATTCCAGCCATCCAGGGTTTAGAAATGATTTACTGAAAATTACCAAACGCAATGATACTTATCTATATGTAGCTGGTGGAGATTTTAGTTGTCGCCACTCCAACTGAAATTGCGTTCGCTCTAACAAAGGCAGGTGTATTTTGTATGACATATTATCGATAAATAATGATTCCTTTTTTATTCACACTCCTGAATACCCTACATTTTTAAATCAAACTGGAATACCGAGCACATTAGACAATTTTTTATCAAAACCAACTATATTATTTCAGCTAAACCAATGCAGCAACTTAATTCTGATCATCTGCCCGTACTTTGCAATTACATAAAACAATAATCGAAGCCGAGTTATAGCAAGCGTCTCTATTACCATACATTATAAATTCCGCGTCTGAAATATATGGAACAATTAGTCAATTAACCAATATAGTTTGTTTGGCTAGAGACAGTTTTACACCGTTTTTAGCGTTAAAACAACACACCGACAAAATATTTCTAACTAATGAAGTTAACCAATTAATACGCAGTCTAATTAGATACAAACGCCAATGGTAACGTACCAGGTCAACATTTCTAAAAGAAAATGTTAATAATTTGAATAAATTAATAAAAATTAAATTATTGTACTAGTGGAAAACATTGGAAAACAATTAAGTCTTTAAAGTGTAAAACTAGAACTATTCCACCTCTGAAAAAATCCGATAGTGATCAAAATAACCCAGTTTGTTTATTCCTAAACTCTGAAAAAGCAAAAGATCTTGCTGATCACTTTCAAACAATCAGTTCCAGCAGCTTAAATACGTGTTCAAGTTTAGATGTTCAAGTGGGTGAGTGTATGGATTTAGTTAATTTGGCTACCAATAATTATTCCCAAATTAATAATCTTTCAGTATCTCCGCTTTAGCATAGCCAAGTATCAGAAACCTATTAAAGTCCCATAATATTCTTCCAAATATTCTCATAAAAAATTTTCCATCGTTACCCTTTGAACTACTAGCCACAATTTTTAATAACTGTCTAACTATAGTGGATATTTTCCATCGGCTTGGAAAATCTCAAAATTATTCCGCCAATCATCGAGCCATCTGCACGTTAAGTAAAATCTTTGAATATGTTATAAAATTCGAATAATGGAGCTTACAGAGGCCACCAGTATCATCATAAACGAAAAGTTTGGCTTTAGAGAACAACATTCGACTATGCACCAAGATCCTTAGAGTTCTAACTAGCAAGGAAAAACAAAATGTAAACTGGATTCCTCCTCTTCCTCTTCAAAAGGCTTTCGACTCTGTTTTGATAGCCAGATTGTTATTCAAATTACACTCATATAACTTTCCCATCTATCTAATCAAAATCCTCAAATCATATTTATCAGAGCGCAAATGTGATGTAAAAGTGGTCAATCCCAAGTCTTCCATTCGTCTAGTGCAATTAGGAGTACCACAAGGTGGCGCAATCAGCCCTATTTTATTCAACCTATTTATAAAAGACATTCTAAAATCAACTGATTGTCAGCTTGCTTTGTTTGCCGACAATTCAGCGATCTATTCTTGGCATGAATTTTCATCAATAATTGAAACTAATTTAAATTTATACGTGTTAGTTCTCGTTGATTACTTTAGCATGGGAAAAGTCTGCCAAATACCTTGCATTCTTCTTAGACCCGATAATTATTTTAAAGCTCCACATTCAAAAAATATGTGATAAATGTAACTTACTGTTTAAAGTGTTCTACCCACTTCTATACATAAACAGTAAACTAAATCTGGCAAATACACTTTCACTATACAATTGTATCGTACTGAGCATTATTCTATTTATTATTTCTATTATTCTTGAGGTACAAAGAATTATTACTTTATTACGTTCTAAATTTATTAAAATAATTTCATTTGATGTAAAGCTAATCTAACATACTGATTACAAAACATGTAATTTATTAAATTTTGACTAATAAACAAATCAAAATCTAAATCAAAATATTTAGCGGAGAGCAACCAAATTAGTCTTATTTGACTGGTAATTAGGCTATTAGTAAGATTTAGGTGGTTATCTTGCATCTGCATCCGTTTCAGAGCTACTATGAATTGAGTTTTCCTCAAAAAAACCGTTAACATTTTTTTATTTTATTTTAATTTCCCATGATCTGCCCGACAATCTCCCAATACATAGTTTGGGTCGAGGAGTTATAAAAGGTGCTCAAAATGTCCTCCTTATAATTAAATACAGGCTAATATTTGTTTAAGTGTATACCTTTGGTTATTTAAATTCTTGGTAATTCTTGGTAATGTTTATTCATTGTATTAGTTCTTCTTTTGTTTCAATTTCTTTGGAGTGTACAAGCGCCTACAATCCAACACCATAAGATCGGGGAATCTTTCGTTTAGAATGAACTGAAATGATGTTTGTTTTTTGAAATGAGGATTTTGAGCAGCCCACCTAGATGTAGATTATGAAAATTTGCTAGGCCATAACTAGTGAATTGAGATTCATCCGTCCACAGAATACGTTTCACAAAACTACCCATGTCCAAATTCCTTTCCATCAACCAATTACAAAACTCCAATAACTCCAATCTTTTTTGTGGTTTATCAGTAATATGTAGTTCTTGAACGGGTGTTGTATCGTATGGATGAAGATTCAAGAGACATTTAATTGTAAAGCGAGGTTCCTTATGCTAATAAGAAGATTTGCTGTTGTATTAGAAATTATTTCTTCATCGACATCCAAATGATTTGGTGAGACTCAATGGAGCTCTGCCTGGGTAGTTGATCTTGTTACGATATCTTGCAGACTTCTATGAATATTTGTAAATACTTCTGCGTCACGAACGCGACGCATTGAAAATCTGCGTTGATATTCATTGCGAGCTTGTGATGCATTACTTTAGCAAAATCCGCAAACAAATTGGATATCAATGTACTCCTCACCTGAGAACTGTGCCATTATTTTATTAATTTTCTTAAATTATTTAAAATTTTTGATTCACAACACTAAGCAACAACTCGACACTAATGACTGAATCTACACCGGCATGCATTTTCAAATGCAAGCTGTGCTGTAGACCGCTCACAATGAACGATATTAGAAGCTTGCATTCAGTATTTTATAAAAATCTTGATAGGGCATATCAAAATCACTTCATACTAAAACATCTAGACCTAAGCAGTTCAAAAAGGGTTTGGAGGCCAAAACATACAACACTTAGTTTAGGAATATCTGTTATTTGGCAGAAATTACAAAACAGAGAAAATTCCAGAGTGCTTACAAAGCTTTATTTCTATTTTCGGAGTTTCGAGATTCAGAGTTCACTAAAAGATTTCATCTTGATGGGTTTATAACAGAAAAGCGCAGAGGAACTCAAATGTTTCGACGAGGTATATCTTACTTCTGTTGTGGAAAATGTTCTCATTGGAACATGATAAGCTTTCGGATCACCACGAAGAAAAGTTTGCTCGGTCTGTTTACGCTGGGACAAAAAATTAAAATTAGAAAACCAGAAGAATCTCCGATGTTCCTCTAGATACGATAACCTGCCGATACATTTTATCGATATCAACCACTAGTACAATTTTTTTGAGATCGAAGCCTTAGTAGAATTGCCAATAGCGTAGGTCGGATGGTTGGGCCTATACCACGAGATTTTCATTTAATTAGATACCTTTGCACGTTTCGCGCGATCCCTCGAATACAATACTCATTTTGGTGGTACTGCTTGTTTCTTTTACCACAGAGTGATGAGGTTAGTAATATGTATGTATCGCTGTCTTGATAATTTGCAGGTGATTCAATCATATTTCCAAACTTGATATATTCCGTAAACGCTTTAGTGTTCTCAATCAACAAATCAATGGAAGCTGGTATATCAAATTGCGGGTCAGGCAAATTAAAACCTTTCCAGAAATGTGTGTGTTCAATGAATAATTTAGATTTTGGAAGTTTCTTGTTTAATTATGAGAACTTCTAATACAGTTTTTACGTTACAGTTACAAAGCAATACAAAGGTTGACTTGCCTCGTGATGTGAGATTCCCATACGTCAATCCCGTAATTTTGATGTTTACTTTCGTTCGCTTTAATTTTAATCTCTGAGCACAACACACGAAATATATATGTGTAACGTGTTGTAATGTTTTGGTTTATATAAAAGGCAGGAGAACTTTGATTGACAAAACCTCTCCTTTAACCCTCCAACTCCTTTCGTTAAGTATCTGATAACTCAAGGTATTTACTGCATCTGCGCCTATATAATAATCACACGAACACATTGAATATGGATTATCATCGCCCCAATTTTTTTATGGTAATGCTGGTTTGGGTTTCTAGGTAGAAGTAAGATATTCTAACAAGTCATTTGTCTTATTTAAAAATTAAAACAATGTTTCAATAGAGGTGAAATCTTTGCTAGCCGAACCGTGAGCCCATGCTTCCTTAGATCGTCAGACACATCAGTTAGGTGACGAGAACCTTTGACTGAGCTTTGTTGTATTGGTGGTTGCTCCATAAATTGTTTCGGAAAAGTATAAACCACATGCTTTGGTTTATTGAATCGAGTACCGCGAAAGTACCGCCAAACATACATAGAAACTGGAATGCCATTATACACCGAAAATGTAAACGGAAAACAACTTGCCACACCTAATTTATGACATGTCGTCAATAAATGTAGCTGAGCCGTTTACTTTGGATCTTAAATTAAACGAGATTAAAATCGAAGTTCATGAAGCAGAAACCAGAGAAATCCATGAGTTTAGAAAAAAGTGTAAGTGAAACTGATTCGAGTTATGTGTCATCAGAAAGTTACTGAAATGAGTCTGGTTCTGGGGCTACTACGCTTAAGCAACAAGCTACTATATGTACTAAAAATGGATACTATAGTGCAGGCTTTGTGCCCGAAGAGGAATTTCGAAAATCGAATGCACGGAATAATATACATAGGTTTCGAGAAGTACGCACCGGTACTGGTACTTTAATCCAAAAACAAAGTGTGACAAAAAGAAGAAAGCAGATGGGCCTAGATGTATCAAACTGTAATTATTAATAATTGTTCAAAAAGCTTTGGCAATTAATCTGGAGAGAAAAAAAATTTGTTTGCAATTTAGTTCAAGGGGTCGAAAGCAAAAGGGAAACAACAATCGATATAAACCCAAACGCAGTTTGTTGAGGTTCTAAAAAGTTCTTCATGCTAACTTCTGATGCCAAACAGATTATTTATTCTAAGATGCATTCATGAATCTGGACATGGAATGATTGAACATAAAAGATGGAAAATACGCAACAGTAACAATTATACCACCAGTACCAGCACTGCACCAATACCGGTAAAACTAACATATCGCAGTCTAAGTTTTATGAAATCTTTGCAAAAAAAAAAAATTTTACTTTGTTTGATCATAAAAACGACCGTTGTAGACACGAGTGCTACATTGAACCATTGGTTTATTTCTATCCCACCATTACATTCGTAAATAAACTTAAAAAATCAGTTCCAGTTCATTTAAATAATCAATAATTCAAAGTGGTAGATAATTCGAAATATTTGGCGTTGTTATTAATAAAAACTTGTGAGCCTTACCTAAAAAATCTCAGGAAGCCATCAGTTGATGCATTTAGCACAATATATTCACATTATTAAGTTTTTGCAGTAATCTGGACAGATATAACAAATTAATGATCTATAAACTTTACATCAGGTCAATTATAACATATACGCTTCGTTATCTTGGTAAAGCCTAATGGCTGAGAGACAAAAAATAAATTACTAAAAAGTACCAAACAAGGTTTTTTGCTACGTCTTTAATACGTGGCGACGCCCGCCAGATTTCAAACATCACATCACTGCGGATTTGCGGTAGTACTTCAATCAAACAATTTTAAATTAAAAAAACAAGGAATTAAGATACAATTATAGAAGTAGGCCAATTTAGCTAAAAAAAAGTTATTTTAAGCTACTGATTCTAAGCTACTGATCATCACAGAAGGAAAACGAAAAAAACCGATTTTTCCGTCACCGGAAGGAAAAACTTTTTAATTGTTAATAAAAAAATAATCGTTCATTGCAATGCTTACGAAGGTTCTGTATACAATTTTGCCATTTTTAGCCTAACTGTTATTTACTATAATTTACCGACTTCCGGAAGCCTAACAAATACGCATTCTTGTATATAATAACATACATACATAAAATCAAAAAGATTTGAATCAAGGACATTAAACAAATTTTAGGTTATATATTTTGAGAAATATACACAAACATAAAGATAATAATTATATTCATGTTCCCAAAGTAAATAAAAGTTAATTATTAAATTATATACCATCATCATATGCACTAGTCAAATTATATACCCAAGCACCGCAGCCGAATATTGGATAGAGGCGGAAATACTTTAAGTTTACCATTACAAATTTACTTCAATTAGACAATTTGGTTGTGAGTTGATTATTATCAATCAGTTTTGTAGTGAATGTAATAATTAAAAATTTGTTATAGATGAATTAAATTATGCCCTAAGCTCTATATGTGTGTGCGAATGGTTATTCGATTATTAGTTTTCTAAAATATTTGGTACCGCCTTCTACAGAATCAGCGATGTTTCTTTTTAACCAAATGTTGAATAAAACTAAGAAAGTTAGAAGCCATTGTTTTAATTTAATTAGGTAAACTTGATATTAATCTAGCATAAGAGAGACCACACAGATAGTAAACATGCACCTAGTTATATATGCATAATTCTGCCTCCTCTTCTTCAATATAGAAAGATGAAAATTGACAATGGAACAAATCGTAGATTTAATGAAAATTTTGTAATTATCCTGGCATCTCAGGCCAATTATAAATGATCTATTACACTAGGCATATTTTTTTAATGCTGGAAAAATCTGATAAATTTTATACCAGAGTTATCCGATAAATATTTACTCTGAAATATATCAGTTTAATGATTTCCTTAATTAACTGCCAAAAAAATATTCGATTTTGCAAATTTGTCAATATCGACATCTATTGGTTTAAAAAGAGCACAATGATCGATTTTAAGAGTTTACCAAATGAAAGAATTTTACAGAATAAACATAGTTCAAGGAGGCAACGAATGAGAAGGCAACGAATTAAGAAGTAAGAAGGCAACGAATTTTAATAATACAGTAACCGCTCTCTATAATCAACTCATGTAAACCGATTTGAAATAAATAGTTTGTACAAAGTAATAGTTTGTAAATTAATATTAGATTTGAAATAATAATTTTGTACAAAAAAGGAATCTAATTTTTTCCCCCTTTTCAACATCATTTGTGCTTTCATGCTTTTTACAAAAACCTGCACTGGCTTGGACATTGAAGTTTGGATACTTAAAAAAAGCACATCTTTCAAATTTATATTCTTCAGTGCTGAACTCATTCCATTATTATTGCATTCGGCCGCAAGTGTTGTTAGAAGATGTTTTCGATAGCTCTGTTTAAGCGACTTCATCACATCTTGGTCCAACGGCTGTCACAAGGGTGTGTTATTAGGAGGAAAATAAATAATCTTGAAATTCGCTTTATCAGTAAACATGCTTTCAGTACCATGATAAGTTGCATTATCCACCAATAAGAGTGCCTTGATGGGCAGATTTTTAGTTTTCAAGTGAAGAGTAACTTGAGAGATAAATAAAGCATTGTACCAGTCCTTAAAAAGCGAACTGGTTTGCCAAGCATTTTGAGACGACTTATGTATATAATATAGTGGTAATTCTATGTTTTTGAAGCAGCGAGTATAGATCTTGCTTCATCTATCATCATTAAATCAAGCTTACGTGTACCTGTTGTGTTTACACAAGGCATAATTGTTACCCTTTCTTTTATAGATTTTCTACCAGCAGTCGTTTTCTCAAAATTACCGAACTTAGTTTTCTTCTGTAAACTTTTTTAAACGAGACCGGTTTCATCACAGTTATAAATCTGTTCGGGTAAAAACCCGTTTTCCGCAATAAGTCTTTTGAATTCGGTTAAAGAAACGGACAAAATGCGTCCACCCATCACTTACCACAAATGTATCAGCTCCTTTGATCAATTTATTTACCTCAAGCGCTTTCATCTTTAGCAATTCGTTGGAGACCAAATTATTGACTTTCCGCCGTTATAAAAACCATGAATACACTTTTTCGCCGACTTCTAAATCTTTTATATGCTTCATTCGTTTGACTTGTTTTCTGATTTATAGCTATATGTTTTTGACGAAAAATCCTCCAAATTTTCCTTGTTGCATTTTATTCTGGGAACCGTCGATTTACGGACTTCATATTTCTGGCAAATTTTTTTTGGTTTCTTACTATCTTCTAGATCTTTTAAAATTGATAACTTATCTTTTAAAGAAATTGAAACTCTTCCATTTTTCTCAATTTATTATCACAGAAATCAAAATTAATTTCAATATTAAATTATAATTAAGATGAAATAACCATTAAATCTACAACTTTTATAACGCCAGAAGTTATTTTTTGAAAACTAATTATTGTATATTAATTATAGATATTTTGTTGTTTAAATGAAAATTAACCCCTTAACGCATATAATTTTTGACAGAAAACCTGCAAAAAAAAATATTTTTTTTTATTATTGAAAATGTTTATTTGCACCTATTTTAACACAATAGGTACATTTATATAAACAAAAAATAACGATTTTTTTTTTTTCCTTCTTTTAAATTGAAATTGTTTGCAACAGAAAAGAAAAATAACTAAAGAACAACAGCAACGACTTTCCTTTGTTCTTCTTATACCGTTACTACCTCGGTGCATTGCATCATTTGCATGTTTTACTGTATAATATGTTACTAGAAAATGTGCAATCGACACTATAATGCGCTAAAAGATAATGTCGTTCACAAATACTACACGTATAATACTAGTTGTGGAGTGGTGCAGTAAAACAATAAAAATTACTTGAAATTTTATTTTGCCTAAAGAAAAAACAAAATCTGCGAGAATTCCCTTTTGACTACATTGAGAATTTTCGAAGGTTTTGGAAAAAACCAAAACCAACACCGTACAACTGGTGTCATAAATCATAAAAACCGAAATTGATGAGATAAAAAGCCATAAAGTACAATTAATCACAATATTTTAATTACAAAAAACAAACGAAATTTAAACTATTTTTAGTTTAAAATTTAATTGGACGAGTTACCTCGTTCCTATGCATTTCTGCAAGTAACATCCGAACGAGTTAACTCGTTCCTATGCGTTAAGTGGTTAAAATAAGTCAAAATTGAAAAAAAATTGGTTGCTTATATGGAATTTTGGAATCAAAAAAATTGCTCATGTAGAGGTTGCTTTTGTATTTCGAATTCTTTTGGGTTTCATAAAAAAATCCTGTTTTTTGCCTATTGGTGAAAAACAACAATAAAAAAATTGTGTGTGTACTTATGTACGCGCTTTAGAAGTTATATTCTTTGGCGATAATTAAAAGTTTGGAGTATGATTTTAGATATGGTTGGTAAAGTTTAATAATTTAAATTTCAAAAATTAATATTTATTTTCTCATACAGACGATTAAATAAATTTTATTTTATTATCTAAGACTACAATAATTTAATAATAAAAGAATTGATATATGTACATAAACATCTAATAAATATTTATATAAAATATATTTTATATTAATATTGATCAATTATTAATTAAAAAAAATAGAAACAAATACATTTAATTCCTAAATTACCTCCACTGCCATAGCTTTCTCCGGTGTTGATTTTATTTATTTATTTATTTATTTTATTCACAATACACTAACATACCTACAGATTTCTCCAATTACATGTTAGTTAGAAATAATCATAACATAATAATTAAATTAATTACATTTTTTTTAAATAATAATAGTTAGTTAAATATTGAATAATTTAATAATTATTTTATAAAATAAAAATATTAAAAACAAAAAAAATGAATGTTCAAACTTTAAATTATTTTGGTATATTCCAAATTGATAAATATTTATAAGAAGAGGAGAAATTGTTAAGAGTTTGCAATTCAGTTTCGATCTGCGAGCATGTGATTTATTTTTCACATGCTCGCAGATCGAAACTGAATTGCAAACTCTTAACAATTTCTCCTCTTGTTATAAAAAAAATGAAAATATTATTTATAGATAATTACAAAGTAAATCCATTACAAAAATTTAAAAAAAATAATGATACACAGTTTAATCAAGCGAACCCAAATTGAAAACCTTTTCCTCTAACAATCCTTTTAAACGACAAAAAATTGGAAGAGAATATTCCAAGATCTTCGTGGGTTTTAAACATAATATTGTGCTGAGTTTATTTATTTTTATCAATATCAAAGTAGACGGCCTCGCGCATATTATACAAAAGTGGTTGACGTATTTTAATTTAATTTTTTAAATTTGGACAGGTAGCATAATTTAAAATTTTGAATAAACAAAATTCATCTAACAAAATTCTTCTATTTTTAAGCGATACTAATTTAAACATTATCAACCTGTTATTATAATTATTATAAGGAATTTTTAATTTAAAATATAAAAATCGCGTAAATTTTTGTTGTACCCTCTCAATTGAGTCGATGTACACTTTTTATTGAGGATTCCAGATAGGCGAACAATACTCCAAAATACTACGAATGAAAGAATTAAATAATGAAATCAATGAGTCGATGGTAAAGTCAGTACAAATACGAAATATAAATCCAATTAATTTATATTCCCAATTAATAATATCTTGAATATGAACATGGTCTTTATTTTCCAATAAGACATTGTCTATACAACATCTAAATCCAACAAAATCATCCCTTGGTATGATTTTAACAACATGACATTTTGAGATATTTAATTTAAGACAATTATATTTGCACCATTCAAACGACTTAAATCATCTTGAAGTTGGCAACAAGAACTTAAAGATTTTATTCTGTTAAACAATTTTAAATCATTCGCAAATAAGAGCTCTTTAGATTGAAATATATTCCAATGGCATTGATAAACAAAGAGAATAGAAGAGGTCCAAGTATAGAGCCTGGAGGCACCCCAGATTTAGGACAAAAATTAAAAGATCGGATATTATTAATTTGTACAAACATAATTCTATTATTGCAAAGATAAGAACGAACTAAATTTAATAAATTATTTGTAAAACTATACCTTTTAAGTTTCGCTACAAGGAATTTATGTTGCACTGTATCAAATACCTTTGAAAAATCAGTATATATTACATCAGTAGCACGATGATTATCAATGCAGATTGAACTGGAACATCTGTTACGATTGGCTTATGGTAACTTAAATAAGATGTAGAGAGTCTTGTTCTGACGGCGTCAAGGTATCGCGTAAATACAGCATCAATACTGGTGCCATGTCGTGCTGTTGAAATCTTAGGATCATTATTGATAGTTAAATTTACATGTTTTTGGAGAAAAGTCAATACCAGCATCTTCTCGGAAAAAATTGACGTTGAAGTCTCCACTTAGAACCATTGGTAACTTATATTCTGCTCTGCTAAGAAATTCCCCTCCGGCTGTTGTGTATGGCCATACTAACCATTTCAAAAAATAAATAATATCGTCCATTATTTGATTTGGAGTTAAGTAAATTAAACTATTAAAACAATTTTTTGTCGTCTTCCATTTTGCAATCCGCAATACAAAATTCACCAACTGATGGCACTGCGGATCTTGTAAATTCAGACTGTCTCACAGCCATATCGATATTTAGAGTGATAATGTTGGTAGTGTCGTTTGCATTTTGATATATGGCAACGCCTTCAGTTCGAACGTTTCATCGCTTATACTGAATTATACAATTGAAATTAGGGATACTGATTGACTCTTCATTGGGTAACCAAGTTTCATTTAAAAGTAAAACATTCGATTGTTGGATAATGGAATCAGTGAGATCAATGGAGTGAGCACGAAGACTTTGACAATTAAAACTATATACTATCAATCCTTTTCTATGTCGAATAAAATCTAACAAATCCTTGCTAATGGTCTGTAAGTGATTAAGCGAAAGTCTACGAAATTCATCTTGAAAACTAGTTGAGAGTAGACACTCTTCGACCATGATAGAAAGTTTTGTCATTGTTATAATATATAAATCTTGAAGATTAGTCACCCACGTCAAAGCAACATACACTATTGGCAATTGATGTTTTTTATCATATTCATAAAAGGTTTCAGGTTATGTGCTTCACTGAGATTTTTGAATCGTAGTTGCACAAGCACAAACTAAAGGTAGATGCGATCGCTTAACATTTATCGTTTTGTTGTTATTAATTGGAGTAGTTGCTGAACTGTTTCTTATCGGTACAGCAGTATTACTAATTTGATTAGCAGCTACATGTCGAGCAACTTTTTTTCTTTATTTTTGGACAATCTTTAGAGAGTCTAGAAAATCAAATCATACAACATTCACTTCTCCTTCATCATTACGTTCAATATGATTTTTGTACATCTAAAAATGGAAAACTTTCAGATTGTTTGATTTGTATTCACTGATCACTTATGTGTTGTCAATAATTGTTATGTTGAGATTCCTGTTGGAATTATACGTTTTTTTAATTTCTTTAATATGGCGGTGGTCAAAAGTTTGATTTTGAAAACTTTTTATCCGAATTTATTTTCAATTTTGTTGTATATTATATAATTTTCCGGGTTGGCTACAAAATCTCGTTTTTCAAAATCTCGGTGCTACAAAATCACGGTTTTAATAAATTCTGGAAAATGGGGATTTTTACTTTAAACAGAAAATTACCAAAACTTATAAATTCTGGAAAATAAGAAATTTAATTTTAAAATAAAAATAAATAAAAACCGATATTAAACCGAAATTTTTTTAAAACCGTGATTTTAAAACGCTCCCTAGTTTTCCAATTATATATTTTATTTTATTTTTCCACCTACCATTTTTATTTATTTTGGTTTTATTGCACTTTTATATTATTTTTACTTTTCCCACTTATATTGGGTAAGTATTGTAATCACGAAAAAAATGTTGTTCTTGATTTTCACATTTCTCGACAAATTATGTTACCGGGATCCCGATACACCGATCAGAAAATTGTCGTGTCCGTCCTTTCGTTCTTCCATCCTTCCGTCCTTCCAGTCGCACATTTTAATTATTTTTGTTTTGCCTCCCATTCTCTCAAATATTGCAAGTTTTGGTCGAAATTTTGTACAAAGATAGATTTTAGTAATAAGCAGTTGGTGTCAATTCTTAGATCCATTCGAGTAAATGATAAAGGGGTTGCAGTGGAGGAGAAAACTGCCAAACTGATTTTCTCAAAAACGGGGTCGACGATTTTTTTGTTATGTTGATCATAAATTTGACAATTCATCATCTACTTGTTCACAAAATTTGAAATTGAGTGAAGCAGTGCGTGGGGTTTAATAAAAAGGAGTAATATAAATTTGTTTATCTGTACTGAGGTAATGCCAAACTTTCCAAATACACCTTGCAAATTTCAACAATTGTTCCCTATAGGTGTCTTTAAGATAAAATGAATAGATTAGCGCGTAATATGGAATTTAAGTTTCTAAATTTACCTAAAATACTTTGCTGGTGGCAAATAATATCGTCAACATTTAAAAATAATTATATCAAGTGAGCTTTTAAATATAGCAATAATATTCCCGTTTCTATGACATTGACATTTCGGTGACGTTTTATTGACATTTTATAACATTTTAATGATTGAAATTTCAACGACATGTTGATCGATACTTTACTTGTGAATTGCTTAGCGAGCAACTTCATCCTGTTAAATTTTGTTGCATGGTTGCATCGTAAAAATTCACTCTCATCAGATTTTCATAACGCGCCTAAAGAAGTATAACTTCAAAAAATATGGAAATATGACGTTTATGACATCACAGCATTCTCATTCAAGATGGAGCCAAATGTGAACTAACGTAAAGTCGTAATAATATAATGTAAATATAATAAAGTTCTAAATTTATAATATATCAGCACTATTCACGGCAAAAGACAAAACACAAATAAATCATGAAAATGACGCTAACTCATTTTTGGACGTTTTTACTTTGACGTTTTTATTTTCTATGTAATTGAAAAACATCAATTAAAATCTGCCGAAAATCTCGGATTTGTTTAATTGATCCCGGATTAAAAAAAAGATCAATATTTTCTTTCAAAAAAATTTGAAAAGTATTTGGGATCAAAATTGTTTGATCCGGGATCAACTTTTTTGATACTGGATTATTTTTTTATTTCTTAAAGAATTCGACATTAGATTGTTACCTTCGTAGGGGTTTCTTAGTAGACCGGTTACTTTATAAAGAATTTAACGAATTTTCAAAATTTTCAAAATTTACCAAATTTAAATAATTTGAGGCTCTAAAAACATTTAAATTTTAAGTTTACAAATTTAAAATTTATTAGAAAGAGAAGTTTGTCTGTATTAAACTCAATAAGATTCTTTCACTTTTTTCAGACAAAATATATTAAAAATAATGGCATTCACAAATTTTCCGACTGTTTAATCAGAAAAAATGAAGAAGCCAATCATTTATAATATATCTACCAAAAAAGTAGAAATATCAAAATCACTCCCCCCCCCCCCACTCTCCCACCCCCCGTACTTTAACCCGAGAGTTATTAAAAAGTGTATCGACTCCAAATCCCCCTTCTCTGTGGTAGTTTTGTTTGGTACTGACAAGGTCGCACGAGCAAAAAGTTCGGTCTCTATTTTGTACCAAATAAGTTGATTCCTATAAATATAGGAGAAAATCAGGTTAATAAGTTAGCAGTTCAGGTGCTATAGCCTGATGAGATGATTGAAAAATGATTTATTTTTCACAATCCTCGTCAGATCGAAATTGAATTGCAGAACTCTTAACAATTTCTCCTCTTCGTAAAATATTTATTTATTTGGCTAATTCCAGACGAACCTAATGTTTCTAATTTAAACTAATTAAATAATTTGAAGAACTGTAAAAATGTTCAAGAATTAAAAAATTTAACGGGTTTCCAAAATTCTTAGAGTTTTAAAAATTTTAATAATTGGAAGAATTTAAACGATAAAATTCAACGATACGAAAATTTAAAATTTTTAAAGTTTAAACCAATTAAAGGATTTTGAACATCTCAAAAAATAAAAGAATTGAACGATTTTAAAGATTAAGGCAATTTTTAAAAAAAAGCAAAAAAAAATGTAAATCAATTGGTACAAAAATTTGATGAACTATAAAGATTTACAGAATTTAACCAATTTAAGAAACTTATACGATTTAAGATGTTTTAAGATATTTTGGAATTTTCAAAGTTACAAAAATTAAGGAATTTAAATTTAAACAATTTTAATAATTTACTAAGTTTAACAATTCAATGAATTATATTTAGCGAAATTTTATAAATATACAGAATTTGACGGATTTGAATTACTAAAAAAAAGTCAAAGATAATCAAAGATAGTTGATCAAATTTTTGCACCAATTGGCTTAAATTCTATAATTTTTGTTAAATTACAAATACACTCCCTTATATCCTTTAAATTCGTTAATTTTTTTAAATACTATAAATTCAGTAAATTGTTTTAGTTTTTAAAATGTTTTAAATTCTTTAAGTGAAAAATTAAATTAAATGTTCAATTAATTCTCTAAGTTTTGTAAATTTGTTGAATCTTTTAAATAATTTAAATTCTTAGAGTTATCTAAAGTTTCGAAACTCCTGAAATCATCTAACCCTTTGCCGACGTAAAAGCGGTTTATAACTTTCTTCTATTAGATATTTAGTATAAGTGGTGGCAAAAATTAAATTTTATGACTTAGCAGTATTTGCAGCCAATCCCCGCATTCTGTACAAAGGTGTGAAAATGGAAAAAGCGAAAATCAATTATAAATTTTACTCTTGAGTAGTGACAGTACCTCATATCCCCATGGACTATATTCTAGAGAGACAAAAAATGTATAAAATGAACATTTTTGATTAAATAATAAATAAATCACGTTTTGTATATTATAGACTGACTCTTAAAAAAATTTATAAAATCATACAGATAAAAAACTAATTTTTAAATTTTTTTGTTTTATGTTATTATTCTTAAAAGACATCTGCACAATTTCGTGTAAAAATAATATCTTATCCATTTGGACCTAATACACATACATTTAATTAACATTGTTCTAAAAACTCTTCATTTGGAAAATGTTAAATTTGCTAAATTCTGTAAGTTTTTGAAATTCTTCTAACATTTAAATTTCTTTAATTATTTTGGTTGTTAAAATGTTCCAAATTTAAAGAACTTTACAAATTTTAAGTATTCTAAGAACTTACAAAATTTAGTAAGTTTAAAAAATTATAGGAGTTAAGATAACTCAAAAAATTTAAAGGATTTGAAGAATTTAAGGTATTTTAAGAATTTTAAATTTTTCAGAATTTTTAGTAATAATCAATTTAAAGGATATAAACGATTTTAAGAATTTAAATCTTCATCCATCTTTGATCTGACAAATTTTAAGAATTTTCTGAATTTTAAAAATTTAGAAAATTTAGGAATTTAAATTAAATGAATTGTAAAAATTTACTAAATTAAATGATTTTTGGCAATATAATAAATTTTAGGAATTTGTAAATTAAAAATCATGGAATTATAATTCAAAGGTTTTCAAAAATTTACAGAAAAATTAAAAATTTAAAATTCAAAGGTTTTCATTTGAATTTAACGAACTTATTGGATGGGTGTGAATGGGTGTGAAGTTAACAAAATATAAGCATATATTAGAAACGGGTCCGGGTCAAAATGCCGCGTTTTAAAATGTCGCGTTTTAAAATATCGCGTCTTAAAATGTCGCGTTTCAAAATGCCGCGAGGTACAAAATGTCGCGTGGTACAAAATGTCGCGTCTTAAAATGTCGCGTTTCAAAATGCCGCGAGGCACAAAATGTCGCGTGGTACAAAATGTCGCGTCTTAAAATGTCGCGTTTCAAAATGCCGCGAGGTACAAAATTTCCCGTGGTACAAAATGTCGCGTCTTAAAATGTCGCGTTTCAAAATGCCGCGAGGTACAAAATTTCGCGTGGTACAAAAAGACGCATTTTAAAATGTCGCGTTTCACAATGCCGCGACGTACAAAATGTTCAATTTGGATTAAATTGTGTATCTGATATCAACTTCCGATGTATAAGGACTTAACTTTAACATTTTAGTGAAGGAATATTCTAATAAATTTCAACATTTGCGTTCTTTTTCTTAGACCCACTTTATAATTACATAAAATTACATTTATAAATAATTTCCATTCAGTGAAGGAAAATTTTACTATATGTTTAAACACAATTTGCTTGTTTCAAATAATTTTTATTAAATTATTTATTATTTCACATCATATTGTGTTGATTTATAAGGGATTTTTCAAAACGCGTCATTTTAAAACGCATCATTTTAAAACGCGTCATTTTGTACCACGCGGTTTTTTGAACCATGCGGTTTTATGAAACGCGACATTTTGTACCATGCGACATTATGTACCACGCGGCATTTTGAAACGCGACATTTTAAAACGCGACATTTTAAAACGCGACATTTTGTACCACGCGACATTTTTTACCTCGCTGCATTTTGAAATGCGACATTTTAAAACGCGACATTTTGTACACGCGACATTTTGTACCACGCGGCATTTTGAAACGCGACATTTTAAAACGCGACATTTTGTACCACGCGGCATTTTGAAACGCGGTATTTTAAAACGCGACATTTTAAAACGCGGCATTATGAACGGTTCCCATTAGAAACTACAGTGTTAATAAAATTCCAATAAGAATTTTAAGTAAAATAGGCTAAAATAAAATTGCGTGTGACTTATATAACAAAAAAAAATAACACAAAAGAAGATTTGGAATTTTGCAAGAATATATTTCAAGAACGATTGGCAGGCAATATTTTTTGTTACTTAAGTATTAGCTTATCAATTATTCTCATATCAAGCGACAAAAAGTTGAGTAATTTATTGTTCAAACCAATAACATGAAGAATATCACATAGATTGTCGCATGATTCCATTAGTGGGACTAGTAGCTTTAAGTGTCGTGAATCGAATGGTGTATACCACATTTCTCAACAGTCAGCAGTGTTGAGGAATCCCTAATTTTAAATTTTTTGTTACGTCATATCGTGTCTATTCATTTGAGTAGTTTATTGTTCAAACCAATAACATGAAACCGCCAGATGCCATTATCTGTGTAGTGTACTAAAATCCAAAACCCATTACATTTGTATGCATTAAGTGGATAATATAATGTGGTCACCATATTAGTGCGACCCTTAAAAACCGGTGGTCGATTTTAAAATAAACCTACCCTAGCGACAATTCCTATGATATTCATATTATTGGTTTGAACAATAAATTACTCAAACGAGCAGAAGCGATATGACGTAAAAAAAAATTTAAGTTTTGATCCCTCCCCACTGTTGAGAAATGTGGTATGTACCATTCGAATCACGACACTTAAGGCTATTATCGCCTATTATCGCTATTGTCGCTGTGTTGTTTATTGGTCAGAACAATACCCATTCTTTACAATAAAATTTGGCCTTACATATATGTATGTATAAGAAGAATAAACAAAATATATCCCCCCCCCCCCCCCCCCCCCCCCAATTTCTCCTCGTGTTGGAACTATCATATTTAATGTTAAATATTTCATTTCTTGAATTTATAATAACATGTACATTGCACATATTTAAATCTATCTAATTTTTCACTCATCTGTTTTTTGTTACCAAATTCGCAAATGTTGTAATGTTACATACAGCGGTCCCCCAGTTAAGCCACAAGTTTTGAAAAGCTGTAATGTGCTTAATTAATTAAATTATATTTTATCTTTCTTCACTATTTTTTTACTGGCAGTTGTGGCGGAGGGCGCGATATTTTTATTACATCGTCTTCTTGAATCTATTTCTCCCTGTTGTAAATTTCTATTCAGCATAGCAAATATATTGCCTGACGTTGTAGTGGTAGTTGTTGCGCCTTATCTTTGACGTCTATTCTCCCGTATTCAAGAATCAAAAATTTAAACTCATTAAAAAATTTGAAGAACTTGAAAAATTTTAAAGAATTACAAAATTTAACAAGTTTAGAGAATTTTGAGAGTTTAAAAAATTTAAATAAATGAATGATGCTGAGTTGAAAGTATTTAAATGTTAGAAATCAAAGATACAAAATTTAGGGAGTTTATTGAAAATTTAAAATTTTAAAATACCAAATAAAGAATTTAGAGCATACCAAAACTTTAAATTTAAACTAATTAAGGAGATTAAATAATTAAAAAAAAATTGAAAAATTGAAAAATTTTACGAATTTAAGAAATAAATTATTTTAAGAATTTTTTAGAAATTAATGAATATGAAAAATATATTCCTAATGATCCAAAATTTCGATGGACTATAAAAATTTACGGAATTTAGCCAATTTAAAGAATTTAACAGATTTAAGTACTGTTAAAAATTTTAGGAATTTAGGAAATTTTAGAAATTTTAAATATTTTAAAAATTTAAAGAAATTACGTAAATTTAAAAAAATTAAATAAATAATAATTATTATTAAAAATAATAATTATTAGTATTAAAAATTATAAATAAATTAAATAAAAAATAATTTTATGAATTTATGTATTAAATTTAACGATTTAACGAATTATAAATATATTATAGAATTTGACGAATTGGATAATTCCAAAAAAGTCAAAAATTTTGGTATCATTAGCTAAAATTTTTTTGAATTGGTTAAATTCTAAATATTCTCAGTAATCCTTTATATCCTTTAAATTATTAAACATTTTGACTTTATTTAAATTGTGTGAATTTATTAAATTCATAAAATTCGTTGATTTTAAATTCTGTAATTGAAAATTGAAAATATATTTTCTATTAATTCTCTAAATTTTGGAAATTCGATAAATCCTTTAAATTACTTGAGTTATCTAAATTCCTAAAATCTTTTAAACTTGCTTAATTCTATAAGATTTTAAAATTCTTTAATTATTTTCTTTACAATTAAAGAATTTAAATAACTTTAAAAATTTAAAAAGATTTTTATGAACTTTTAAAAATTTAGCAAGCTTAAAGAATTTTAAAAGATTTAGAAATTAAGATAACTCAAAAAATTTAAAGAATTTTAAAAATTCAAGCAATTTAAATGATACAAAGTATTTTAAGAATTTTTAGAATTCAACCAATTTAACGAATTGGAAACCTTATCTTTCTTTGATCTAAGAAATTTTAAAAAATTTCGAAATTTGACGTAAGTTTTGATGTTTAACGTAAATGAATTTTTAAAATTTATCAAATTTAACGATTTTGAAGGATACAACAATTTTTATTATGTAACAAATTACAAGAATATAAAGAATTTAATAAATTTCAAAAATTTACCAAATTTAACAAAATTTAAATAATTCAAGATCTTAAAGTATTTAAAACGTTTTAAAAATTCAATTAACTAATTAAAGAATTTGATAAATACATAAAAGAGTTAAAAGCTTTAAAATCATTTAAACTAAAAGTTTAAAAATTTAAAAGTTCAACCGATTTTATTTGAATTTAGCAAACTTTATTTGAATTTAGCAAACTAAAATTTAAAAAAATTTGAAGAACTTTAAAAATTTCAAAGAGTTACAGATATAACGAGTTTAACAATTTTTTAGAGTTTTAAAAATCAAAATAATTCAAATAATTAAAGGATTGGATTTAATAATACAATATTCGGTGAATTTATAGAAAATTTAAATTTTTTTGAAACTTGAATAATTTTTAAATTTAAACCAGAGCATATTAGAAAACGGTACAGAGAGATTATTATGTTGTTTTTTCTTTTGATACGATTCATTCAACATAATTTACACATTTTATCATATTACTGTATGAACTCAAACATTACCTATATAAAACGAAAATCACACGAATTGTTTGACTAGCTTGATGGTGAGTATAGGTAGGTAATTCTGAGACAAAGAGTAGTCTATAATGAATGATTAATAGAACACGAAATTGAACCTAGAATTTATTTAGCACTGAAGCTAAATTCCCGAACCTCGATGAGCCGAAATTGTCAAGGTTAGAGATCTAGGTTTAATTAGAAATTTTACTTTAAAATTTAGAAACATATTTAAGGAGGTTCCGGCCAGATTCGAGTTTCTAAAAATATGAAAAAAAAATAAAATTTGACCCGGAGCGGGTTTAGGCTCGAGTTCGGTATTGTTAAATTTCTAAATTTTTGCCACGATACCTTTTAACCCTCTCAAACGCCTTGTACAATATATTGTACATCAACGTATTGTACATAGCAGTGCATAATTGTGCTACGTATTTTATTTTTGGAAGAAAGTCAATTTTAAATGGCGTTTGAAAGATTATTATCGCTACAACAGACTTGCGACTTTCAAATTATTTTGTGCGATTATTTTATTCTATATTAGCATATATCATGAGGCTTATTGCGGCAGTTTTACCTGAAGTAATCTAAATTATAAACGGGCACTCGGCTAAAACGAGTTATATTGTGTAGCATGAACGATACTGCGATAATTTAAATTATAGGTTCAAAATTCCCTATTTCGTAGCTATTACGCCCCTCCTTGAGCCCACAAACATCGCTAAATTTTACCTAATGATTCCTCGTATAAAGTACAGTTGTTATCATTTTTAACAAAAATTGTCCCGAAATGAAAACATGGGTTAATAAAAACTGGTATTAAGATAACCAACTACAGTTTAAAATAAAAATTGTTTTTTTTTCTTTCAAAATGGTATATTTTTAATAAAAAGTATGAAACGAGTCAAAAAAAAACACTAAAATAGTCACAGATGTTGTCAAATCCAATTCCTTCTCTCATATCCAGATTATTGTCTTTCTTCATCATCATCAATGGAATAGCATTTTTTTTTCTCGAAAAGCGCAAAAAATTGAATACTTCCAAAAAAAAAAAAAAAACGATAAGTGACGAAGGACATATTGAATATTAAATTTTTTTATTTTTTTGAAAAATGATTTATTTTTAGTCACTCCGCTTGAATATACGAGTATAGAGAAAATGTGAAATAGTATGTAGTTTGTTTCTTCCACACTCTACATAATCATACATACAAACGTATTCTCGTACCAAACAAATCTATTACTGAAATGATTTCTGTGTATAGATACAAGATTTAAAGAAATTAATTATTTTAGATATTTTTTGCATTTTGAAAACACCGAAACTGTATAAAATCGAATACAACCCAAATACAAAAGAATTCCCAATTGGGTAGTCAATCTTTATCTGAAATTTAATCTGTCTTAGTTCATATACCCTTTGACCAGTCATGATTTTCGATATATAATGTCCATATTATTATAACTAAGGCAAGAAAAATGAACATGTTAAATGTTAAATGTGGTAGTCCACCCATTTTCCGAAATTATATGAATTATCCCTTTGTGAATCTTTATATCGGTTTTTTTTTTCATTTTTCATTTTAGGTCAAATATTTTGTGTTACTATACAATGAGACTGGTAAAAATTAATATAACGTTTGTGTATTAGCTTGCAATTGTCGTGTAAATTATTGTAGTTAACGATTCAGTATGTTCGAAATGTTGGCTGTATTCCATTCTTGAGTTGAAATATGAATAATACGGAACATCATATTGTAGACCCAAATCAAAAAATAACCCTGATCTTAAATTCTAATTTTAAAACTGCCTGTCTAATATCTATCCTTAGAGTGTCAGAAAAATACTGCCGCTTAAATAACTGGATCCTTATTTGATTACGTGTATCGCTAAATACTACATACGGATTATTATTTATTTGCCTGTCATACTAAACAGAGGAAATATATTATTTCCACACGACTACAGATTATCAATCGAGCTTAGTAGGTTATATTTTACTTTGGTAGTACCTATTACATAATTTGATTATATGTATATATAAATGCTATTCTGGGGGCTGTTAAAATATTTATCGAATAATTCAATTAACGGAAAATCCGTATCGACTATACCTAGGGTACTCCTTTTCTTAAATACGTCCTTATTTGTTTTTTTTTTGTTGAAGTGAAACTTCTTTAGCAACGTATCTTTTTGAAATTTTTGAAATGAAAAATGTAACACAAATCAAAATTGGAGCATTTAGTACATTTATTGCTTACTTAAACAATTTTAATACAGAAAACAAGTATAATTTATTAAATATCGATGGTTCAAAGGTAAAAGTCACCAACTGAATTTTCGTCGAACATGATATAAGTAAATGTATGCCTTTATAATTTATTAAACTTTAGTCTTGTAAAAATATTTTTCTATTTTTCCTTTATTATAGTCAGATTTTAGTGAAGAATATTTTAACTATCGTTAATTAAAAACATACAATTTTCTTACATAATTTAGTGAAAAGGAAAAATTTGTTCTCGTTATTCGTCCTCAATATGTATGCCTTAAGAATTTTTTTATTGCTGCCAAAAAGAAACCTTCGGGAAAGTATTTGAATATAATGTATTACGTCATTATGTCCGAGTAAGTGTTCAACACAAAGCCGATTGATTTTCAAAAATGATGGGTGTTTTGATATCGTGACTATTTTAATTAGAGTATAAGGTTTAATTCACTTATTTCGTTTATATACGAGTTCGTTTAACCGTATAATCTTGTGCCAGCATCACACAATTTATATATAATTTTTCATTCAAATTCAAAAACGAACAAAAATGTTAGAATTGAATAAAAAAATATTGTTTATGTCGATTTTTGATTGAATAACAAAAATAAAAAATAAATCATCAACCATTTTAGATTTATATGTTGAATTCAAAAATACAGAAAAAAACAAAACAACGAATAAAACATAAAATCGGAAACATAGCGTGACATTAATCCATTAAACATTTTTATATGTTTACAGTTTTTACTTGCTTATTTTATTTTATTTTTTTTTTTTTGTTGTGTTTTTGGGATAAAGAAAACACAAAAGAATATTATAAATAATACTTTATTCTTTTTATTTTTTAATTATATTTTTTTATGCTGCTTTGGAATTGGATTTTTATCATAACACAATAAATTAAATTTTTTGGGCCGAATAAAATAAAAATAAAAAAAATTATTAAGTTTTATTAATCGCGCAAACAAGAAATAAAATAAATTTATAATTTTTTATCGCGCTATTGTTTTATTTCTTAGAAAATACCTATGTATTATAAATAAAAACTATAAAACTATGGCAAAAATATGGTTGTCAAAAATTAAAGTTTTTCGTCTGCGCGGATATAAATTATGTAGATTGACGTCTCTGTTAAAAAAATACTTATGTATGTTTACAAAGCAAGTAAGCTACTGGTAGTCAACAATTATTTTATGTTTTATGCTAATAAGGTATGAATATAAAATTTACTTTGTTTATATGTAGAAGACTTTATTTATTTATTTAAAATCATTTTTATTTGATTACATGTACAGACCGATTTAAACTAATCTAGTAAACAATTAATTAACATAGGTTCTAAAAGTAACCACATGCACATTATAAAATAAAATAAAAAGTAAGAATTTTCAGAAACTAACAAGTAGTTTTTAAGCAACAATTCTGCTTCATTTATTGTGAACTAGTTGGTAAATCCGGTGTTACCCGCTTGCCAAAATATAAACTATAGCGGGTGAAAATTTATTTACTCATTTAAGTCATTGTTTTTAGTCTTTTAGTCTTTAAATTGGGAGTAACATTATACAAGAATTTAGGATACATATTAAGAGACAGAGTTGCTGATGTAAACACTAAAGTTTCTTCAAAATAAGGCCAGGTTGACAATTTACCATCTCCCAGTTTTAATCACTGCTCAGAAAATTTAGTATTTGAATCTCTAACCAACCACATTCCCATGTTTGATGTTAAATTAATTTTCTGAACCTGTCTCCAAATATACGATGATTTAAGACATGCATCCAGTTCATCTGGTGGTGTTGATCGTGGTACAACGGCCAAGTGCGTCATTAGCCTACTATTTCCTCTCAAAGCTTGCAGAGTTCTCTCAAGGGCTCTTTTGTGCGCCATTGTGCACTCATCCCATACAATAAGTTTGCACGTTTCTAACACTTCTGCCTGTCCAGATCCTTTGCTAGTATTGCAAATAGAAGTTTCAGAATGTGTAAGATTTAGTGGTAGGCATGGCCAGTTCTGCCTCCTTCAACAATGTAGACGCTACTTTCGACGGAATTTCCAGTGCGATTTCATTGTCCTTACGAATTTCAACTAGCCGTAAATTGATCAGGAATGTTTTCCCAGTTCCACCTGATGCATCAAGAAAATATATGCCACCGCTGCCATTGTAAATTGCTTCCATAATTGCACCGTCGGCTAATTTTTGGTCATCCATTAAGAGCGGCTTATTAGTGTCTATAAATATTTTTAAAATATCAGAGTTATAGCTCTTTGCTCTAAGAACATCTCTATTTAGGGCAATTGACATATTTCGATTTGGGGCTTTTAAGCCAAGTTGCTGTAGAGTTTTCCCGGTTAATAAAATACATTTGTCTTCAAGAAGGATGAAAGCTTAATTATAGATTTCTGTTGAGTTTTCCAAATTTCTGTTAATTCGCAGTGTTCCTCTAAGGATATCTTCACTCAAGCTTTCTTTATTTTTATTCATATTAATGGATTTGACGGTCCACATGTCGTTAATATAATATCAAATAAATTTCTTAGCTTTTGCGGAAAACATGTCATAGCGGCCTCTGATAACGTAGAATCCCCGTGTTGATCACTTTCTAGTAAACCAAGCTTATAACAAGCTTCACTGAAAGTTTCATACAATTCTCCACTTACGGTTTTAAGAACACTAAAGTATGTTGGTCTTAGGTCAATTTGACAAAAATGCTACACAATTTTAAGTAAAAATGGCATTCTCATACACAAGTGTAAATTGTATTTCTTAACTACAAAATTGTAATAGATCAAAATATATTTTGTAGTAGGTTCCTTTAAAACTGCCAAATTCAAAACAAAAGTTTGGTTATAAGTGCAAAACAAACGAGAAAGCGATATAAATCCATTATTGTGGTTTCGACAGTAGGTAACTATATTGTTATTGCCGGATTCACAATATTGTGTAAAATTATAAATCACTTTAGTGTTACAGGATACGAAATTCAAAATATTGTCATATTTCACAATATTGTGGCAGTATTTATGTGTTCGGGAATAGGGCCCCACAATAACCAGTGCAAGGATTTTGTTCAAAAAATGAGACTTGAGAGTTGCAATTTTTATCGGCTTACTAGATGTACAATAATATTAAATTTAAACCAAACAACAATAATATTTACTGTTGTATATCTAGTAGGTACACGAAAATCGCAACTCTCAAGTCTCATTTTTTGAACAAAATTCTTACACAGGAACTCTTTTTTCCTCTTACAGAAATTTTTTCTAAAGTCTTGGGAAATTCGTTTTGTTGGCATAAAAGAAAGAAAACGGTCAGAGTTGTGTTTGGTGGTTATTCAGCTCATTCTTGGGCGTTATCAGACCTGAAGAACAAACGTTGCCCATTTTCTAAATGAACACTGTGGTGAACTACGCTCCAACTACGCTCTACTACGGTTGGTGCATTTTGTTTCGCCGCCAACCAAATACCGCTTCCTTTATTCACATATTTACAAATGTACTTGATGGATTTCACCCCACCACAGTATAGGATTGGCACATTTTTGAAAGCAAAGGCCAGTAAGGAACAATCCACAAAAGGCACATAAGGCCTAATTTGATCATCCACTTTTATTTCAATTGTGGCACTATATCCTCCTTCTCCTTGGTTTCACCTTCAGTAACGAGGGTATCCATCGTTACCAATCTGTGTTTCCAATTTCAGTTGTTGAGGATATATGCCCATTTACACTTTCCATTCTTCATGCAATTTAGATTACAATTGAATGACCCACAGGGACCATGCACCATATTTTTCTTAATAATATTGTATTTATATAGCAAAGGATCTTCTTTTTGGAATTTCTGCTGATATAACACTGTCTGCTTGAAAGAAACGGAAAATGTAACTTAAAGTTTTTTGTGCCACCATAATCGATGTGATTTTAAATGTTTAGGGGTTCCTCCGCGTGATGCGCTATCGGCAGGATTGTCCTCGGATGATATGTGCTTGCATTGCTTCCGTTTCCTGTGAGTAAAAATTTCAGACGTGCGATTGCCGACAAATACGCTCCATCTTCGTGGGTGAACTTCGAGCCAATCCCAAGACGATTGTTGAATCTGTCCAATATGTAACGTTGGAAACTTTTACGCTAGTTTCTGCCTTAATTGTCTCAACTAGTTCAGCGAGTAGCATTGCACCACAAAGTTCTAATCTGGGAAGCGAAAGTGTCTTCAATGGAGCAACCTTTATTTTTGCCGAGACTAATTGAACCGAGACTTGATTGGTTTGATCTATAATCATGTAATATATGACGGCAGCATACGCTTTTAAGCTGCCGCAACAAAAACCATGAATGTCTATACCTTTGCATTTTGAAATGTGCCTACAAACCGAGATAATGTAATCACCTCAATTTCGTTAAATGTATTGCAAATATTAACCCATTGCTCTGTTAGGTCCTTTGGCAAAGTATCATCCAAATCTAAATTTTTCCACCATAGTTGCTGCACACAAATTTGTATCATGACGATTATTAGTGCTAACCAACCCATCGGGTCAAAAAATTTACCCGCCACAGAAAGGATCATCCTTTTATTAAGATTGTTTAATTAGCTTTGTAAATTCGAATTAAACACGAAGACATCATCTGCTGGGTTTCAGCCCAACCCGAGTACTTTAATTCCATAAACCTGGTAGTCTGATTTTTCTATTGGTTTCGCCGTTTTTTTCAAGAGAACATCGTCAATCCCGTTAAGCACGCCTTGTAGTCGTTTAATTGCAGCTGGAAGTGTTTGTCCAATTTTATCGGGCGATTGAATGGTAATTCGACTATGAATCGACCATCGCAATTAGCTCGAGTTGTTGTGAGAAATACTGATTCGCATAATTGTTCTTCTTCAGTCATACTTAAATTTGATTTTCCTATATAGACTTAATCTCCCAGAACTTTCTCAGTGTTTTATCAATGTCATTGGCTTTTCCCGATGCTATACCCAACCAAAGATGGTTTCTTGTAGTATAACCTTTAATTTAGTTAGTTGCTTCTGTCCCGTTTAAAAGCAACTGAAGAAGTAATCCGCTCCGCCAAAACTCAGGATCCGCCAATTCGATATCATCTGGTAAATTGATTGATTCTAGTTGTAAATCAAATGCCGATAATGCACTTGTAATTCTCGGTAACACCAACGCCTCTAACGGATACTGAACATGATTTTTTATGTTTAATGATAATTTCACTTTTCCCTTTGTCGGACCCAAATTCATTTCTCCCACATCACTAACAATCACACGTGAGCTAACTTTTCTCAAACCAAATTTATTTACGCATTCCTCAGTGACGAAACTCACTTGAGAGCCGCAATACAATAAAGCTCGGCATTGTAATGGCTTTCCATATTGACTTGCAAGTTCAATTCTTGCGGTTGGTAAGATAGTAACCAATGACCTACGTTCGATCCTTGCATAAGCTACGACAGACTTCTGACTTGATATTTTTGAGTTGATTTGGTTTTCACTGCACTTGGTTGTATCATCTTCATTCGATTCCGTAAAATGAAGCAGAGTGTGGTGTTTTTTGGCACATTTCTGGCATCTGCGATTTGATGGACACTACTTCTACTAGATGATTTGAACTTAAACAATTAAAATATCTATTTGCGTCTTTAATGAATTCCTTACGTTTGGTTGCAGCCATGACTTGAAATTCATTACATTGCATAAATGAGTGAGATTGACCTGAACACACAGCACATTTGAATTTGAAATTGTTCCCCTTGCTATCATGACCGCCAGATGGAATATCCATTGTTTATTGCTATGTGTCCACGAACATTGTGTCTCGAGTTTTGTTTTGTTGATGCTACTAATGATTCAAATGTACCGATTCTTTTATCCAAAAACAAGAAAAAATCTTTGATAGTTGGATTGTCATTGTTTGATGAGTAATCAGCCCATGGTAGCTTTGAAGTTTCATCTAGTTTTTGAGTTATGAGTTAAAATTATCCACGGATCATAAGACTCGGCTTAATTGCCGAGTGCGCGTAAACCACGCAACACTTCATCTGATACGTCTCTCAGGTTTCTCAAATGTTAGACATTTTGATTTTGAACCGCAGGTTACCTACATATTCCATGAACGAGTTAACTATGAACTTCTTTTTGTCATACCGTTCTTTTAGCTTATTTAAATTATGTACCAATATAATTTCCCTCAGTTACTTGGATATGCCACACGAAAGAGGCTACCCCACCCTTTAGTAAACTTTTAAGATACTGCAACTTTTCAACACCTTTTAATGTTGATTCGTGAATGGTCGTGCTAAACATATCAAACAATGACGGCCATTCTGAGTAGTCTCCGGAAAATCGTGGTATGTATAACTTTGGTAGCTTGACTTCCACATGGTGAGAATTTAGTTGAGACGCATTGTGTGACGTTATGTTTAAAGAATGGTGTAGGTTTGGCTCAAATAATTCCAATTTTCGTGAACCGTTAACTGACCTAGAGTTACCGTTTCGTCAATGTCTCTAGCAGATTCCTTTTATTGCATTAATTTATTTTTAGCAGTTGTTCTTTGGCGTTTTACGAAGGATGAATAGCTGATAGGTTAATCAGTATAAAGTATGCGGACTCTGGATACCAGGCACTCTCCAGTTTTATTTAGCCTTCTTGTAGTAAAGCTGGGTGACCTACAGGCGACTTTCCATTCCCAGCAACTCGTAAGAGTTAAAATCAAAATGGAAGTTGGGGGAGGGCTAGGAATATGCGGTATTAGGACTGCCCTCTCGAAGTTCTTGGAAACCAATGCAACCGTCTTTCCAGTAGAAGTATTTCGACGGATAATTAAACAGGGCTTGGAGCACAAAAGATCTTTTAGGTCGCAGTGCGAGGTGGCTAAACGCTCACATGGCCCTACAACACTAATAATAATAATTAAGGTAAGTAAATTAAATTAACTTAATTTTTTGATTAAACTATAATTTATAACAAATAATTTTCTTTCAGGTGATTTATTCTATATGCTCAAGATACGCCAGCTGTCAATAAGTGAATTAGATAAGAGTTTTTTTATCATATTTTTGTTGAACCATGATTCTTTGTTGAGTAATATTTTTTATTTTGTTTTAGGTTGATCATTGTAATAAATTATTTTAGATGGCCATATGATTTGATACGTGGACCACTGTCTATCCGATTTGGATGAATTTTTTTTTTCAACCACACCCATATATACGAATGTGGAAGTCCTCTGTTTTGCCATTCGATCGAATACAACCAGCAACAAGATTCCCATAAACATGGGTTTTTTGTAATGATATTTATGAGGTTGGTGGCTAGCTTCTGTTTAAATACTCGTGCTATTAAATAATGCCGATCGATCGGCGATTGGCCTGGTAACAGCTTCAGTTGAATTTCACACCACGCTGGTCAAAAAATGACCAAAAATTTTCAAACAATCACCAACAATTTTCAAAAAATTTTAAAAAATTTTCAAAAAAATTTTCAAAAATTTTCAAAAATTTTCAAAAATTTTCAAAAAATGACAAAAAATTTTCAAAAATTTTTAAAAAAATTTCAAAAAATGACCAAAAATTTTCAAAAAATGACAAAAAAATTTTAAAAAATGACCAAAAATTTTCAAAAAATGACCAAAAATTTTCAAAAAATTATCAAAAATTTTCAAAAAACTGAC
>OY744482.1:266860637-266901252 GCA_963556165.1 Tipula helvola | reverse complement strand
CAAGTTTAGAGAATTTTGAGAGTTTAAAAAATTTAAATAAATGAATGATGCTGAGTTGAAAGTATTTAAATGTTAGAAATCAAAGATACAAAATTTAGGGAGTTTATTGAAAATTTAAAATTTTTAAAATACCAAATAAAGAATTAGAGACATACCAAAACTTTAAATTTAAACTAATTAAGGAGATTAAATAATTAAAAAAAATTGAAAAATTGAAAAATTTTACGAATTTAAGAAATAAATTATTTTAAGAATTTTTTAGAAATTAATGAATATGAAAAATATATTCCTAATGATCCAAAATTTCGATGGACTATAAAAATTTACGGAATTTAGCAATTTAAAGAATTTAACAGATTTAAGTACTGTTAAAAATTTTAGGAATTTAGGGAAATTTTAGAATTTTTAAATATTTTAAAATTTAAAGAAATTACGTAAATTTAAAAAAATAAATAAATAATAATTATTATTAAAAATAATAATTATTAGTATTAAAAATTATAAATAAATTAAATAAAAAATAATTTTATGAATTTATGTATTAAATTTAACGATTTAACGAATTATAAATATATTATAGAATTTGACGAATTGGATAATTCCAAAAAAGTCAAAAATTTTGGTATCATTAGCTAAAATTTTTTTGAATTGGTTAAATTCTAAATATTCTCAGTAATCCTTTATATCCTTTAAATTATTAAACATTTTGACTTTATTTAAATTGTGTGAATTTATTAAATTCATAAAATTCGTTGATTTTAAATTCTGTAATTGAAAATTGAAAATATATTTTCTATTAATTCTCTAAATTTTGGAAATTCGATAAATCCTTTAAATTACTTGAGTTATCTAAATTCCTAAAATCTTTTAAACTTGCTTAATTCTATAAGATTTTAAAATTCTTTAATTATTTTCTTTACAATTAAAGAATTTAAATAACTTTAAAAATTTAAAAAGATTTTTATGAACTTTTAAAAATTTAGCAAGCTTAAAGAATTTTAAAAGATTTAGAAATTAAGATAACTCAAAAAATTTAAAGAATTTTAAAAATTCAAGCAATTTAAATGATACAAAGTATTTTAAGAATTTTTAGAATTCAACCAATTTAACGAATTGGAAACCTTATCTTTCTTTGATCTAAGAAATTTTAAAAATTTCGAAATTTGACGTAAGTTTTGATGTTTAACGTAAATGAATTTTTAAAATTTATCAAATTTAACGATTTTGAAGGATACAACAATTTTTATTATGTAACAAATTACAAGAATATAAAGAATTTAATAAATTTCAAAAATTTACCAAATTTAAAAAAATTTAAATAATTCAAGATCTTAAAGTATTTAAACGTTTTAAAATTCAATTAACTAATTAAAGAATTTGATAATACATAAAAGAGTTAAAAGCTTTAAAATCATTTAAACTAAAAGTTTAAAAATTTAAAAGTTCAACCGATTTTATTTGAATTTAGCAAACTTTATTTGAATTTAGCAAACTAAAATTTAAAAAAATTTGAAGAACTTTAAAAATTTCAAAGAGTTACAGATATAACGAGTTTAACAATTTTTTAGAGTTTAAAAATCAAAATAATCAAATAATTAAAGGATTGGATTTAATAATACAATATTCGGTGAATTTATAGAAAATTTAAATTTTTTTGAAACTTGAATAATTTTTAAATTTAAACCAGAGCATATTAGAAAACGGTACAGAGAGATTATTATGTTGTTTTTTCTTTTGATACGATTCATTCACATAATTTACACATTTTATCATATTACTGTATGAACTCAAACATTACCTATATAAAACGAAAATCATACGAATTGCTTGACTAGCCGATGGTGAGTATAGGTAGGTAATTCTGAGACAAAGAGTAGTCTATAATGAATGATTAATATATCTAAAATACAACCAGAAACTTCTAACAATTTTGATTGATTGATTTATTTGGATGCACGACCGAAAGCAAATAATTTCGCATTATAAGGCTCGCACCACATACCCTTTCTCACATCACAACCAAAGAATAAAACAAAATTACTAATATTAAAGAGTCAACCTGGTTCCAGATCATAAGTCATTAAGTATTTATGGTTTTAGCAAAAGACGGTACAATTCTAAAGTAACAGTAAAACCCAAATTAAATAAAATAATTGATAGCAACAACATGTCAGCACTGACATGCTTAAAACATGGAATATCTGGTCAACCCTCCTGGTTAAAACCAAAATAATAATAGACTCATTTCCATTACCTCTCCCTCACTCTCTCTCTCCTCACCAACACAACTGACACCTATTATCCGATAGCGTAGGTAATACCTACAAAGTGACCTGTATTAACATTTTTCTTTGGGTGACCACATTGAATGGATACGAGGCCACCAAACATCGTAACAACTTCTAGCCGTTTTATCCACCATGCAATTCCATATCTCTAACCCAAAATTTCATTTAACTTAACAAACTTAATAAACATACATTAATGTTACAAATTGAAATAGAGCAACAATTATAATTCGTACATTATTTAAAATAAAAAGCATACAATTGAGGAATATTTGATTTCCCTTGATAATGAAACCTGGCAAATGTTCCGGATGGATATATTTAATTCATAAATTAGACGATTATAATTTAAATTTTAATTTATTTTTCTTTTTGTAATTTTAATTTAATGTTAATTTTAAAATTTAACAATTTATATTAACTAGCCCACCGCAACACACAAAAACACTAATTTTAAATTCAAAAACAAGAAACTAAAAATTCCACTGATGGAGAAAGACAAAAACAAGTCTTTCTCGATTGGTCGTTCATTGCACACCTCTTTGTATTTGTAAATGGATTTAAAAAGGAGAGAGAATGAGATCCTGTTCAGAAAATGCTCAGGAGAAAAAATTAGATTTTTCTATACTCACAACCAGGAGCAGCACTAAAACAAAGCGAGGATTTTTTCTGCATGAATATTTATTAGCCAGCAGAAAAATTACGAATGTTGTAAATTTTTCTAATGTATATTTTGGAAAATTTTGTGTATTTTTAAAATATGTGTTCCTTTACAAAAACAAACATGAAATGTCAAAATTATATGTTATTTCTTCCACGAATGTTACTTTAATACTTCATATTTTAAATGTGACTGGGCCCGATTCAATGTAAATCTTTTATGTATCTTTTCTTATATTCTGCTATTATTTGTACGAGAACTAGATTCGATTTTCAAATAATCTAAAAATGTTTGTGGATTTTTGGAAAATTATAGCGAGTTTTCCTTGAAATACTAGAAGAATAGAAGAAAAGAAAAATAGAAGATTTGCATTGAATCGGCCCCAATATGTGTTAATATAATATCAGCAAAATTCTGTTTTGTTTTAATAATGCCATGAGTAAAGCCCCTACGCGACCTTAGATTAAAACGGTTGTAACTACCTTCATGTTTGTTTCGAGATATTGGCTTGCAAAGTTTGAGATCTAATTTTTTGTATATTACTTATTTATTTTCATATCAAAATTGGTCATATGATCGCATGAAGCATAGTTAATAAAATGTAAGAAGAATTTTCACAATTATTTATGTACTTTCCCAGAAATTTACGAAATTAAATTTCAGATAGAACCTTTTAATAAGTTGAAACCATTAAAAATTATTTAATAAAGTTATAACTAGCCACATAGAACTCGGTTTATTAATTTTTTAAAAATACAAAAAGAAAAATGGTTGTAAGTACTTAAAAAACTTTTAATTATAAAAAAGTTCACATTAATTCATTTTTATTGCTTAAGATTCAGTTTCGTTTAACATAAAAAATACATGTTAATTAAATTATAATATATTTTATATAATTATAATTTATGTAAATAATATAAAATTAAAAATAAAAATAAAATAATAAAAAAAGCTTTAGTTTAGAATTCAGTCTTATTAGTTTTTATCATATTGTCTTGAATGGCACTGGTAATTCTTCGATTGCTGAATTCGATATAAGGTTGCTGGATGTTGGTGCTATGTTTAATACGTGGTTGTAATAAGCTAGGTCTTGTTGAGACATATATTTGAACATTGATTTTAAATGTTGTGCTTTGGTGTCGGATATTTGTCGATCATTGCACGGTCAAAAATTTTGGGGTAAATTTTAATCTTTTTTGGTGTACATATATGACAACACCAGAAAAATATTAAAATTTAATGTTTACGAAATATTAAAATATCTTTTTTATTCGTTTCAAATTAAAATTTAATATAAAAATTATTGGATTTAATACATAAATGGTTACATTTAAGGAAAATAAATTTATTAAATTACGATTAAAAGTTAACTATTAACTATTGAAATGCAAACTTTCCTATTGAAATTCAATTATTATAATAATACTTTTCAATCACAGTTTGTATTATTTTTTAATCGTTATTGTATTAATTTCCAACAGTCCTTTCTTTTTAACCTTTATTGGATTATAATTTTATGCTACTACAGATTAAGTTTCATCATATTTTCAATTTCATTTTAATACAAAAAATATTAAAATTTAATACTGGAATATGCAAAATTTAACCAGAAAATTTAGTACTAAAATAGTACTAAAATAAAAATCAACTCGTTTATTTATAAATTTCTTTTATTTATCACATTTTATAATAATAATAATAATTTTAATGTTATTATAATTTTTTAGACATAATATTAATACAATTTAAAAAATTAAAATTACAAAATAAAAAATATAACAATTCATATAACTGTATATGGCAGTAAAACGTATTCATTATTATAAAAATTATAAAATTCAAATGGTTTCTTATTATAAAAGTTTTCATATTTCATAATAAAGTTTCGTGAAACTTTTCTGACTGCAAAACAGTTTAAATTTTCATTAAATTGAATAGCTTTATAATGACAACAATAAAACATTACTTCATTCTCGACGGAATTAATTTGCTCAATTTTGAAAAAAAGATTATTAGAATCGTAAATGAAAAATCCAACTTTATAGTGAAAACCATAATTATATTCTACGTATTCTGTTAAAAATAATTTTCCTTTAGCTAAAGCTGCAGAAATACATTCGAAAATACACAATTGGCTGCACTGTTTTTCTTCTAAGGGTTTCAATTTCCCAAATTTATGCTCAAATTTCCGCTTATGACAATTATTCCACGACATTTGTTGATGCTTTTGCGCTAGTGTTTTACATATATTGACATAGTTATTCATGCTAGCGTTAACTTTAGTAAAATACCTATGCTTTGACTTATATCTGCAAGCTGATGAGTTAATTGTTGGTCCTACAAGTTGAATCACGTGGGAGTAATGACACAAAAAATGATGTTTTGGTAACAACTTAAGCCCTTATTCTTCCAAAAGACACTTCAGATGTTTTTCTACCAAAATGGGAACATTTTTAAGCATGTCTTTTGAAATTCAAATTTTAGGTGCAAATACAATATTTATGATTTTTAGCATGCTTGTGATTCACAGCCATAGCCGTGGAAATAAAGTGGCATACTCATAGAAAATAAATGGGAAATGTAAAATTAGGCAATGATTTTGGCTGGCAGGTAAGGATTTTCTATAGAGATAATCATAACAATAACTCATGATTTGACTATTTATTTTATTTATATCGGTAGAAGTATGTTCAACTACTTTTAATAGAAAAGCTTTCATAACAAAAGGAGCACAACCTTCTAATATATCGTGCATTGGATCTATACTTGGGTTACTAGAAATATTAAAATGATGTAAATCACTTAAATTGCAATACTTCTTAATACCGAAAGATTCGTTAGAATCGTTAAACACCATATTCTTATCATTTTTAAATAGGAGTTTGTATTCTGAATACGATCGAAGAAGTTCTGTATCTTCCTTAAAATAAGTTTGTGTATCATCACGAGGCATTTTGCAAATTCTGCAAAACTATTTAGCTCTGAACGATGCCACAAATCCTAAAGCAATATTTGCTCCCAAATTGTCATGACTTAAGCTAACTAAGGTCCCTTTTATAACTTGTTCGTTAATACAAATACCGGAAGTTTCTAATATTTTAATGTCTTTTACTATTACTTTTAAAAGATTGCTAAAATGGCAATTTTCATTTTTAATATCAATAACAAAAAACAGAACAACTAAACTTATATTTTCTATAATCGCGAATTAAAATTAAAATCAAGATTTGCAATTGTCATGTAAATAGCTCCAATTTTATGTATTTTGGTTTTACTACCCAGTGGATTAACAATCTCAAAATCATCATAAAACAATTGTAATTGAATGACATTTTTGTTCAAACGAAAAAATTCGTTATTTTTAAAATTGTTTGTGCAACAAAATTGTTCTATAACATTCTGACTACATTCATGTCTATTATGATATTGTGAATATAGGTTCAAGAATGACTCGTTCTGAAAAATGGATTTTAAAGTCTCCAAAATAGGAATGTATTGAAATGTACATTGAACAAATTTATTTTTGTAAGATTTACTTAATTTATCATATTTTCTTTTCCATCTACCACCCAATGCCGTAGGAACCGGAGCAACAAAAGTTGATTCCAAATTTAACTGTTTCTTTCGTTTATAAGAGGTTTGAAATTTTTTAAAGTCGTTTAAAAGGGAATTCTTACAGGTAACCAAAATGTTTCCTATTTGAATATAATCATCTTGACCATGAATCAAATTTCCAACCTGTGTAAATGCTGCTTCAAATAGACTACTGACTGAAGACAATATTTCAGTTATGTTCGCTTCTGCAACTCCCATAGAAGTTATTTTGTTGTGAAAGTCTTTCACAAGTTGTTCAAATTCAATAATATGTTTAGTAGCTTTTGGTACATTAAACGATTGTTCTGTTACATGTTGACTTTTCGAATTAGCTCGGATATTACATATATTTTGGGATTTTTCTTCATTTTTGAACGTTGCATTTCTGTGCATGACGACGCAATCCACTAAATGTATATAATTCCCAATTACAGTGTGTATTTGAAATACATTTTAAAATGATAGGTTTCAGCAGATAGGCAAAATGATTATTTCTTATATGAGAAATAGTCAGAGAGATAGATGGGAAAGTTTCAAGACATACGTAACAAAAAAAATTCATTTTACTGAATTAAAAGTAACTAAATCATTTTCAAACTTATATTCAAATTTGGAATTAATTTCAATCATTCTATTTGTTTTTATATTACCTACTTTGTAAATATAAGTTGCAAAAAAATTGAAAAATGGTTGCAAACAATTTTCAAATTCTATGTTAAATACAGAGTGTCCCAAAAAAATGTATACACTAATTAATGGGTTATAACTTTGGGATTTTACTTTCTTTTCAAGGTATAATTAATTGGGAATAATGAGTGGACCAAGCCTAACATTTAAAAAAAGGAAATTTATTTTTAAATGCTGTTGAAGGTATGAAGATGTAGCAAAAGTACAAGGACAATATCGCAGGGAGTTTCAGGCAAATCCACCTATACGACTACAATTAGTCGTATAAAAGCTAAGTTTGAAACGAATGGAACTGTTCAAAGTGTTTAGATAACGTTGCGAAGACAAAGAATTTTATGTAGATTATTTAGCAATTTAAATATTAATTATATGTGAATAAAAACTGAATTTATAATCATTCAAACTGTGTATACATTTTTTTGGGACACCCGGTACATAGAATACTTTGAACAATAAATCAAATGTCTGTCTAAATGTAAAATCAAACAGAACACAAAGGAGTTTTCCATCTATTACTATATAATATTGTGATATTGCTTGTTTGTTTGGCCACTGCTATTATATAGGGTTGTTTATTACACAAATCATACTTATCAGCCGGTTTATTAAACTGAAAATTAAAAAAAAAGTTTTTAGTTTACACGCAAATGGAAATTAAAAATAAAGATTACTTCTTCAAATTTGACGAATCGTAATTTTGAAGCTTCAAAGTTAGGCCTTTTTCTTTCTTTTGATTTTGGACCCTGGGCTGTATTCGGTAACAATTTTAACAGAAATAAAAATTGACTTATCTCTGCGTTCCATTCTGAAAATATAATATTAATTAATTGCATTTGTATTTAGTTATAAAATTTTCTATAGTAATAATAACCATCACATTCTGGTGCACTATCGCCGGACACCTCCGAATAAATTTTTGTTACGTGTCTCGCATATTGCAACCATTTGTCCCGAAAATAATTACATTCTTGCGGATATCGCAATTCAAAATCATATATGATCTGTAACAATAAAAGAAATTGCTCTCCAAAACACAAATTTAATATTTTTGCATAAAGTTGGTTTACCAGTTTCGGATTGAAAAAGAAAAACGGGAATGTGGTGTAAATATCCTTATCTAATTGGAAAACCTTTTTGCGAACTTTTAAAATTTTAGTCAACCTTTGCTTAATTTACGTTTCCTGCTCGACGGCTAGACAATTTGCAAAAAATTCTTTATCCTCAGTTTCCAAATCGGACAATTCTTCAGCTTCTATGGTTGTAGTTGCACCTAGCTTAGGTTGCTTCGGTTTTTGGTGTAAATGGTCATTCTTATGGCGTTTTATATTAACATTTTTAATTTTATTCACCAAATATCCCGTATTCTTCTCAGGGTTGTAAAATAAATCCTAAATAATAACCAGGTATTAAATACTAAGAATTTCAAATAATATAAATCAGTAAAACTTACAATTCCCTGGAACTTGCTATCAGAAATTTTATAAATAGGAAAAAGGTTTATTATGCTTTTCGCACACGCTATTTTTTCCTCTTTGATTGGGTAGTTCCCACAAGTATGCCTTAAGAAATTTGTTGCACTAGATACTAGAGATCTCCGCGAGCTGTCTGTTAATGTGCCAGTATTTTCAAATTCTTGAAGAATAAAGGACTGTTCGCTATTTTGTATATGCGCCTTTAAAGCCTGTATAAATTAAATTCATAAATTCACTTAAGTAAGAGCTGTTTTTGAAATAAAAATTAAAATTAAAGTTGGCTGAACCTCGGCCATTGGTAACCTTGGGCTTCCTGCGTCCAATGTCACTGTTGGGCCCATCGTGCTTATGGTTTATTCACACCAAATATGAATTGCGAATGCGAATATTTTAGTTTTATAAAATTAAATTATAGAATCACTTAAGTACAACAATTTTGTCTATTAGGATGTGTTTATTCAAAATAAATTAAATTAATCTTTAAAATCATTTTAAAATAAGCCAAAGTTAGAAATTCGCTTGTAATCGCAAAAAATGTGCATTAGGTGCGCCTTGTTTTCCCTAATTTTGCAATAATTTTCGGATTTAATTTAATATAATTTGATTGAAAACATCTTAATAATATCTTTAAGACAGAAAATTTGTATTTAACTTATTTTTATACCACAATTATATAAAAGTAGATAGTTGTATAAATAATAGCAATTCGCGTTCGATTTGAGCATCTCTTTCGTTTAGAACACGGCGAAAGCACTCACAGTTCACACACATGCAATAAAACACACAACTATGACATTTTTATTTGCCACACCACCATAAATCGAAACCGGGTCCCCCAAGTGGTAAAGTGGGCTTTCTAATCAGTGTGGTGATTAGTGTACAGTTAGACAAAAAGACATTTTTATTTTTTATTTTTGTGCGTTTTAGCAAAGATCATTCCATACAGAAAGACCTTTGATTTTAGTTATCAGCCCGATGAACGATTTTTCAAAAATAGTTATGCCTGGACAAGCAAGTAGTATTAAATTGTTAGTTTTGTTCAGCATCGAAAATCAAACATTGCTTGCCTTTGTAAAATAATAAACAAACAATAGGAAACTTACCTCGTCATATAATAATATTTGAGAACCTATAACGGCACTCGTCTTTTTCAAACTACTACAGGGTTCTTTAGGTGCTTCTTCGATTTGCGTTAAAACAGGATGAACTTTAATGCAAAAACACGCACATCCTAAATATTGTCCAATTATCTCCACTAAATGTTCTGTTGGTATTTCAGCGCCGTCTTTGTCTTTGAGGTTATATAAATTTAATTCCTCAGATGGAGGGAGCACTGAAAACACATTCACATTTACGTTTTTAACACTACGTTAACATATTTCAAATTTACCTGATAGAAGTATATCTGTGGAGCTTAAACTTGTTAAATTATCGTCGGTGTCGGTGCGTTTTTCCAATTTTATATATTTAACTATATTTTGTTCTATCCACTTCACTTTAACAAAAACTCCCGATTTAATTTCCGAAGGCATTATAAAATCGCTTTTACCACACGTTTAAACACTGCAAGTATAATACGAATACCGTAATGTTTATGCAAAATGTAATACTGCTATCTCAAAATTAATACAACGAAGTTAAATTTTAATCTATATGTATACATTTTAATGGATGTGTATTAAATTTAAATGCGATTGAATTACTTTTTAATGTTTTCGTATTAAATTTTAATAATAATCAAAACCATTACACTAATGTTAAATAACTGTATATATGCAAATACTTCAATAGATTTGTTAGATTTATGATGGTAGTAGTTTCAACAAAAATGTTAATTTAATAAATTGTTATTAAAATTTAATCGGAATAGATTAATGCCATTTTTATTCAAAATGATTATTAATTTTGGTACTCGTAATATTAAATTTAATATTCTAAATATTATAACAGTCAAAATAACTGAAAAAATATTAGATTATAATACGAGTTTATTGAAAAATTATTGTAATATTTCTGAAATAGTGAAATGTAATAAGTTTTGTATTGAATACGCCTGTAATCCAAACTTGGTATTAAAAAATATTCCAAGATTTTTGACCGTGTGCCAGTAATTTTGCGTGGTTCAGTCAAAACTAAAGTTGTGTTTAGTGGTGTTTGATTTTCCGAGTCTTCTTCATTAAATGTCGCAAATTAGCTTCAATATACCTTTCAGTGTCGTAACTGAGGTTAAATTGAATGGTTGGTAAAATTTGGGTAAATTTTATCATCCTTACCGATGCAAAGGGCACTACTTTGAAGTTGAGAATTTTAGAACAAGACTCGAAATCCTTGAAGTCTTCAGGTAGCATTTGTATAATTGTATAAGGACGACGACGATTAATGTTTTTGAGAAGCCGTAACACACCAATGGGCGAAAAAAACTCATTTCTCGATAGCACTTTATCGATTTCGCTATGAGCATGATACACTTCCTGTATCGCTGAATGTCCTGGTAATGAATATCGCATTTCAATGGACTCGACGTTGGGATGTTGTGTCAAAAAATATTTAATGGCATACGCCATAAAAGAATTTTTGTTCTGTGGAACGCATGAATCACTCCATGTGATTATTCTCGTAAAATCGTTACTTTCAAATATCCTTTCCAATATTTTGATAAACGCTGAGGCGATATCATTACCTGATCGCCCACTGGTGTATTCATTCCAAACTGCGCAATATATTGTTTTTGAGGTTGAAAGATGTGCAGTTAAATTGTACATATTTAATTTCGAGTGATAAAATATCTCTCCAATTTCTGATTTGGGGCAAGTGATGACATTCTCCAAATCAAAACATATGATTGGTATATCGCTATTTTTATCCATATCCTTTAGCGCACGCATTGCGCTTTTTAACGTAATGTGTTCAACGTATCGTTCATCGTTTGGGGCCTTATGGATTGTGTGTATTTCACATAACCCACATCGATCTGATTTTGGCTTGTGAAAATCAATATTGAACTGCGTGTTGAACTGGTAACGGTAGTAGCTCTCCTTTACTTTAGTTAAATTTTGTTCAGCACAATGAGTCACGTAGAGATCGTACATTTTCGATATATTTAAATTAGCTTCTACATATGTTTTACCAGTCTTCTTGCGGCAATAATGGGACTCTATGGCTGGAAACGATTTAATATGATTAATGACGGTAGATCTCAAGTCATCTGATATTTTTTTAGTGGTTTTCTTACCTCTTAAGCTATTCGGGACGGTTCCAGTCACTTCAATTTTCCTGTTATGTATACAGTGTACACAGGCTTTTGTGAAATCGCCAAAGTCGTAAGATAAAATTTTTTACAAACCGTTATACGGTCACTACAAATATTGAAGAAGTAGCGAAAAGAAAATGCACGTCTTGATTGAGTATGGTAGTTCGATTTTTTGAAATCTTTTCAGTCGTTGCAGCAATGAAATTGTATTTACCCGCCTGATCCATGTTGTAATAATTTTTGAAGATTTCCTCACGCTCATAACTACCAATGTAATTTGAATCTGAAAGACAATTCTTAATACTCTTCAATATTTTTGAAGGTCTTAGTTGTCCCCTGTTATTCACAAACTCTTCCCCTGCTTGAAACTTTCGTTTCCTCTCGTTGACAATCCATTTAGCTTCATTTGTTACAACCTTTCTCGGTTTTGACTACAAAATAATAAAGAAATTACTACCAGAATAAAACTAGCTTAAACAATTGTACTTACCATAGGGGTTTCAAAAACAGACTCGAGTGTTGCGTTTGTGAGATCTTCTGATACTTCTTCAGAAACAATTTCGTATTCGCCACATAATTCCTCTAAATTGTTGTTGTGCTCAACTGTACCTAATGTTGTATCACCATTACAGTCAATACTAATTTCTCTTAGCCCACTATCTGGACATGATATGATTATCGGCTTATCAAGTGCCTCAATATGCTGAAGAACCTTAGACATTACCTGGCCGTTCTAGTTAATCAAAATAGATATCGAAACCAAAGAAACAACAGTGCAAATAAAAATAAATAATTATATAAGTATTAACGATAAAATACAAAATATCACACAAACTAACTATAATAATGTGATTTAATTAAATACATACAAAATATAAAACTATGATCTATGTACATTCACGAAAAATCACAAACTAAATAAAATTATACCGCCAAAATATTTGACGTTAATTCAACTGTACAACAAATTTAGTATAAAATGGTTGTAACTCTATTATTTTGTATGAACGAAGTTCTATGTGAAATTATTTTTTTAAAAATAAATTAACGAAGTTCTAACTGTCATTTTTTGTGTAGATACAACTCTGTTTTATGAATTAGAGTAGAAATTTCGCTGACATGCACCTGTGTTCCATAGTTATTTCGGAAACGGAAAGAGATAGCCTATTTTAAATAAGCGTAACCGAAAGAGAAGGCCTTATTTAGTGGGAATGCATTAAAAACTCATTTTTCCAATTTTTGTTGGTTACAACCTTTTTAATCTAGGGTCGCACCTAATCTATTAGTTCGGTTGGATTTTTTGTATCAAGTGCAGCCGCTTACAGTTTGTTGTGGAATAATATACGCCAAAAGAGCAAGCAAAAATGCTTAAATTGCTTTATGAAAATAAATCTTCGGTTGTTTACACCGTTTTTCGATCAAAATATCATTGAACGTTTGAAATATCGACGTGTCATATATAAATTCGATAAAGCTGTATCACCCAAATCGTTTAGTTTAACACAACCAGACTTAATTTTATGGCGCTATTTGAAAAGCAAGGTATACAACAATCTTCGACACTCTTGCCAATCTGAAAGCCAGCATTCTTCCCACTACGCTGTGTCATGTATAGTGTTCAAAAATGTCCGAAGTTTACATCAATGCTAGTGGTGCCCATTTATCGGATATAATTGTTCATACCTATAAGCAAAATGAATTGATATGCTGCCAATGATGCCAATGAAACATATCAATGGGAATTTTGACGAATCTTCTTTTAGTTTCTGAGTTATCCAACAAACAAATCATTCATTTAATTTAGTTTAGTATGTCTAATAGAATTAAATGGGGAAAAAATAAAAAAATAAAAATAGAAAACATGCACTTGGGCGAAAATTCAAAAAGAGTGTTTCGACGAGCATTTTGAATAGGAAGAAATAAAAGGTGATACCATTTTCACAATTATTTTATAATCCCTATCGGTTTAACTTGAAAATGAGCCAATTTTTATAATTTTTAGATAATTAGTTATTTTTCTATACCAATAAATCCAATACGAAGTGCATGAAATTTAGATTAAGCAGTTCTATGTCAACACAATTTACTATTGTACCCAAACACGAAATTGAACCTAGCATTTATTTAGCACTGAAGCTGAATTCCCGAACCTCGATGAGCCGAAATTGTCAAGGTTTAGAGATCTAGGTTTAATTAGAAATTTTACTTTAAAATTTAGAAACATATTTAAGGAGGTTCCGGCCAGATTCGAGTTTCTAAAAATATGAAAAAAAATAAAATTTCACCCGGAGCGGGTTTAGGCTCAAGTTCGGTATTGTTAAATTTCTAAATTTTTGCCACGATACCTTTTAACCCTCTCAAACGCCTTGTACAATATATTGTACATCAACTTTCATCGCTTCGACCAACCGTAATTTTTTTAAATTTTTGTCTCATTTCTCTTGTGCGATCGTTCTCGTATGTATTTATGTTCACACTACAGTTTTATGAGCAATCCCATATCATAGCAGTGCATAATTGTGCTACGTATTTTATTTTTGGAAGAAAGTCAATTTTAAATGGCGTTTGAAAGATTATTATCGCTACAACAGACTTGCGACTTTCAAATTATTTTGTGCGATTATTTTATTCTATATTAGCATATATCATGAGGCTTATTGCGGCAGTTTTACCTGAAGTAATCTAAATTATAAACGGGCACTCGGCTAAAACGAGTTATATTGTGTAGCATGAACGATACTGCGATAATTTAAATTATAGGTTCAAAATTCCCTATTTCGTAGCTATTACGCCCCTCCTTGAGCCCACAAACATCGCTAAATTTTACCTAATGATTCCTCGTATAAAGTACAGTTGTTATCATTTTTAACAAAAATTGTCCCGAAATGAAAACATGGGTTAATAAAAACTGGTATTAAGATAACCAACTACAGTTTAAAATAAAAATTGTTTTTTTTTCTTTCAAAATGGTATATTTTTAATAAAAAGTATGAAACGAGTCAAAAAAAAACACTAAAATAGTCACAGATGTTGTCAAATCCAATTCCTTCTCTCATATCCAGATTATTGTCTTTCTTCATCATCATCAATGGAATAGCATTTTTTTTTCTCGAAAAGCGCAAAAAATTGAATACTTCCAAAAAAAAAAAAAAAACGATAAGTGACGAAGGACATATTGAATATTAAATTTTTTTATTTTTTTGAAAAATGATTTATTTTTAGTCACTCCGCTTGAATATACGAGTATAGAGAAAATGTGAAATAGTATGTAGTTTGTTTCTTCCACACTCTACATAATCATACATACAAACGTATTCTCGTACCAAACAAATCTATTACTGAAATGATTTCTGTGTATAGATACAAGATTTAAAGAAATTAATTATTTTAGATATTTTTTGCATTTTGAAAACACCGAAACTGTATAAAGTCGAATACAACCCAAATACAAAAGAATTCCCAATTGGGTAGTCAATCTTTATCTGAAATTTAATCTGTCTTAGTTCATATACCCTTTGACCAGTCATGATTTTCGATATATAATGTCCATATTATTATAACTAAGGCAAGAAAAATGAACATGTTAAATGTTAAATGTGGTAGTCCACCCATTTTCCGAAATTATATGAATTATCCCTTTGTGAATCTTTATATCGGTTTTTTTTTTCATTTTTCATTTTAGGTCAAATATTTTGTGTTACTATACAATGAGACTGGTAAAAATTAATATAACGTTTGTGTATTAGCTTGCAATTGTCGTGTAAATTATTGTAGTTAACGATTCAGTATGTTCGAAATGTTGGCTGTATTCCATTCTTGAGTTGAAATATGAATAATACGGAACATCATATTGTAGACCCAAATCAAAAAATAACCCTGATCTTAAATTCTAATTTTAAAACTGCCTGTCTAATATCTATCCTTAGAGTGTCAGAAAAATACTGCCGCTTAAATAACTGGATCCTTATTTGATTACGTGTATCGCTAAATACTACATACGGATTATTATTTATTTGCCTGTCATACTAAACAGAGGAAATATATTATTTCCACACGACTACAGATTATCAATCGAGCTTAGTAGGTTATATTTTACTTTGGTAGTACCTATTACATAATTTGATTATATGTATATATAAATGCTATTCTGGGGGCTGTTAAAATATTTATCGAATAATTCAATTAACGGAAAATCCGTATCGACTATACCTAGGGTACTCCTTTTCTTAAATACGTCCTTATTTGTTTTTTTTTTGTTGAAGTGAAACTTCTTTAGCAACGTATCTTTTTGAAATTTTTGAAATGAAAAATGTAACACAAATCAAAATTGGAGCATTTAGTACATTTATTGCTTACTTAAACAATTTTAATACAGAAAACAAGTATAATACTATAATTTATTAAATATCGATGGTTCAAAGGTAAAAGTCACCAACTGAATTTTCGTCGAACATGATATAAGTAAATGTATGCCTTTATAATTTATTAAACTTTAGTCTTGTAAAAATATTTTTCTATTTTTCCTTTATTATAGTCAGATTTTAGTGAAGAATATTTTAACTATCGTTAATTAAAAACATACAATTTTCTTACATAATTTAGTGAAAAGGAAAAATTTGTTCTCGTTATTCGTCCTCAATATGTATGCCTTAAGAATTTTTTTATTGCTGCCAAAAAGAAACCTTCGGGAAAGTATTTGAATATGTATTACGTCATTATGTCCGAGTAAGTGTTCAACACAAAGCCGATTGATTTTCAAAAATGATGGGTGTTTTGATATCGTGACTATTTTAATTAGAGTATAAGGTTTAATTCACTTATTTCGTTTATATACGAGTTCGTTTAACCGTATAATCTTGTGCCAGCATCACACAATTTATATATAATTTTTCATTCAAATTCAAAAACGAACAAAAATGTTAGAATTGAATAAAAAAATATTGTTTATGTCGATTTTTGATTGAAATAACAAAAATAAAAAATAAATCATCAACCATTTTAGATTTGTATGTTGAATTCAAAAATACAGCAGAAAACAAAACAACGAATAAAACATAAAATCGGAAACATAGCGTGACATTAATCCATTAAACATTTTTATATGTTTACAGTTTTTACTTGCTTATTTTATTTTATTTTTTTTTTTGTTGTGTTTTTGGGATAAAGAAAACACAAAAGAATATTATAAATAATACTTTATTCTTTTTATTTTTTAATTATATTTTTTTATGCTGCTTTGGAATTGGATTTTTATCATAACACAATAAATTAAATTTTTTGGGCCGAATAAAATAAAAATAAAAAAAATTATTAAGTTTTATTAATCGCGCAAACAAGAAATAAAATAAATTTATAATTTTTTATCGCGCTATTGTTTTATTTCTTAGAAAATACCTATGTATTATAAATAAAAACTATAAAACTATGGCAAAAATATGGTTGTCAAAAATTAAAGTTTTTCGTCTGCGCGGATATAAATTATGTAGATTGACGTCTCTGTTAAAAAAATACTTATGTATGTTTACAAAGCAAGTAAGCTACTGGTAGTCAACAATTATTTTATGTTTTATGCTAATAAGGTATGAATATAAAATTTACTTTGTTTATATGTAGAAGACTTTATTTATTTATTTAAAATCATTTTTATTTGATTACATGTACAGACCGATTTAAACTAATCTAGTAAACAATTAATTAACATAGGTTCTAAAAGTAACCACATGCACATTATAAAATAAAATAAAAAGTAAGAATTTTCAGAAACTAACAAGTAGTTTTTAAGCAACAATTCTGCTTCATTTATTGTGAACTAGTTGGTAAATCCGGTGTTACCCGCTTGCCAAAATATAAACTATAGCGGGTGAAAATTTATTTACTCATTTAAGTCATTGTTTTTAGTCTTTTAGTCTTTAAATTGGGAGTAACATTATACAAGAATTTAGGATACATATTAAGAGACAGAGTTGCTGATGTAAACACTAAAGTTTCTTCAAAATAAGGCCAGGTTGACAATTTACCATCTCCCAGTTTTAATCACTGCTCAGAAAATTTAGTATTTGAATCTCTAACCAACCACATTCCCATGTTTGATGTTAAATTAATTTTCTGAACCTGTCTCCAAATATATGTGTTGGTGTTGATCGTGGTACAACGGCCAAGTGCGTCATTAGCCTACTATTTCCTCTCAAAGCTTGCAGAGTTCTCTCAAGGGCTCTTTTGTGCGCCATTGTGCACTCATCCCATACAATAAGTTTGCACGTTTCTAACACTTCTGCCTGTCCAGATCCTTTGCTAGTATTGCAAATAGAAGTTTCAGAATGTGTAAGATTTAGTGGTAGGCATGGCCAGTTCTGCCTCCTTCAACAATGTAGACGCTACTTTCGACGGAATTTCCAGTGCGATTTCATTGTCCTTACGAATTTCAACTAGCCGTAAATTGATCAGGAATGTTTTCCCAGTTCCACCTGATGCATCAAGAAAATATATGCCACCGCTGCCATTGTAAATTGCTTCCATAATTGCACCGTCGGCTAATTTTTGGTCATCCATTAAGAGCGGCTTATTAGTGTCTATAAATATTTTTAAAATATCAGAGTTATAGCTCTTTGCTCTAAGAACATCTCTATTTAGGGCAATTGACATATTTCGATTTGGGGCTTTTAAGCCAAGTTGCTGTAGAGTTTTCCCGGTTAATAAAATACATTTGTCTTCAAGAAGGATGAAAGCTTAATTATAGATTTCTGTTGAGTTTTCCAAATTTCTGTTAATTCGCAGTGTTCCTCTAAGGATATCTTCACTCAAGCTTTCTTTATTTTTATTCATATTAGTGGATTTGACGGTCCACATGTCGTTAATATAATATCAAATAAATTTCTTAGCTTTTGCGGAAAACATGTCATAGCGGCCTCTGATAACGTAGAATCCCGTGTTGATCACTTTCTAGTAAACCAAGCTTATAACAAGCTTCACTGAAAGTTTCATACAATTCTCCACTTACGGTTTTAAGAACACTAAAGTATATTGGTCTTAGGTCAATTTGACAAAAATGCTAAACAATTTTAAGTGAAAATGGCATTCTCATACACAAGTGTAAATTGTATTTCTTAACTACAAAATTATAATAGATCAAAATATATTTTGTAGTGGGTTCCTTTAAAACTGCCAAATTCAAAACAAAAGTTCGGTTGTAAGTGCAAAACAAACGAAAAAGCGATATAAATCCATTATTGTGGTTTCGACAGTAGGTAACTATATTGTTATTGCCGGATTCACAATATTGTGTAAAATTATAAATCACTTTAGTGTTACAGGATACGAAATTCAAAATATTGACATATTTCACAATATTGTGACAGCATTTATGTGTTCGGGAATAGGGCCCCAGAATAACCAGGAACACTTTTTTTCCTCTTACAGAAATTTTTTCTAAAGTCTTGGCAAATTCGTTTTGTTGGCATAAAAGAAAGAAAACAGTCAGAGTTGTGTTTGGTGGTTATTCAGCTCATTCTGGGGCGTTATCAGACCTGAAGAACAAACGTTGCTTATTTTCTAAATGAACACTGTTGTGAACTACATTCGTGTATTTGAACATTTAGAATTCTACAAACTATGCTTCGTTGCTGCTTATACATTTGTATAACGATGTATTGGTTTGATCTATAATCCTGTAATATATGATGGCAGCATACGCTTTTAAGCTGCCGCAACAAAAACCATGAATGTCTATACCTTTGTATTTTGAAATGTGCCTACAAACCGAGATAATGTAATCACCTCAATTTCGTTAAATGTATTGCAAATATTAACCCATTGCTCTGTTAGGTCCTTTGGCAAAGTATCATCCAAATCTAAATTTTTCCACCATAGTTTCTGCACACAAATTTGTATCATGACGATTATTAGTGCTAACCAACCCATCGGGTCAAAAAATTTACCCGCCACAGAAAGGATCATCCTTTTTTTTTTTTTTTTTTTTTTTTTTTTTTTTTTTTTTTTTTTTTATTTAACAAATATTACAACTGAATACAATTTCATCTAGTAATTTATCTATATTAAATGATGTTAACTGTTTGAGGAGAATAACCCATCGGTTAGCTCCAGGTTGGATACTTCATTAATTTATCTGTCCTAGTTCTAAGGGCTTCGTTCTTCGAAGCCGTCTTACTGGATTTTGGTTGTTCAGCATACGACGCAAATCCGCATTTTCATGTTGACTGAGGCGCTGTACGTGTTTCCTAGCATATTTCTTAATTTCTTCACTGACGTACTCCATCTTTAGATCCTTATGAAGGTTATCATTCCTTATATACCATGGTGCGTTGACCATACTACGCAAGACTTTATTTTGAAAAGTTTGAATTACTTTTACGTTAGTTTTCTTGGTACAGCCCCATAGCTGTATACCATACGTCCATACAGGTTTCAATATCTGCCGATATAATAGCAGTTTATTATGTAATGTTAGCTCAGAGTTCCTTCCTATGAGCCAATACATTTTTCTATATTTGATGTTTAACTCTTCTTTTTTCTTTTTAACATGCTCTTTCCACTTGAGTTTAGCATCAAGGGTCATTCCTAAATATTTTGCCGTGTTTGCATGTGGAATAAGTTGTGAATTCAGTCGAACAGGTAACCAATTAACATTTTTGTTGGTAAAGTTTATATGTACAGATTTAGTTTCGTTGAGTTGAAGGCGCCATTTCTTCGTCCAATTACTCAATGAATTAGCAGCGTTTTGTAATTTGCTGGTTGACTCCTCTATGTTGTTTCCAGTTGCCAAGATTGCAGTATCATCCGCAAATGTTGCAATATTTGTTCCTTTTGTGCTTGGCACGTCTCGCGTATAAAGTATATAGAGTATCGGCCCCAGAACACTCCCTTGTGGAACTCCCGCCGATATTTTCTTTAATTCGGAGTATTCCTCTTCATGTTTCACACGAAAGCATCGATCAGCTAGATATGACTTTAAAATCAGGTAAAACTGCTTCGGCAGATCTCTGTGTAGTTTATATTCCAGGCCTCGGTGCCATACTTTGTCAAAGGCTTGAGATACGTCCAAGAATACACTTGAGCATATTTTTTTATTTTCCAGAGCATCTTCAATTAGATCTGTGATTCTTTGCACTTGATCTATGGTAGAGTGTCTCTCTATAAATCCAAATTGGTGAGGAGGAATGAGTTTTCTGTCTTCTATTACTGATTTTAATCTCTTGAGTAGTAACTTTTCAAATAATTTTGAAATTATAGGAAGTAGGGAAATCGGCCTGTACGATGTTTTCTTGTTTGGCGGCTTGTTAGGTTTTATAATCATTATCACCTCTGCCACTTTCCGCTGGTATGGAACGTATTTTAATCTGAAGGCTGCATTGATTACTTGCAGTAATTTTCGTACTCCTTTTTCTGGGAGAGTTTTAACTATAAGTCCAGTGATTAAATCATAACCAGGGGATTTTTTTGAACTTAAGTTGTTTTTAATTTCATCTTTTAGCTCTTGTAGTGTTACAGGTTTTATGTTTAGGTTATCCACTTTATTTACTGAAATTATATTTTCTTCAGCTGTTTGCCTTGGGAGGGGTTGAAATGTGTTTTCAAGATAGTCTGCAAACAATGCAGCTTTTTCTTTGGCACTTCTAGCCCAAGTTCCATCGTCATTCTTGATAGGAGCTATTTGTACTTTAGGCCTTTTAAGACCTTTAGTTGCTTTCCAAAGGGAGTAATTAGTGTCTTTGTTGCCAGAAAGGCCAGCCAGGTATTCATTAAAAGATTTGTTCTTGACTTCTTTGATAAGCATTTTTAATTTGTTGCTTAAATAATTAAGTCGTGATTTGCTTTGTGGTGCTCGATTCCTCTGCCAGATTTTTCGAGCTTTCCGCTTTTCTCTAACCAGATCTCTCACTTCTACTGGGTAGTTGATGTAACTTTCCGTTTGATTACAAGTAGGAGGAGTACTCTGCCATGCTGCTTGCAGAATACTGTTGTTCAGCAGCTCCAATTGAACCTCAAGTTCTGCCGGAGTTTTAATTGGTACTTGTAGTTCCGTATTGTCTTCGACTATTTTCCGGAAGAGGTCCCAGTTTGTTTTATTATTTGTTAACCTAGGTAAATTTTCTTTTTTGATAATGGTATCACTGAGTGTCATAATGACAGGTGTGTGGTCAGATGAAATTCCTTCACTGTTTTCGAGTAATACGTAGTTTACAGATATCCCTTTTGTTACAAAGAAATCTATCAAATCTGGTATCTTATTTGTATCCGCTGGCCAATATGTTGGTTTACCTCCAGACAGGAACTCGCAGTTTAGTACCCGACCAGCTGCAAATAGCTCCTTATCCTTATGGGTTGTTAGCCTTGATCCCCAATATGTATTTTTAGCATTAAAATCGCCTCCGATTATGAAGTTAAAACCGAGCGATTTGAGTAACGTAACATAGTTTTCTTTAGTCAGATTATAACGTGGAGGGCAATATATTGAAGATATGTTGATTACCTTTTGACTATTTATTCGAACATTAATGGTGGCTACTTGCATAATTTCTTCTTCAATTTTTACTCCTTCGTAATGTTTGATGTTTTCCTTCACAAATACGGTTGAACCTCCTCTCGCTTTTCCTGACGGGTGGATGGCGTGATAGCACTGGTATCCTCGAATTCTAACGAATGAATCTTTTGTCAAATGAGATTCTGAAATTAGGCATATATCTATCTTTTCTATATTTAGGAAAATTTCTAACTCTGGAATTTGTTGCAACAGCCCATTTGCATTCCAATTGGCGATTCTGAATGTGTTATTCATCTTCATAGATTAGTACATCATAGAAGTGATTTCATTCACTGTTTCTTGCTTATTTAACCGCTTATTTAAAGCGTCCAGGCTTCTTTCTTGTTTTAGTAGCCTTAAGTTTAATGCTTCTATATTCTTTAAATTTTTTTCAAGAATTAGGCTTTGACCGTCTTCGTTGTTACTTACTACTTCCCGCTGTTGTACAATCTGGGAGTATGTTTTTCGGCCTGCTATTGCACTTGTTAGTGGTAGTTCTACCACTGGATTTTTAGATATTGTCTTATTATTGAACATCCCACGGTTTAGCGGGCCTTGTTGTTTTTTATTTCTCAGATTTTGAAGTTCCCTGGCTACTTCACATCCTCTATAATTAGCGGGATGCTCTCCATTACAGTTTACACATTTTGGAGGCGTAGCTTTTGTGAACCTACAATCTTGGGCGAGATGTTTTCCCGAACACTTCACGCATCTAGGCTCTCGTTTGCAATATTTCTGCGTGTGATTATATCCTTGGCATTTCTTACACTGAGGTATCAAGCCTGTGGATTTTCTTAACGCTTCTATTCGAACTCTCATGTTAAGGACTGCCCTAATATTGAAAATTTTTTCCACTTTTTCCGTGCTATTAAAAGTAAGCATAAACAATGGGAGCCCCCTTTTATTCATTTTAATCCCTTGATCAGTTACAGTTTTTTCTTTCTTTAGGATATTTACCGCATCCTCTATTTTGAAGCCTTGGTGTTTAAGGTCTTCCATTATATCCTGCTTTGCACAGGTTGGATGAAGACCTCTGGCCATCACTTTAATCGGACGATCATTTTTGTCCTCATATGTGTACCATTCCTTGCCGTCATCTGTCAGCTTTGAAGCCAAGGCTCTATAACTTTCAATATCTGTTGTATTGATTTTCCAAATATTGTTGTTCAGTGCTACAACTCTGTAATCTTTTGTAGTCACAGATTTCATTAACGATTGGATAGTACTATATTCAGTTACGCCAATAATGTTGATTGGTGGTGGAGCCTTTTCCTTAATTTTGGCAGTTTGGTTTTCCTGAGCTGGTACATTTTGCTGATTTTGATTTAATACAGCAGTTATTGAAGTGTGGCTTGAAGCTACAATCTCTGGAGAAGATTCTGCCTTCCGTTTTTTCGCAGGTCTTTTCTTCCTGTTCTTTTTTAAGATCCAGTCAGTTTCTTCTCTTAATTCTTCTTCGTCAGTGTGGTACTCTGTAGCACACTGTTCTTCTGGCTTCTTGGGTTGCAAAGCATTTTTCTCATGGAAAAATCCTTTTATTAAGATTGTTTAATTAGCTTTGTAAATTCGAATTAAACACGAAGACATCATCTGCTGGGTTTCAGCCCAACCCGAGTACTTTAATTCCATAAACCTGGTAGTCTGATTTTTCTATTGGTTTCGCCGTTTTTTTCAAGAGAACATCGTCAATCCCGTTAAGCACGCCTTGTAGTCGTTTAATTGCAGCTGGAAGTGTTTGTCCAATTTTATCGGGCGATTGAATGGTAATTCGACTATGAATCGACCATCGCAATTAGCTCGAGTTGTTGTGAGAAATACTGATTCGCATAATTGTTCTTCTTCAGTCATACTTAAATTTGATTTTCCTATATAGACTTAATCTCCCAGAACTTTCTCAGTGTTTTATCAATGTCATTGGCTTTTCCCGATGCTATACCCAACCAAAGATGGTTTCTTGTAGTATAACCTTTAATTTAGTTAGTTGCTTCTGTCCCGTTTAAAAGCAACTGAAGAAGTAATCCGCTCCGCCAAAACTCAGGATCCGCCAATTCGATATCATCTGGTAAATTGATTGATTCTAGTTGTAAATCAAATGCCGATAATGCACTTGTAATTCTCGGTAACACCAACGCCTCTAACGGATACTGAACATGATTTTTTATGTTTAATGATAATTTCACTTTTCCCTTTGTCGGACCCAAATTCATTTCTCCCACATCACTAACAATCACACGTGAGCTAACTTTTCTCAAACCAAATTTATTTACGCATTCCTCAGTGACGAAACTCACTTGAGAGCCGCAATACAATAAAGCTCGGCATTGTAATGGCTTTCCATATTGACTTGCAAGTTCAATTCTTGCGGTTGGTAAGATAGTAACCAATGACCTACGTTCGATCCTTGCATAAGCTACGACAGACTTCTGACTTGATATTTTTGAGTTGATTTGGTTTTCACTGCACTTGGTTGTATCATCTTCATTCGATTCCGTAAAATGAAGCAGAGTGTGGTGTTTTTTGGCACATTTCTGGCATCTGCGATTTGATGGACACTACTTCTACTAGATGATTTGAACTTAAACAATTAAAATATCTATTTGCGGTCTTTAATGAATTCCTTACGTTTGGTTGCAGCCATGACTTGAAATTCATTACATTGCATAAATGAGTGAGATTGACTGAACACACAGCACATTTGAATTTGAAATTGTTCCCCTTGCTATCATGACCGCCAGATGGAATATCCATTGTTTATTGCTATGTGTCCACGAACATTGTGTCTCGAGTTTTGTTTTGTTGATGCTACTAATGATTCAATGTACCGATTCTTTTATCCAAAAACAAGAAAAATCTTTGATAGTTGGATTGTCATTGTTTGATGAGTAATCAGCCCATGGTAGCTTTGAAGTTTCATCTAGTTTTTGAGTTATGAGTTAAAATTATCCACGGATCATAAGACTCGGCTTATTGCCGAGTGCGCGTAAACCACGCAACACTTCATCTGATACGTCTCTCAGGTTTCTCAAATGTTAGACATTTTGATTTTGAACCGCAGGTTACCTACATATTCCATGAACGAGTTAACTATGAACTTCTTTTTGTCATACCGTTCTTTTAGCTTATTTAAATTATGTACCAATATAATTTCCCTCAGTTACTTGGATATGCCACACGAAAGAGGCTACCCCACCCTTTAGTAAACTTTTAAGATACTGCAACTTTTCAACACCCGTTAATGTTGATTCGTGAATGGTCGTGCTAAACATATCAAACAATGACGGCCATTCTGAGTAGTCTCCGGAAAATCGTGGTATGTATAACTTTGGTAGCTTGACTTCCACATGGTGAGAATTTAGTTGAGACGCATTGTGTGACGTTATGTTTAAAGAATGGTGTAGGTTTGGCTCAAATAATTCCAATTTTCGTGAACCGTTAACTGACCTAGAGTTACCGTTTCGTCAATGTCTCTAGCAGATTCCTTTTATTGCATTAATTTATTTTTAGCAGTTGTTCTTTGGCGTTTTACGAAGGATGAATAGCTGATAGGTTAATCAGTATAAAGTATGCGGACTCTGGATACCAGGCACTCTCCAGTTTTATTTAGCCTTCTTGTAGTAAAGCTGGGTGACCTACAGGCGACTTTCCATTCCCAGCAACTCGTAAGAGTTAAAATCAAAATGGAAGTTGGGGGAGGGCTAGGAATATGCGGTATTAGGACTGCCCTCTCGAAGTTCTTGGAAACCAATGCAACCGTCTTTCCAGTAGAAGTATTTCGACGGATAATTAAACAGGGCTTGGAGCACAAAAGATCTTTTAGGTCGCAGTGCGAGGTGGCTAAACGCTCACATGGCCCTACAACACTAATAATAATAATTAAGGTAAGTAAATTAAATTAACTTAATTTTTTGATTAAACTATAATTTATAACAAATAATTTTCTTTCAGGTGATTTATTCTATATGCTCAAGATACGCCAGCTGTCAATAAGTGAATTAGATAAGAGTTTTTTTATCATATTTTTGTTGAACCATGATTCTTTGTTGAGTAATATTTTTTATTTTGTTTTAGGTTGATCATTGTAATAAATTATTTTAGATGGCCATATGATTTGATACGTGGACCACTGTCTATCCGATTTGGATGAATTTTTTTTTTCAACCACACCCATATATACGAATGTGGAAGTCCTCTGTTTTGCCATTCGATCGAATACAACCAGCAACAAGATTCCCATAAACATGGGTTTTTTGTAATGATATTTATGAGGTTGGTGGCTAGCTTCTGTTTAAATACTCGTGCTATTAAATAATGCCGATCGATCGGCGATTGGCCTGGTAACAGCTTCAGTTGAATTTCACACCACGCTGGTCAAAAAATGACCAAAAATTTTCAAACAATCACCAACAATTTTCAAAAAATTTTAAAAAATTTTCAAAAAAATTTTCAAAAATTTTCAAAAATTTTCAAAAATTTTCAAAAAATGACAAAAAATTTTCAAAAATTTTTAAAAAAATTTCAAAAAATGACCAAAAATTTTCAAAAAATGACAAAAAAATTTTAAAAAATGACCAAAAATTTTCAAAAAATGACCAAAAATTTTCAAAAAATTATCAAAAATTTTCAAAAAACTGACCAAAAATTTTCAAAAAATGACCAAAAATTTTCAAAACATTTTCAAAAAATGACCAAAAAATAACGAAAAATTTTCAAAAAATTTTCAAAAATTTTCAAAAATTTTCAAAAAAATTTCAAACAATTACCAAAAATTTTCAAAAAATGACAAACATTTTTCAAAAAATGACCAAAAATTTTCAAAAAATGACCAACAATTTTCAAAAAATGACAAAAAAATTTTAAAAAATGACCAAAAATTTTCAAAAAATGACCAAAAATTTTCAAAACATTTTCAAAAAATTTTCAAAAATTTTCAAAACATTTTCAAAAAATTTTCAAAAATTTTCAAAAAATTACCAAAAATGACCAAAAATTTTCAAAAAATGACCAACAATTTTCAAAAAATGACCAAAAATTTTCAAAAAATGACCAAAAATTTTCAAAAAATGACCAAAAATTTTAAAAAAATGACCAAAAATTTTAAAAAATGACCAAAAATTTTCAAAAAATGACCAAAAATTTTTAAAAAAATTTCAAAAAATGACCAAAAATGTTCAAAAAATGACAAAAAAAATTTTAAAAAAGACCAAAAATTTTCAAAAAATGACCAAAAATTTTCAAAAAATGACCAAATATTTTCAAAAAATGACCAAAAATTTTCTAAAAATGACCAAAAATTTTCAAAAAATGACCAAAAATTTTCAAAACATTTTCAAAAAATTTTCAAAAAATTTCAAAAAATGACCAACAATTTTCAAAAAAATTTCAACAATTTTCAAAAAATTACCAAAAATGACTAAAAATTTTCAAAAAATGACCAACAATTTTCAAAAAATGACCAAAAATTTTCAAAAAATGACCAAAAATTTTCAAAAGATGACCAAAAATTTTCAAAAAACGACCAAAAATTTTCAAAAAATGGCCAAAAAATTACCAAAAATGACCAAAAATTTTCAAAAAATGACCAACAATTTTCAAAAAATGACCAAAAATTTTCAAAAAATGACCAAAAATTTTCAAAAGATGACCAAAAATTTTCAAAAAACGACCAAAAATTTTCAAAAAATGGCCAAAAATTTTCAAAAAATGACCAAAAATTTTCAAAAAATGACAAAAAGTTTCCAAAAATTTTCAAAAAATTACCAAAAAATGACCAAAAATTTTCGAAAAATGACCAAAAATTTTCAAAAAATGACCAAAAATTTTCAAAAAACGACCAAAAATTTTCAAAAAATTACCAAAAATTTTCAAAACATTTTCAAAAAATTTTCAAAAAATTTCAAAAAATGACGAAAAATTTTCAAAAAATTTTCAAAAATTTTCAAAAAATGACCAACAATTTTCAAAAAATGACCAAAAATTTTCAAAAAATGACCAATAATTTTCAAAAAATGACCAAAAATTTTCAAAAACGACCAAAAATTTTCAAAAAATGGCCAAAAATTTTCAAAAAATGACCAAAAATTTTCAAAAAATGACAAAAAGTTTCCAAAAATTTTCAAAAAATTACCAAAAAATGACCAAAAATTTTCGAAAAATGACCAAAAATTTTCAAAAAATGACCAAAAATTTTCAAAAAATTACCAAAATCAGCAAAAATTATCAAAAAATTACCAAAAATGTTTCAAAATATGCGACTGCACTACGGTTCTTTGAACCGACCCAGCCATTGCACTTAAAAATTTATAGATAAAAGAAATTGATTATAATCTATGTATAATGTAAAAAATCCAAAAAATAACCAAAAATTGGACACAAGATGGCACAGCCGGTACACCAGTCCATCACGCTTTCAACTAGACTATCACCTATTTAACAAATCACACTAACTTTGTTATATTCGATTCTTATTATCATTATGAACATGTGCAACCATGATTGTGTACGACATAGTTTTAAGCTATATCCACAATTATACCGCTTATTTTGACGCAAACGTCAGCTGTTACCATGTATTAATTAATGTACCTACCATTTTCTTTTCCTTACCGTATTTAATTCTCATAAAATTCTCAATTCCTTATCTTTTGCGCATTTAAATTATAAAACTGCAAATTAAAATGTGTCCGTCTTTTTGTAGAATCGATCTCGAGACCTACTGCACTATAATCCATCACGCTATCACTTCAGCCATTAACTCTTATGTCACAAAATATTAAAATTTTGTTTATTTACTGTATAAACCTACTGTCATTAATGCTTTCGAGTTATAAGTTATAAGAAAAAAATATTTCAAATGCAATTTTGTGATCAAGGACCTAGAAAATGTCTATTGAACGTGTTTTGGTTTTGCTCATTTTACAGTGTAATGATTATTGCGTAGCATAGAGCATTTATAAACGTAGGTTGTCGGTTTTGCTGTCAAATGTGATGTTTATCATATTGTACGTATCGAGTAGGTACTTACGAGTTATGTTTGCCTTTTATAATAAACCATATTTTAGAATTAATTACAATTTTACTTGTAATTTAATGGAAATGGCAGACTGCTAGATTTAGTGCTCTGCTCAATGGATATGGACATAACAGTTTCAGCTTGCAATGATATCGATCATTCTGGGAGTACATATATATCACACACCTCTTAAATTAGATATAACTCTTTGTAATTGTTTAGCGATTCGTTTACCTTTCTCTAATAGTTTTAATAGTTTAATTTATTCTTAATTAGGTTTAAAAAATGGAGATTATATTAATCTGAGGAACTTTCCCGATGGGGTGGACTGGGACAATTTGCTGTTACCAAACCACGTCGATCGTTGTGCGGATAATTTTTATCGTATCTTAAATGTCGCAATTGATCAATTCATTCCACGTAAATCGACTACTCACAAATTTAAAAAATCGAAAGAATAAATTGCATAAAATATTTAAATCGAATCCGTCTGAGTTAAACTACTGGTTATATAGCAATCTACGAACGGAATTTAATATATTGCACAAGTGTTTATACAATTTCTATGTCATGCAGATCGAAAATTTGCCGACTTTTTTGAAGGAGTATATATTTACTATAATAAGAATTACACAAGTTGCTCTTCGGTTAGTTGTGATAAGGCAAGTAATAGCTCGTACTTAACTTTAACATATCAGGAGGATCTTTTAATAGCTTAAAATCAGCTAGATTGTAAAAAGGGGGCCGGGTCTAATGGTATTCCTCCTTGTTTCATGGTGAGTTGCGCTGATGTCCTTGCGGCTTCGTTGGCAATGATTTTTAATCTTAGCCTTCGATCTAGAGTTTTCCCCAAAGTATGGAAATTATCATCGATTATTGCAATTTTTAAGTCTGGTTCACGTAGTGATATACGAAATTATCGTGGAATTTCTTTATACTTTCAAGCATCCCGGAACTTTTTAAAAGTTTAGTTAATGCCCGATTATTTTTTATAACGACAAAACAACATGGCTTCTATAAAGGTTGATCTACGGTTACAAATCTCGCGATCTTTAATAATTATGTTTCAGGGGCGCTTGAGTTAGGTTTCCAAACGGATGTATCGTATACAGATTTCAGTAAGGCCTTTGATAAGGTAGATAACGATTTGTTAATTAATAAACTCTATCAATTAGATTCAAATCAAATACCAATGCTTTGGATACAATCACATTTGACTCGTAGAAAGCAGTATGTTAAAATCAATAACTCAATTTTCAGAACGTTTTTAGCATCGCCTGGAGTACCCCAAAGTAGTCACCTGGGACCACTCATTTATAATATTTTTGTGAATGACGTGATTGGTTGCCTGTCTAACTGAGATGTTTTAAAGTACGCGGACTATTTAAAAATGTACAAAACCATTAGGGGCATTTCTGATGCATTATCATTTCAAATTGATATCAAAAATGTCTTTGAATGGTGTAGTACAAACTACTTATGTCTTAACATTTTTAAATTTAAAACTATGACATTTAGAAGAGGTAGGAATGCTGTCTTAACCGATTATAAAATCGAGTTTCTGTAATTCGAGACTTAGGTGCTCTTTACACACCTAACTTGTCTTTTAATTTTCATATTGACAGCGTTATTGCAAAGGCTAAGACTATGTTAGGCTTTCTGAAAAGACAATGCCGGGAATTTAGAGATCCATACACACTGCGCACTTCATATATGCCATTTATCATATCGAGTACGCTGCTGTTATTTGTTCGCCCTTTTATCATAACTATTCAAATATGATCGAAATCATTCGAAAGCGTTTTCGTAAATATGCGTCTCGCTTCTTGCCTCGTGACGGCCGTGGCCCGGATTACATTTTGCCACCTTACAATTGGAGATGCCATAGTTATTAGCTCTTGAAACGCCTATTGCCAAAGCAACCTTGATCATACAAGCCATAATATAAAAAACGAAGCTTTTTTAAGGGAATTAGAAACGAGGAAAAAACCAAAATTTCCATAGTAAAACCAGAGCCTTCTAGAGTATAGAGCCATAATCATTATGACGTATTTTTTAGAAGCTTTTTTAGTGGTATAACTTTTCACTGATTTCCATAGGAATCCATAGTAAAAATGGTGCTTTTTAGCTTCAAGTTTTTCAATGAAACCAGCAAAAATGTTACAAAATGTTTATACGAAAGTGTTCTACATTATCTTTAGCAGCAATATACAAGAAAGGTATATTGGCATTAAGTAAATATTAATTGCATAAATTTTAAAATTAAATTATTTCTAAAATATATTTTTCGAACTTTCATTTTGAATAATATATCAAAGTTGGCTCTGACAAATTAAAATAATACTTGCTAAATTTATCGTTAGTGTAACTAGTGTACGTTGGATGTCTATAATTGTTGGCAGCGAAATACGAAAAAAATTATGACACGTTCTTAATATTTTCTGAATTTGTTTTGCTTTTCCTACAATTTTTGAAATCAAATTTCCCCAGGTCGCAATTTTTGCTACGATTTTACAAAATGTTTACTACCCACTGCCATCTATGTATATTGACTTAATGTACACGATTTGTAGTAAGCTTTTCTTTTTAGTTTGACCAGAAAGCTGTTGTTATGAACTTTTTTTTATATTTTGGTTTAAATAAATCAATTACTACAAGAAAATGAAAACGATTTACTTAAACGAGATTTATATATGTTGAAATTCAAACATAAAACTTGAAGCTAAAAAACACCGTTTTTACTATGGATTCCTATGGAAATCAGTGAAAAGTTATACCACTAAAAAAGCTTCTAAAAAATACGTCATAATGATTATGGCTCTATACTCTAGAAGGCTCTGCTATTGCTCGTAGGGACACGGCGATTGCTATGTTTGCGCGTAACGTGATTTTGGGACACATTGCCTGTACAAAAATTGTACACCAACCTCAATATTTTAAATAAGCTCCGCATAATAAGTTGTGACTGAAAACAAAATCATGTCTGTACGTCATTTAAATCAACTTTTTATTTTACAATATAGAAAATATATTCCTACTCGAATACATACATTTTGCGTTTTTTATTGCAAAATTAAAATTATTATTTATTTGTGTTAATATTTCCTCAACCATTTTTTTGTACGTTTTTTTTTTTATTATTAATATATTAAATGCCATACACCAATTATGGACAATAAAGTGTAATGGCATATAATGACAGGCCGCAATATATACATGCAATTTCGTATTCATCCTATTTTTTGTTTTGTTTTAATATTTTACAAATGTTTTGATGGTTTTTAGCCAGACTTATGTATTTTATTTATCCAGTTTTTCATAAAACATGTGTACAACAATAATATGATAACTTTCTCATCAACAATCATATGAAACATAAACTAATTTTCTTAGATTTAAGATTATAAAAAAAAAAGTTCGAAGATATACATTTTTACAAGCATCATTTTAAAATGGTTGTCTGAAAATTATATATAAAAATGAAGTGTCAAATGGCATGATAACAAATAATTTAACTTTAAAACAATTTTTTTTTTTTTAAGAAATAAACTCAAAACATTGGAATTAATGTTTACTATAATATGTATTGTAGATACATATGTTTGTATGTATACTCAAGCATATTATGTAGATTTTGAAAGTTAAATGATGTTTTGATTCTGAAAAGGAGATAAATTTAAATTATTTGATTGCTTTCAGCCCAAGTGTATTATTTTATGTTTTGTACTTATTCGGAATATGCATAACATAAAAATTAAAGTTGATTGAAATTAATTGACATGATATTATTGCGCTACTAATTTTCATGTTCTTTTGGCGCATAATATCACTCGAGGATTGGTTGCAGTGCTATTAAATCATTATTTTAAATATGTTCAAAGATTTGTAATGCAAGATTATATTTATACATATTTATAAAAAAATATTTTATTCGATAAAATTTTTAAATTTGTAATAAACATTTCAGAGAGGTTGCAGTTTCCGTGTGCAATATAGTATTTATTTGATTTTTTTTATTCAGGACGTCAAAAAGTATTCAAAAATTGTATGTTAATATTAACATTAAAATAAATGCGAGTAATATTCGATACTTTGCCAGAACCATTGTCTATGATTTTAAATTTTAAAAAAATCGATAATTTGCCACTGTAACATGCCCAATTCCAGAAGTATAAGTAGGGAATAAGGGTAGTCCTAGTAATTGCATAGCTGGGATTTTGGGGTGCATTAGATTATCTAATGGCCTGATTATTTCTGTTTAATGTGATTTACCACATTTTTTGATTGGGAACCCAAACAACCCAAAATAAAAATTTTAAATTTTCAGTCAGTTTTATAAACTAAAAAGAGCCGAGTTTTAGCTGGAAACTCTAAGAATGAAGTTTTCAGGAGTATTTTTGGGTGTGTAAGACGGACGCGCCTTTTACAAATCATTAAGTAATTACAAAACGACTAAGACTGTACGAAGTCTCTAAAAATTTGAAAAAACGAGAACACTTCGACTTAAAATAACCACGACAGTTATTAAGTCTCGAACTATGTTTTGTATTTGGTTTAAAAAAAAAATGCTACATAAAATTGGTTTTGTGGCGATAATTATAAACTGGATACAAAATAAATACGTCGTGAAATCGCTTAAAAATCGCTTGACTCATCATTTGTATGTGGTGCAACTAATTTATTGATCCTCAAATATGTTGGTTAATATTGTGGGAATTAAACAAATCTTGTTTGACACTTCGGTTGATAAATACAAACCATTAATTAAAAAAATTAGATTGGACCAAAAGAAATAATTGTTTACATACACAACCAATTCAGGCCTTTACTACATTTCAAATGGAACATGCACGTTTGTTGATGGATTTTAGTATGGATTTTATGTAGTTCCTAACATAAGCTCTGAAGACTGCTCGGTCATACCATTTGAGTCGGATTTCTTAAATAAAGTATTGCAGATCTTCACTAATGATACTATATGAATTAAAAATAGTTTCACCAATTTTATTTTTACATAAGCAACCAGCCAGTGTTGTGCCGCGTAGTCCACATGAAGTAATTAATCAAATGTCTACTCGTGTAAATTTGATAGCTAATAACTAACATATTTGCCAAAACAATAATTGTATTTTTTGGTGACATGCCACTCACCGAATTGTTAACTCAAAATTGGGCCTCAAATCAACCCAATTCAATGAAAGAAGCATTTGAATTGTTAAAGCAGCAGCACCAATCATCCAAAAAAGGCGTCCATCCTGCCAGGCTTGTTTAATGCATCCAAGTAGTTGACCCCTTTAAGTATTGAAATTTCTGTGCTGGACTCAATATTGTTGATTGGTGAACGGCGGTCGAGAATATGTCATAAAATGACTGCCGTTCCGTATAATCACCAAAAAACTACGGATTGTTGATTTTTGATAACTTGACTTCAGCTTGACCGGAATGAGAAGCATTCAAAGTCATATCAACCCTTGAACTTCATTGCCAGGCAACATTGTACGTTGCCTAATAATTGAGTTCAGGTTGGCTTTTGCCTTACAATATTTCACTATACGAAATCAAAATCAGATTCTTCCCCGTAGTCAACATAAACTATTTTGGTTTCAACACAGGTGTACCCATTCATTAAAGCATTAAGTCGACTCGAATCGAATTCTAATTAATTCGTTGTATCACTGCACTAAACACCGCACTCCGCACTATAAAAATTAATTTTACAAATTATTTGCCACTACACACCACAATACACTTTAGTTTTAAAACACGATTTAGACAGCATGGCAACAAACTTGTCAGATAATGTGGCTCGTTTTGGTTTTAATGCCTTATTTCTATGTAAGGCCTGTATTACATTATCACTTTTATTCGTCATATAAAAACTTCAACATATTTATATGATAGTGTAATTGGGATATATAATAATATTTTTCTGATGAAGTATTTTTCTAATGATATTTAGCTTCATGAAGCTAAATACAATAATATTTGTTTTGACAGCGGCTCAAAATAGCGAAAAAATTCGATTGGAGTATTACGAACGAAAAATTGAAAATAAGTGAATTTTAATTATTACTTATCATTTGTAGTTAATTATTACGTTGTAAAATTAAAATTCTCGTACATTATTGTACGTAATTCTACAAAATTAAACGCATTGTTATTCAATTTTCAATCCATTTTTGGTTTAATATGACGAAAAATGTTACTTGTAGTGTAATACAGCAAAATGATTTGTAGTATTTTTCTTATCGTAGTTTTATGTCAGAAAAATATTATTACTTTTCTATGACATGCAAATGTGATAATGTAAAACAGGCCTAATTAATAAGTTCACTATCACAATTTTCAAAATGGTGAACTAAGTCTTAATTTGGTTTCCTATTCTTTGTTTCTTTTTTTTCACATTGCACAAATAATTATGAAAGCAAATTTGGGTACACAAATAATTTTATTAAAAACCAAATTAACTGCCATTTTAGGGATAGATCATTCCTATAGGCACTACAAAAATTTAAAAAAAAAAAAAATTTGATTGGAATGTAAAATAGAGTAATTACGTTGCAGGTTGCTGTACATATAAACATTTAGCTTGCACAAATACTTTTGTTAAGGGCTGTATTTTAAATACGGAACTCTATATATTGCAGTTATGCAATACATAGTTTTTATATTCAAATATAACACTGGTCCACAAAAAAAAGCAATGGTGGCAGAAGAAATTCTGGCGATTTACCCGTTGAAAACGGAGTTAGTAACTTGAAAAAATCTCCTATCTCAATGACAGTCAAATACATACATATTTACATATACACACTCGTTGCGATTTGTTTACGTTTTTTTATTCTTCTACCAAATGTCAGTAAATATGCTCCTATTACTACGCCAAAAAAATATTTTTATAATGCGCATCCTCTCTTATCGAATAACTTGTATGTCTAACTGATTTTATTTCAAAATTCAAACCGCAACAACAACAACACACAATTACCGTGAAAAAAAATATTTCGCTTAGAAGGCTATGATGTTTTTCTTGTATGTATTTTGAAAAGGGAAAATTTGTCTTTGTGTATATTCATTTCCTTATAAGTATGTATGTTTATTAAATAAAATTGTTTGAATGTAATACAATTTTACTACAATATATAACATAAAAAATGCCAATTCCTATATTTTTCAAATTTCTCTGTAGTACCTAAACAGAGTTGGCAGTTTTGTGTTTTGTTACATTTTTTGGGTCGGTTTTTTTGGTCGTTCGCTTTTTCCTTCGAAACCCCAGTATAATATGTAAACGTTTTCAACGTTAAAAAAATTGGGTCTATCCGACTCTCGGACGATACATTTCCCAGAAATTTCCTGCGTTGAGCAGCAATCAAAGTCATATTCGCTATTTTTCATCTTCGACCTTTAACAATTAGATTCAATTATAAATCTCTAGTATACCGTAGAAAGTCCTTTTTAATTTACTCCATTCAGATAGTATCCATAATGTTTAAAAATTTATTATTTAGGAGTATTATATTTACAATATTATGTGATCAACGGGAGAATTGATCGATATAATTCTTTATTCAGTACTTCAGTCTGGACGGGGCATCGCTGTGGACCAGTCGAAAATACAAAATAATAAAACACAAACAAAACAAAATCGGAATTAACGTTAATTATCATTTGTTACCGAATCCCTCCTCCTTGTCATATTGCATTTCATTTTATATATCTTCCAGCTCTCCTAAACCTGCGCCACCCCCTAGTGGCGTAATATTATTTTAAAGCCTCCCACCAGCGCCAGCTCCAGATATTTGAGCGCCCTGTGCGAGAATTGTTTGTGCGCCCTTGTTATTATTTTTAATTGATCAAAAAATGAATTATGAAATTGGAAGTTTAGTAAGAAATTAAGAAATGTAATTTAGAGCAAGTTGCAATCCGACATTTTATTGGAAATATGTATACTTTTAAAACTGCATAGGCTCGAAAGAAGGAGTACCTAATGTAAGGATGTTAAAGTAGGGAATTGGTTAGAAGGAGGTTAAATAAAGAGATTAATAGCAGACACTATAATTTTATTTCGTTGCTTTTAGTTAATAATAATCTGTAAGGGCAATAAGAATCAAATATTATAGTACGTATTTCATAAATATTTTATTTAATAAAAATATTTGTAAGGAATTAATTGTATTTATTCATATTAATATATTTTATTGTATTGATAGGTACAGGTTTTTGCATCAATAATATATTTTGTAAATATTAAATTAATAATGATAGTCATTAAACACAGTTGTCTTTTAAACATCTATTTTTCGCGCTTACTTGCTTGCGAAAGATTTTGGTACTTCGGAGAAATCGACACTTTGGGCTACATCATTTTCAATTGAAAGAACTGCTAATGAACTCAACTTTTCTTGCGACATTGTTGACCTCAAATATGTTTTAATTAATTTAAATTTTGAAAAGCTTCTTTCACCACTGGCAACCGAAACAGGTGCAGTTAATAAGATTCTTAAACTAACCCATACATTAGGATATAAATCTTCAATTTGATTTTTTCTAATGAAATTAAGAATATTGATTGGGGACGAATCATCAAAGAGCTCGATAGATTTTTTAATACTGATCACATGATATAGCGCTATAGGGCTAGCCCATTCAAAATCGGAAGTCTCACCAACTGTTAAAACCAACTGAAGATCGTTACAGTGCTTTTCAAGTTCTTCTCGTATTGTCAGATTTTTTAGGTCGTAGAGGAGTCCCCAGATTTCGGCATGCGGTTTAATTAGTTTAAATCTTTCTAGAACCGACATCATTCCGTTATCAAGCAATATTTTGAAAAATTCTATTTCAAATTGTTTTTTAGGCGTTAAAATGGGCTCATCTCTACCCTCATAATTAAATTGCCGTTTTACATATCTTATTCGTTTTGTTGATTGAAAGTCAGTTTCAGCATCGAGGAGTCCGGCAAGTTCTTTGGCGGCTAAAATACTTTCCTCCAAACCGGTTTGTTTGTAATCTTTGAAAAAATTAATACATTCTTTGATTAAATCCGCGGTTTTGCTGACTTCGATATTTTGACCCTGCATAGATTTACTGACAATATTTATTTTAAAGAAAACGGCATAACAAATGATCAACGATACAAGAAAATTAAAGTCCTTTAATTGACGAGCTAAACTGAACGCTGCGTGTGCTATTTCTGTATAGTACTTTTCTTCCTTCTCACCAAGTTTAACAAGTGCATCTTGAACATCTCCAATTTGGTAACGAACAGCCTTAACACATACCTTTTCAACTTCAAATTGGAAATAATCATTTTCAAAATGGAAATAATCAATATCAAATTGGAAATAATCATTTTTAAATTTAAATATAAAAAACTCACAGGGTACAACAATATTTATGACCAAACTTTATTAATTTATACAGTAAATTAAAAAATCATATCGACTAAATTTAAAACATCTGGTATGAATTTTTGAATATATGCAACATACAGTGAAACCTCTATATATTGGACAGCGAAGGAACTGTCCAATTTATGGAGGTGTCCAATATAAGGAAAATTTCGTCTTTTTTTAATAAAAAATTAATGACGTGCACATCAACATTTTTATTTTGAATTCAGATTAATTCCATAGTTAATTCAACATTTTCGCTGTCTGATTACTTTTGTTGTCCAATTTTCAATATTTAAAGGTTGCCCAATATATAGAGGAAAAGGAGCATTTTTTCAAGGGACTGAATGAAAGTGTCCAAAATAGAGGAGTTTCCAAAATAGAGATGTGTCCAAAGTAGGAGGTTTTGTTGTATTTAGCACAATTTGCAACACATTGGACTGTAAGGGCCTAATCTTAATAACCGATGATCGATAAATTCACTTTCAAGAAACACAGCTTCAATAGACACGGAGCATTATCAATTACCATTACGACTGGTGATTGATATTTGGTCAGAGCATTGCGTACAGTCCAATGTTAAACCCCATAAAATTTGCTTGGTCGGCTCTTAAGGCCTCTATTAAACGAGATTTAACAACTGAAATGCCACAGATTTTAGCAGGTGAAAATAGGATAGATTTGACTCAAACCGAATTTCATTTAAAAAGGTTTGAAAATACAACGGAATTATACAACGGAATTTGTCAAATTTATCTGTTGCAAATTGTGCTAAATATGTTGCATATATTCCAAAATGCATACCAGATGTTTTAAATTTAGTCGCTATGATTTTTTAATTTAATGTATATATTAATAAAGTTTTGATCATAAATATTGTTGTACCCTGTGAGTTTTTTATTTTTAAATTTAAAAATGATTATTTCCAATTTGATATTGATTATTTCCATTTTGGAAATGATTATTTCCATTTTGAAGTTGAAAAGGTATAGAAATTGTTGCTTCCCAACTCCCGCTAAGTCTTTTTAATGTCAATGATTTGACATGATCGGAATATTTGCCAATGATTAGCAGACGCGGTGAACAACGAATAAAGGCTTCCCAATATTCCAAATAATGACAAGGACTTTAAAGACGATTTAGCTGCATCGCACAACACCAGGTTTAAGTTGTGGCATCCACGGGTCATGAAAAATGCCAATGGATTTTGATTCAAAATTATCTTTGATTCAAAATTTTCACTGTGTTTGCCTTTCATATTTGCGGTATTGTCGTATCCTTGACCCGGCAGTACTTCAATTCGATTTTATTTTTTTCCAACAAATTTAAAATCGTATTGAATAAGCTTTCACCGCTAGCATCAGATGACGCAGTAAAACCTTAAAATCTCTCACATATCTTGACTTTATCATTTGAAAAATCAACAAATGTTATAGTCAGAGATAATTGCTCTATATGACTGATATCTGGAGTATAGTCAGCAATGATGGAAAAATACTTTGCATTTTGAATACATGAAATTATTTTTTGAGTGAGCCATCAATTCAATTATTTCGTTTAAAATATTTTTTTCACAATAATGAACAGATAACTCGTGTTTTAGGGTTCGACGAACGCGTTCCTGCTTGTCAGGGTCAAATTTGGCAAGTAGGTAGTTCAATTAGGCCTAACTATTTTCCGTTATTCTTGATATATAACTTAACAGAAGAACCGCGGAATGCGATATTA
>OY744482.1:266836620-266859120 GCA_963556165.1 Tipula helvola | reverse complement strand
AAAGTAAAAAGAAAAATGCTACATAAAATTGGTTTTATGGCGACGATTATAAACTGGATACAAAACAAATACGTCGTGAAATCGTTTAAAAAATTTTCAAATCCATCATATGTATGTGGTGCAACTAATTTATTGATCCTGAAATATGTTGGTTGTGGGAATTAGGAAAATCTTGTTTGACACTTTGGTTGATAAATACAAACCATTAATCAAAAAATTAGATTTGCCCAAAAGAAATAATTGTTTACATACACAACCTATCCAGGATTTTAGTATGGAGTTTATGTAGTTCTTAATATAAGCTCTGAAGAACTGCTCAGTCATACCATTTGGGTCGGATTTCTTAAATAAAATATTGCGGACCTTCACTAATGATACTATGATTGGTAAGCATTAATCAAAAAATAGTTTCACCATTTTTATTTTTACATAAAAAACCAACCAGTGTTGTGCCGCGTAGTCTACATGAAGTAATCAATCAAATATCTACTCGTGTATAGAATGTATGTAGGAAATTCAAAAATGGGCGTAGATAATGTAGACGATGTTTACAATGTAGATTGTAGGCAATGCGTCCACAATTTCCAGCAGCACAAAATATTAACAACGGAAAAAGCAATTAAGTGATGTTAACGTATAGTTGTAAACTTAATTCTGCATGAAACAGTACGCGAATCGGTGGTGCAATCGATTTTCTGGCACAAAATGCAAGATATCATCCTTAATGCTATTGCAAATTCAGAGAGATTTCCGCAAACTCTACACGAGGTTTTCGTCGGGAATAGAAATTGTTAACTAGAATTTCAGGCCTTGTATGAGTTAGTATAGCAAAAGCAGTCAGGGCCAATTTACATTGAACGGGGAAAAACTTAAAGAATTGGATTTGTAAGGTGAAGAGATCTGCTAAATGATTTTAAACCAGTGTCTGTGTCCTCGACAATAGTATTGATGAATTTGACAATATGGTTCAGCTTGGCCTTAGCTGTGGAACGTTGCTTCTTGAGGCTTGTTAATTCGGATATTGTATTATTGAATTACCGTTGAAACCTGATGACGAACACGCGTTGATGGGATGCACTTTAATTAGACCTGCTTGCACGTACTATAATTGTTTAAATGATTTTTGTTCATAGTGAAAACTATTTACCTTTAGTTTTAAAATTCGATTTAAGCAGCACGGCTGCAAACTTGTTAAATAATGTGGCTTGTTTTGGTTTTAATGCCTTAATTCTATGGAATCAATAATTTCACTATTCCTTTTTTAAGTCAAGTTAAACATTTTTCAAACCAAATTAACAAACGTTCTAACCAAATTAACAATTTTCAAAACAAATTAAACTTTTTCAAATAAATTTAACAACAATTATCAAGTCAAATTAAATTAATTTTTTTTTTTTGCAAAATGTACAATAAAAACTTATGCATACAATAAAATTTATTAATTTTGTTAATTATTAATAGGCTTAGGATTTTTAAGTTCTAAAAAATCAAAAATATGTACCTAAAATATGTATAACTAAAATTGCAAATTTTGTTGTATAATTTGTAATTAAAATGAAAAATTTGTGGTCAAATTTTGAAAAGAAAATATCTACTATTTTGGCTGTAGAATGGGATAAACTAACTCCACTGTATTAAAGAGGGCTGAAGAGGTTCCAAAAATGGTTCCAAATCTCCAAACACTTAAAAATTTGGACACGTAAACGGACCTATCTCTAAGTACAACTTGAGGTTTGACACAATTCACGCTATTAAAATGGGGTGGAATTGAATTTTCTATGTTTTTATATCGTATCATATCACGTCAATGTATATCTCATTTTAAAATTTTGGACTAATAAGATAAATGTCTCACAGGTTTATATCATTGGTGTCCAAGCCAAATCAGGATTTTTAACAAATTTTGAAAATATTTACAGCAATAAAACCCCGATTAGAAAAAAAGTGAACTGGGCAACGCTGTAATTATTTATGTATCCAGAGTTACAAAATATATCACTAGGAAATGGATGTGAGGACCACCGTAATAGTTATCCTATCACGATACATGTGACTCGCGAGAATATATTTTGTAACCTCTGGATACATAAATAATTACACCGTTGCCTAGTTGATTTTTTTGTCTAATCGGAGTTTTATTGCTGTAATTATTTTCAAAATTTGTCCAAAATACTAATTTGGCTTGGCCACCAATGGTATATATAGTACATATGTAAATAGTCTAAGAACTAGTGAACGTTTTGTTAAATTAGTTTCATATCGGCTGAAAATTTAAGAAAAGTTAGTTTTTTGACCCTAAGAATGGTATTAGCCATGTTGCTTAGGAACTCCGGGACAGCTCAAAATGAAGTATATATTATTTATTTATTTATTTATTTTATTTAAACCTACAGTAAAGTACAATCGGTAATAAGAAATTATAATGCAATACAAAAATATTAATAATACGTTAATGGTACAAAAAATATTAATTATCAATAGCAAAAAATTTAAATAACTCATTTCTAAACGAATTTCTTGACATATTAAAATCAAAAATTTCAAAAACATAGTTAAAAATTTGCGACATTCTCAAGACTGGTTCAGAAAGTGCGTAGTTTGTCGTAACAGAATCAATGTGTAAGAAACCGTCTCGTCGCCGCAAACAACGCGTAGGAGCGTAAAAATTGAAACGCGTAAGTATTTCATCACAATCAATTCGTGAGGTCAAAACATCGCGCACAAAGATAGCTGATGCTATGTCTCTTCGGTGATTTAATCGTTGTAATTTTAATAAATTACAGCGATCTTTATAAGGCAGAAGAACATAGTTATTCACTCTATCAGAAGGTAAACCACGAAGAGCATACAGTACAAATTGCTTTTGAACACTTTCAATTCTATCTGAATGACACTTATAAAATGGTGACCAGATCTGAGAAGCGAATTCAAGAATAGACCGAACAAAGGACACATATAAAGATTTTAGTGTAAGCGGGTCACAAAAGTCTTTACAATTACGCTTAATGAAGCCTAACATAATGTAAGCCTTAGCAATAATAGAATCAATATGTTTTGTAAAGGAAAGATCAGAAGAGAAAATTATACCCAAGTCAGACATGAACTCAACTCTGTCAACCACCATATTATAAAGAAAATACTGCTGAAGAATAGGTGATCGCTTTCTAAAAAAAGAGATAACCTTACATTTGGCCACATTCAACAACAATTTGTTGTTAAACGACCAACTGCAAAATGTGTTCAAATCACTTTGTAACTTTAAACAATCAGAAATTGAAGAAATCGGAGCGAATATTTTCATATCATCTGCGTAAAGAAGGCAATGTGCAAATTCAAAACACTCCACAACATCATTAATAAATAATGAAAACAGAAGTGGACCAATGTGACTACCTTGCGGTACTCCAGAAGTTACACGAAATAAATGAGAAGCAGAATCATTAATCTTAACGTATTGTGACCGGCCAAATAGATAAGATTCCAACCATTTGATAGGGATGAACTCACAATTTAGTTTCTCTAGCTTATAGATAAGAATTGAATGATCAATTTTATCAAAAGCTTTTGAAAAGTCAGTGTAAACTACATCTACTTGTTGCCGGCCCTCGATTCTGCTGTATAAATGTCCACAAAATGCAGTCAAATTGGTAATTGTAGATCTTCCCGGATAAAACCCATGTTGTGCAGGCAAAATAAGAGATTTCACATGAAAAAACAAAAATTTCTGCACCATGGCTTCGAAAAGTTTGGGAATAGCAGAAAGAATAGCAATTCCTCGATAGTTGCTAATTTCACATCTTTTGCCAGATTTAAAAAACGGACGAATGAAGGATATTTTCCAGGGATCAGGAAAAATCCCAGTCCGAAGGCTTTCATTAAAGATGTGGGTAAGCGGAACAGCTAAACTTTCTGCACAATTTTTTATGAGGATGGGTGGAATACCATCATGACCAGCCCCCTTACTTACATCAAGAAGAGACAAGCAATCATAAACCTCCGTTTCAGTTAATTTTAATAAATTGTAATCAGTACGATTACAAGCTAATGAAGACGTGTTATGTAATGGAAATGATATCGCGGATGGTTCGTACACGGACTCAAAATATTTGGCGAATAGATTGCAGATATCAGGGAGTTGACTCGCCAATGAATTCTGATAAATCATCGGTGAAGGAAACCCAACTGCTTTCCTTTTACCATTGAGGAAATTCCAGAATTTTCTTGGATTGGACGTTAAGTCCACTTCAATCTGCAAAATATAGTTATTATATAGGAACCAATTTAAAATTTTAAATTCTTTTCGAGCTGCATCGAATCTAGAATAAAACTCAGCCCCATGTAGCCTATATAATGAATGGAATTTGTTACGCCGTTTTTCCAGGCGCAATAGTTTCCTATTGTACCATGGTTCACGAAACCGAGGTTCATTTTTAATTAAAGGGACATACCTTTCAACACCAGTCTTGAGTAGTTCATTGAACAAAGAAACGGCTTCGTTCAAGTTTTTCCCACGCCTAAGGAACTTCCAATCAGAGTTGACAAGAAATTCGTTTAAAGAAATGTAGTCAGCATGTCTAAAATCAAAATGAAAAGAGTTATCAAGGGAAAAATTAGTATTGCATTTTTCATGAAAAATATTTATCATTATTGGAGTATGGTAGACACTCCCACATCCAGTAAAATCCTCACATGAAGAAATATCCGAATACATAACATCAGATGAAAATACCAAATCCAATAGTTTTCCTCGACTGTTGCTTATTTGGTTCAATTGCTTGGTTGCTATACTCGCAAAATAATCGGTGATGGCTAATGCTTTTTGATCGTTAGAAGAGGGCGTGAGAACACCATCAACGTCAAACCAAACAATGTCTGGAAGATTGAAATCACCAATGATCATGAGTTGTTCATCAATATGCACGGCAGACATTACTGAATTGAAAAAATCAATAAATTCCAGATAAACTTCTAAATTTGATCCACAGGGCACATAAACAGCGACCACGAAGATAAAAGAAATATCGGCTTTAATACGTACAGCCATAATATCGTATACCGGATGACACGCTATAACTTCACTCGAAAGTAAATTTTTCACAGCGATCAACACACCTCCTCCTTTAAGGCTGGTATCAAAATCATGCCTGTCTTTTCTATAGACCACGTAATCTGATGGAAAGTATTCTTCTGAATTGAAATTTTTTGTAAGCCATGTTTCACAAATAACTATAACATCATAATCGTTGTCGAGGACACCCAAAAGAAACAATTTAGATTTCCCTCGAATACTGGATGCATTATGGTAATAAATAGAGGTTACTGTAGTTAGTTTTGAACATATGGGCCGAATCATCCTCTTATTTAAAACAACATCCCTTAAACTCTGGGAGTCTCGACTTCTACAGTTGGGTTGCGAAATTTGACGTTTGAGGCAACTGCTTTCCGAAAATTTTGATTCTTAAATGGTCTAATATATACGCCAGTTGGCCAGGTTTCCGAACTTAAAGCCTTGTCCTTGAGATCTTCGTTTATTCCCAACTTAAAACATAAGTATTCCAGATCCTGAATTTTTTTCGTTTTGGGAATCAATTTACCAACATGGTAGAAACTTGTTCCCAAACACTTATTAGCCATAGCTAAAACATCATCCTCGGTTGTTAGAGGATCCAGTCTGGATAGGTGAAGCCAAAATTTATGTGGTACCGTCTTGATAATAATATCTGGCACGATATTAGAACCTCGAACTGCTTGTTGATTGCTTAGCTTCGACTGGGTATTAACTTCGGTTATTTTCCCATTATTCGAGGGGCTGCTAAGGCAAATGTTATCTGATTTGCTAGATGATGCCTCTGAAGAATCAATATTTGGGGGCTTTGTTGTTGATTCAGCTTGAATCGTAGTGCCGCAAAGGTCATTAATCACTTTCGCTTGGCCCCTTGGTAATCGTTCTTTTTGGCGATATGACGGCTTCATTCTGCTATCAAAACCCACATTGTTTGCAGTGTCAAGTTTTTTAAATATTAAGCTTATATTCTCCTTATTCGTGTCAATCTCCTTCTGCAAACACTTCACCATATCCTGATCCGCAATATTAATTTGTTTATCAATTGGAATATTCCAGTTAGAATTAGGTGTAAACATTTTTAAAAAAATTTTGTTTTTCATCAGGTCTCTACAGTCATTGCAGAACCACATTATGTTGGCGCATTTCCGTGTGGCATTAAATGACGTTCGATCCACTTCTGCACAACCATAATGGTACGCTCTGTTGCAAAAGCCAGAGCACCCGATTTTCTCCTTTAAAGTGGATAAATCTGCATCACACTTGCCACAGTTCATTATTATGAATAAAAGAACAAAACAAGGAAAAACACAACACTAACGAAAAGTAACGAAAACACAAAACAAGAACACAACAATAACAATAAATGTACGTATAATGTATATGTATAATATGTATATATCAAAACACCCAATCACTATATATCACACTATAAAATCAATATACAATTAAAATTATTTTATTATTGTGGAAAAAATTATTTTTGAAAACAATTTGCACGTCACTTCTATTCGCGATGAAAACTACAATTCTCTTACCTTTATATACCGCTTGATTCTTTTTAACATGTATTTTAGACCTATTTAAGCGGTCAAAAATGATCTATCGGGTCATCCCGTTTATTTTTTTTTTATATTTCAAGAGCATTGGAAATAAACTTTACAAATTATGGTATAAAACATTTTAAATATAACACTCAATAATAAAAGCAACTTTTACATTTGCCGCGCCGTACGACGAGTCAGGCCAAATTGCCTGAAAATTTGGTTTATCGCTTAAATAAGTGTACAAAATAAACGTTGTAAAAAATTCAAGCGATATACCTTTGAACTGTAAATATTTTAATGGAATTTTCAACAATTTCTGTAGCGGCTCCGACCGGGATTTATGCCAGGTTGTCAATATCATTCCTAAGGACAAAAACTAAATTTTCATAAATTTTCAGCCGTAATAAACTCTTTCAATAAAACGTTCACCAATTCTCCTACTAGTGGGCACACGAATAACGACAGCAATGACAAAATTCGCTTTCCTAGAAGAACTCTGGATCGTTGAAGAATTTACGGTAAACTATTTAGCTATTTCAATTCTACGTTTAGTTTTTCTTAACTTATTGTTCTAACAATGTATGTACGTGCTTTTTAGGTAAAACTTTTTAGTTTCATGTTTTTTGGATTAAATGTCTTTTCAATATCAAATTTCAAGCTAATTAAATGGAATTACGGATTTCTTGAAGACAAATTAAAAATATTTAGAAAAACTCATCAAATAATGTGCTAAAACATAAAATAAATTAAAATTGTGATTATTTAAATCTATGTGGTAAAATATAGGACTCATTTGCCTTTATTTGTTCTAATATATACATTTAATAAATTTTCAACAAATTGTTGTTTTGGATTTTCCAAAAAAAATATTGTTTCACCTAAGAATCCTAAACCTAATTATTAATTAATCAGATAATTGCATTTTGCTAAATTTGATTGTAACCATTTACATTTTATTGTATATTTTGCAAAAAAAAAAATACAATTTAATTTGATTTGAAAATTGTTGTTAAATTTATTTGAAAAAGTTTAATTTGTTTTGAAAAATTATTAATTTGGTTTGAATATTTGTTATTTTATCATATTTTAAATATTTGTTAATATTTCTTAATTTTTTTTTTCATTTCTCTCTTTGATCGCCATTGAGTTAAGTTGTCAAATTAATAATAAAACAAAATTTAAGAATTATACCAAAAATAAAATTATTATAATAAATAAATTAAATAATATAAATTACATAATTTACCAATAACGTAAAGTGTAACATATTGGTTAAAAATTGAATCATGTAATTTAATTTACTTGGTTTATTTTTTCCTGTGATTACCTAATATTTCGGATATGTTATGTGTATTCTAAAACAAATAAAAAATAATAATAATTTTTTCTTTGTATCTAACTTATCGTGTGTATTAAAAAATAAAATAATTTAAATTGTCTAATTTTGCTTAATATCTCGGTGCACTAATTAAAGTAATTATTGGATTCCAATTTATTAAAATAGCTGTGTCCTATATTAATTCTTCGTCATATCATGTCTTCCTTCTGCCATCTTTGTACCAATAAAATAACCATTGAACGTTTTCCTGGCGTTAAATGTAGAGGTTTATGCGAAAATCCTTTCCACGTAAGCTGTGAAAAATTTCTAAACATCTTTTAAATGATACAAAAAACGTTCAGCCAGCTGGCTTTGCGAAGACATAATTTTATCCTATATAATCTTGCAGCTCAAACGAATGGATAGCAAATTATCTGCTTGTGACCAGTTTACACAAAACTTTGTGGTTCTTGTATTTGATAAAATAGCTCTAAAAAAAAGAGTTCAAAAATTAGAAGAACAAATTAGCAGTCACACCACTAAACTCCATCAATTTTAAGTCATCATTGATAAGCCAAATCAACTGCGAAACTCAACCAACATTGTCATCAGAGAGGCGTACTGTTGAAACATGAAGATATACTCCTGGCATGAGTATTGCTACGTTAAGCAAAATTGGAGTAGCAATTCAAACCGATGACATTGTCTCAATTGAAGCTATCCTAAAAGCAACCACCAAAAGCACATCACCGTCAAATAAAACACAGAATTCAACACTTAATTTCTTTATTGTAAAACTAAGTACCCTAGGTAGTAAAAATAACATTTTGTCACAGATTATTAAGCACAAAAAATGAACGACGTATGATTTGGACAGTTTTCTTTCGCAAAATCATCCACACCAGCGAATTTTCATCATGCACCATCTGACAGCTTTCCAATCAAAAATGTTTCGTGAAGCTAAAATTTTCAAAATAAAATATAATTATACATAGATATCTATGGTGCAAAAATGGACAAATTTACCTACGTAAAACTGCGGATTTGGATGCGCATCTATTCGTATATATTCTCTGGCTGATATTTTTCGGCTCCAACACCTTGAGGATTCAGACGAGGACAACGCATCTTGCCCAGATGATGATTAGGGCTCTAAAATTATTATCGTATGTTTAGTAAAATAGTTTTCTTACCATTTTTCATTCAATTTTTATTTTTATTATTTTAATATCACTTTGTTTTGTGTTTTTTTGTTTACATTGGTTTAACAAATTTTATTTCTGTTGCCAACTTTGTTTATTTTGAGTATCGTTCAATATTATGTGTATGTATTAAATGTATATCTGTACATTATCTCTTCTCATTATTTCTATTTATTACCTTTCGATACATATATGAACGTAATTTTTTCATCGTGTTGAAGTTGATCGGTATACTCAATGCCTACTAGATATACAAGCCTATGACCATTGAGGAGGAACAATAGAGAAATAATTTGTATGAAAGAAAAATGACATAAAATTATATTTTGCATCTTTATCTAAACCGGTTAGAGCGATAAACTGAAAAGAAAGTATAAATTTCTAATATCTCTTTTTATCTTATGGTGTTTCTATGCGCATTTAAATAGATTAGCATAAAGTGAAAAATGATCACAACAAATCAGCGGCCGTAGGGCGTGGACAAGTTTTAATTCAAAAACACACAACCAACACGAAATAAAAAATACGAAATGAATAAAGGAATAAACGAAATAAAAAAACAAAATTCTTGTTTTTACAGTTTGGCACTACTACCATATCATAAGAAGGTGGATTTCAATAATATATAAAGTGTGTGTGTGTATACAAAAAATAAATTTAAACAGTTTGCTTTGTATTTTATAGGTGAACTTATCCTATTACGTATAGAAAGAGATAATTAAAATTTATATATTCTTTTCACAACTTCACAAATAAAATTTCAAAACGAAACAAAAATTATTTCCATATACATATTTTTGTCATGCAAAATCTCTCTCTATGTAAAGTCCTTCCTCAATGCTATGACTACAAGCAATTTTTACATATTGAAACACATTAAGTCTCTCCGCTACGCGGCAGTATAAAAAAGAAAAGATATTTTTTTTGTTTTGCTTTGTCCGAAATCATTTTATTATTCATTTAGTTTTTTCAGTGCAGCATAATGCTTTAAAGAAGGAAGACACGCACTTTCTGATCAAAGAGGAATACCATGTGAATTTGATTTATTCATGTAAATTTAAATTTTTTAAATAAATCTAGTGTATTATGTGTTTTAATAATAAAATATTGGAAATATTACTGAAAATAAATTAAATCAAACAAAAATTAATTTGTGTACTCGATTTGAAAACAAATGAAAGCGTAAAACAAACGCGTGTCATCTCCCTTTGACGTAATATACTGCACTAAATAAAAAAAAAAATATTTTAACATGAAAGATAAAACAAAACAATAAACAAAACGAAAAAAATATCTTTACTTTACTAAACTGCCACGTAGCGGCGGAGACTTAGTGTGTCGTCACTGTTTGTAGTCATAGGCCTGTATATTCAAGACGGCATTGGTATACTTTATCAACATAAACAAATAAACCAGTTATATCTGCGTGTGTTTGAGTGTAGCTCTGTTCTGAGATGACATGTTGTACCATCACTTTCGATTCGTTTTCGATAGTGTTTTGTCTCTTGTAATAACAACAAAATTGTACTCTATTTCGCATTTTCAATTATGCTTTTTCTATAAAGCTTTCTCAGCTTGCGCGAATAAAACAACATTCTATTTCTACTTTTATTCATCACTCTTTGTCACTCAAATTTTTATTTTGGTTATTTTATCAATTAGATGAAAAAGGAAAGTAGTTATACAATAAAGTGAGATCGCATTAGAATCATCATAATGAAAGAAGAAAATAGCGTACTATTTTTTTCTTGTTACCAGAGACGAAACACTATCGAAAACGAATCAAAAGTGATGGTACAACATATTATCACCATTGTATAATTTTGGTTTTTTAGATGTTTTCAATAGTTCGACCAATATCAATTTCTCTCTCAATTTTTTGTATTTTCGCTTGTGTTTTTTATAGTCAAGCAGTTTTCGGGTTTTATTTTAGACCCTATTTCACCTCACCATTTTTGTAATTTTTGCATAATCGTGCGTGCATTCATTTTTATATTTGAGCTTAATAATAAAACTTCTCGCTACTATACATTTTCTGCTCTAATTAAAATAATTTTTCATTGTAAGTTATTGAAATTATTTTGTTTTTCAGGCAATTCATGGATAGTTCTTTCAGTGTTTTGATTCAAAGTATTGGTAGCTTAAGTGGGGTAACTTGGTGTAGCGGATTTAAAAAATCGTTTTTTTTTTTTTTTTTGCTTAAATCGATAGTATATTGTCCTTAGAATATGCCCACAAAACCCTAATTGTGAATTCATATTTTCGCGGGACGAAATGACGGCTTTTAAGAAGGCTCCATGGCTGCTAGCATTTCTAAATTCATTATATTTATTCGTTGTATACTATTACAAAAAAAAAATATAAAACAATAAAAATTATAGAATAGGTAAGGATCATACAATATTAGTAAATTACGGTTATTTTACCAAAGTATAAATTGCCGAAATAGAATAGAAAGGAAACAGTCGAAAATATTCCATGAGTAAAGTATAATTATAAGAAATATAATTCGCTGCGTATATTTCGACTATCGACGTCATTTGTGTATAACAGAATTATTCGACCGTTAGCGCGGTGCAAGTGTTTTATGTTTATAGTGCTAATTACCATTAAATATAAAGATGCCAACTTATAAAAAAGACGCAAAAAAGACTCATTTCGATCATCAAGACTGAGGAAGAAAAAATTCAAAGGGAATCAATTTACTAATAAGAGCGGCGTGGCTCTTGGTGAAAGTACATCGGCTCAGAAGTTGGCAACAGTTGACGCCGAAGACGTTCCTGTGAAATTGGCTCACTTTTACGGAATAATTGAGTTTGTAAGTGTTTTTTCAGCTATTCAGGATATTGTTCAGTGTAAAACATGCAAAGGTAGCATGACATTTGATGAGAGGGGAAGTAGAGGACTCGGGTTTAAAATACCAGCGAAATGTGCATGTGACATTTGTTACATACAATCGGGGCCATTTATACGTAATGGTTATGAAATAAACATTCTAATAATTTTTGTAATGAGACTTTTGGGCGTGAGTTTGGCAGGAATCAACTTATTCTGTGCTATGATGGACATTGGTAAGGGCTTGAGTAGGGATGCTTATGATCGAATAGTGAAGCGTATATACGAAGCTGCAAAAACTATGTTCGATGAAATGTGTTTCAGAGTCGTAAAGCAAGAAAGAGGAAAGAACGTGAAAAGAAAGTACCCTTGTAATAATTTTAAAGTGTCTGACGATAGATCATGGAAAAGCGCTGTTTCACGTCCTATTTTGGCGTAACGACTTTAAATGCTTATTATAGTGGTAAGGTGAGAGATTTCGTTGTAAAAAGCAGTTTCCGTAAGGCTTGTATTGGTTGGAGGAATAAGGAAGACACTGAAGAATTTCAAGAGTGGTATGAGACGCACAAAGATGAGTGCTCTTCAAATTATAATGGCAGTGCTGGCAAAATGTAAGTCGACGCTGTGAAAGAGATGTTCTCCGCTTCAGAAGAAAAGTTTGGAGTACGTTATGCTAATTATATTGGGGACGGTGACTCCAAAATTTTTAAATCTCTTTTGGATTTGAACCCATATACAGAAGAATTTCCCGTTCGAAAAAGTGAGTGCGTCAATCACGTCGAAAAGAGGATGGGCACTAGATTACGAAATGTGAGAAAAGAGAATATGCAGCGAGATGTAATGGCGACGTATTGGCACAGCATATCCACGGATGATAATCCAAGACATGAAAACTGCCCTGCTGGAGAAGACAGTTGGTATAAATATCGTCGGGCCGAAAACCTTAGACTTTAGTATACCCGCATATACACAGCCTTAACACCCGGATGTAGCTAAGCATATATTACCAATATACGAAGATTTATCGAGAAAAGAGCTGCTCGAAAGATGTTTGGATGGGCAAAATGCTAATGAGAGTTTCAATTCTACTGTTTGGCGGTTTGCTCCAAAATACATTGAAATTGCTTACATAAGCAGCAGTGATATTTAATGAAGGCTATCTATCGGTGCTAAAGATTATGTCAGACTTGAAAATAGTAATTGGAACAACATGCAGAGGTTATTCCGACAAAATTAATTATAGTCGTACAGCTTCGCAGAATCATCGCGGTAGGTCGCGGCTACTGGAAAAAAAATGAACTGTTTGAGGAGGACGAGAAGATTTTATATAGTGCAGGAATAGTAGATTAACAAAAAAGTACAGGTAAATTAACAATGATAAACTTTCATTATCCTTTTCCCTTGTTGGGAAACTTTAAACGCGTTTTTCTCAAAACCATGTTTTTTGAAACTGGCGTGCAAGATAACTCATAAAATTCTCGATGGATCTTAATAATTCCAGTTTCAAATTAAAGGCGATTTAATTACCTTGAACATATACCACACATTTTGTACTAGAAACGTTATTAAAAAAAGTAGTTATAAATAAATAAAACGTGCAAAATTGCATACATTTTGCACGTTTTTTAAAAACGATATTTTTGTTCAAATCATGATTTCTAAATTTGTTTACAATGAAAAAATGTATTTGTTAGGTATATCTACAAACTACACTCATAAACTTTACATAAATATATCTTTTTTTTTAGATTCCCACAGATGCTAGAGTGCACGCCGTGAAGAAAGAATTTTCAGAGGCACCTTCATATTTTTTTTAATAACTTGCTTGAACTTTTATGTATAAATACTAAAAAAATTAATTTGAAATTTTCAATATATACACAATAAACATAATTAATTGAAAAAAGATAACTTGAATGTTTTTTTTTTAAATTTACAAAAAGGAGTTGTTTTTGTCGTTCTACACCAGTTTACCCCCTTAAGAGAATATTTTCAGATATTTAGCGTGTATGTAGCAAGTCCTTCTAAAATCCCCGATTTGATCTTTGTATCCGAAATTTGGATTTATTCAAATGAATATTCCAAGTTTAATTTGACAGGGTAAAATTTTCGAGTGTGCTGAATGATAATTATCGATCGCGTGGTGTGTTATTATAAATTCAAATTTTGTAAATTTTACGTACATTGCAATTGGAAATCAGCAGAACTTCTTATTTGAAATATTCAACTATAGCTAATCGAAACTTTATCTTTATATGTTTAAATCGCTTTCATAATGGTGGTAGCATCGTTTCTTTTTGTGATGATTTGGAAAGGTGGCTGGGTTCTCTTAATAAAAAATGTTGTTATCTTGAGGGATATTAATATAAACCTTTTAAATATTAGTGAATCCTTCAACTACCAAACAATGATTGTATCCTACGGATTTGTCAGTATTATATACTTCAAATCTATCAAAAATTTGTTATGATAAACTGAATAATTTTCTAAACTTTGAATGTTGGGATTCTGTTTAAATCGAAAGGATTTGCAATCTAGCTTTTGATTTTTTTTTGTGTTATATACTTAACTCACATATTGCCGCATCAAAATCCATTATTCATCATCATCTAAATCTAAAGTTATACTTTTGGTTTGAATAACATTAATTCTTCGGATTACTCTGTGAAATACAATGCTTACCCCTGTAATACTAATATTTGCTCATCTCAGTATTTTACACTTGAGTTTGTTAATGAGTTTAGATATTTGGGCTTAACACTGGATGCTCAACTAAATTGGAAGTCTTATCTCAATAACACTAGGAAAAACGTACTCGGTGCAGTACATAAATTCTATAATCTTAGGAAATTATGCCCAAAGAGTACTCTTGTAACAAGTACCAGCTATGGTGTTAATGAAAATTGGTATAATTCTCCGCAATTAAATAAGTATTTGTGTTATGTGTATTTTTTTTTCCCCTAAAGTGATTCCAAATGTTAAAGATCAGTAAAAATATATGTTTGATTAGTTAAGCTGAATGTATCTTTATTGAATGATTACACTTGCATTGTACTAAAATTTATTTATAAACAATACATGTACATAGAATTAATTGTTAATGCGATATATGTAATGTTGTTACATAAGGTAAATAAAATGTATATAGGTTAGGGGAAGGGAGAAATACAGACATTTTGGGTATTTTGGATGAAGAGAGGTCAGTTGGTTGGTAATCGCGACAGCAAATGATTGAAATAAAAAACAGGCGAACAAGCTAAAATTCAATCTAAATTAAAACGAAAGAAAAAAGTAATTTCATGAGGTTGCGGTACGACCATAATAAAATTTGTTTTTAATAAATTAAACTAATAAAAATAATAATTAAAACTAATTATAATAAATACTTGAAAAACTATTAGTTGATAGTTAAGTTAAAAGACGATAAATTAATATTATAATTAAATCATAAATAAAAATAAATAAAATATTTATATGATACGCGTACGTATCTATATAGGTATAAGTATATAAATATAAAAAAAAAATTCGGATGTTCCATGAAATTCATCTTATGGTAAGATGGCTGCACAAGGCTGAGGCGAAAATACTTTATCGCATTGATAAAAACAAAACATTAAATTGGCATCAACAACTGAAAAATTGGAAATCGGAATTTACGTCGCATCATATACTGGAACCTCAATACTAAGGTTTCAACAGGTTTATTAATTTTTGTAAATAATAATTTTAAGAACTTAGATTTAAGTACTATTTTGGGGGAAATAGGGTTAGTGTAAGATAAAAAAACAAACGTTTGTGAAAATAAAATCTAGTTTGTTTGATTGTTTGATACATATTTAGTTTAACAGTTTATTAAATAAAATTTTGTAAATTTATCGAATATAATTAGTTTGCTTATTTCATTTTTATTTTTTTTGGAATTACTTTCGGCTACCGTGAGATTATTATTTTTGAAAATTGTTTTTTGTTTCTTCATGGTTTTAAAATATGATTGAGTAATTACAATAAATAGTTCCATAGGTGGTGATAACAGTGACATGTATGCAGTGCTCTAAATTAACGTAAATTTTTATTTTTATTATTTTTTTTTTCTACTTTTTTTCTTGTGTGTAAATGGTTATTTAATTCAGCAACATCAAGCTCTCTTGTGGTTCCCGAAAAGAACCCCCCCACGACTGTTACCTAGCCTGCTTAAAAATGCTGTCGGGGTCAATCGCAAGAGAGTCTGCAACAGGCTTCGCGAACATTGTGAGAAATGTAATACGGATGCTTGTTACAGTGGCGCCCAAACGTATAGGCTTTATGGGGTAAATTTAATTTATGATGGTAATTATGGTGTGATATTCATTTTTTTTTTTTTTTTTTTTTTTCATGTGTGATTGAAATAGTGGTAAAGACAGTTACAGCGCATTTATTCTGTCCTTGGACATTTGGATTTTAATGTTGGTACTGTACTTGTCAAAGCATACTGTTTCAGTTTCGGGCATTTAGTAATTTTTTTTTTTGTGATTAATGATTTTGATGTGTGAATTTATATTGCTTCCATTGAATCCATTGTGATCGATGTTGCTCACTAGACTGCAATATGGAATATTCAAGCATCAAAATTGTATAAACAATAGGTTCAATTTTCATCAAGTGCGCATATTTATTTTCCACTAACACGTGTTTTCAAAATTATTTTGATCTAGAATGTTAATGTTAGGTGCTTGATTAAAATTGATGACGTACATAGTTTATTGTTCTTATATACAAACATGAATTCCAGTTATTTTGACTGTTTTTGCTATGAATCATGAATGCTAAGAAGAATAATAGACATGCTTTAAATTTCAGTTAATTTTATTAATACTATCACATTCCATCAATCATAAATATTTGAATACCTGTAAGTTCATGTCATATGTGATCACCACCAATGGAATAATCTTTATTATTCGGTTAATTAAAATATTACAACACATTTAATTTATTATTAAGATTAATTAAATCAAGGATAATTTACATTTATTAGAATTATAGTTGGGTTTTTCATAAATTTTAATTTTTTTTTGGTAACATTTTACCGTATACTCGTACATATCATTAATATTTTTAAGCATATACATAATTAACAATACTTTCCTTTCCACCTATTAATTGAAAAAAAAAAAACGCGTCAAAATGGATCCAAATTTCTTGAGTATCGACGAGCTTGAAATTGAATGCGTCATTCGGAAAATAACGGGGTCCTTAAGCGAACAATTAAAACTTTTAGATGAAGCACTAACAAATGAATTTAAACAAACGGTTAGTTCACCTCAGAAAGCTCATTTATCGGCACAAAAATCTCCGCAACGGGAACTTGCACTCTGTTGCAACAAACTACGAGAACTGAAACCCCAGGTTCAAGAAATTGCCTTATTACATCCAGACCAACGTAAAGATAAATTATTTTATCTACATTCACGGATTTTGCATGTTAGGGGACGATTCCAACGGTTATTTAATACGTCTCCCACCTATCGACCACAATCGCTGGAAATGCTTACAGTATGTGACAAATTGTTAGAAGCAATAAAATCTTTAGTGGATGATAAATTGTCAGTAGATGACTTCGAAAAATCGATTTGTGAGGCAATACCAGTAGCTTCGGCAAATGATGAAAATCTTGATGATTCAGGAGAATCGGATGCGGAAGGGTTATCGAATGCAATGTCTGAAGTAATCATCACAGCACAAAACGCAGGCGTATGCGAAAAAAACGGTGAAGCACCGATCGTTCCCTCGTCTCAGATTATTTCGTCTCCTACTCGTTCTCGCGCAGAACTAACGACAAAAGATAAAAACGATAATATTCAAATAGATTCATCGGGTCCTTCTAATCTGAATATTATTCGTTCCGATTCTAAACGTGTGTCGGATGGCAAATTAGCAACCGTTATTGAACCAGCTCGGAGAATTTCTGTGGGTGAAAATATGCATTTTCCTTCAGGTTCATCAAATATACTGAACCCGAATATGAGTACTCCGAGAATGGAAACAAAAACGAAAAATCCAGTATCCTCTGAGATAAATTTACCAGATAAGTTTAATCACACCATTGGAATCCATAAGTGGAATATCAGTTTCGATGGTTCTCCTACCAGTCAACCAATTGAACGGTTTTTGTGCCGCGTTGAACGGTTATCTGGAGCCAACAATGTACCCTTTGACAGATTAGTAAATGACTTGCACATACTCTTGCGGAAAAATGCACTTGAATGGTATTGGTCATATTTAGAGCGTAAAGGTGATGTAGAATGGTTAGAATTAAAAAAGGAAATGAGAATCAGATTTCAGGATCGAAGGACGGATTTTGAGATACGTCAGTCCATCGCTGCTCGAAAGCAAAAATCAAAAGAAAGTTTTCTCGAATTTTATTCAGATTTGTTAGATTCGACACTCGCACTTAGCCAACCCATTTCAGATTACGATTTGTACTTTATGTTGAGACAGAATATGAGTACAGATTTGCAATATAAACTTGCGGGAAAGAATATTACATCAGTGGCCGAGTTAGTAACTCAATGTATTGACATTGAGGATACCTGGAAACGGTTAAATATTCACCATGATAGTGCTCAAAGAGTTGTTCATGAATTAGCTAGTGAGAATCAGGTTCCGTTATCCTTTGGACATATGGTCCCTATTCAAGGCGTGCCTGCTCCGGCAATCTACAATCCGACAGGAAATGGTTTTTATGACAGTAACGGATATTACTGGCCTCAAGAAGTGAGTGCAATTTCTGTAGAATCGAAACCTGATAATTCATTCCCAAGGTATAGACCACCAGTTCAAAATATACCTTTTCGGCAAACTAGTCCACAAAACCCAACCAATTATCGTTTAGACAAGCATTGCTTTGGGTGTGGAGCTCCAAATGTCACCAGGTTTACTTGTTTTACATGCAATCGACGTGTCGCGGGAAACCTCAAAAGGGAAGTGAGTCAACCTGGGACTTCTTCTTCCCAACAACCAGAAAACACCAGGAGAGTCAGATTCGAGGAAGCAGCCACGAATACATGCCCGGAGTTGTACCGAGGGAAACCATAGTATCTGAATTAGATCCAAATCCGTCAAATTTTATTAATAATTCAAATAGTCACAACCCTAATCACAACTTTCATTCTACTCCATTCCGAATATCAGAACAAATTAGTACACGTCCTTTGCATAATAGTCATAGTAATTCAGCACACTCTCACCCATATAAAATTCATAATTTGGAAACTACGAAATCTACTCAAACATCTGACATATTCCATCCCAAATCTAAAGTTCGCTACCGCACGAAAAAGTATTGGAAACTCCGCAAGACACTTAAGACAATGGTTGCGGAATCAGTATTCAGCTTAAAAGAGGATAAGCGGCCTTACGCCAAAGTCATGTTAGCTGGGATACCTTATACGGGGCTGCTAGATAGTGGTGCGAATGTCAGTGTTCTGGGTTCAGGATCCGAAAGCTTTTTGGAACAGAACAATTTGCATATATATTATCTTCCATCATTTTTGCATACAGCGAGCGGAGAAAAACAGAGGATTATCGGTCACGTCATGTTGCCAGTTTCATATAATGGAAGAGAGAAGCGTTTGCGCTTTCACATTGCGCCAGGACTCGTTCAACCTCTTTACCTGGGTATGGATTTCTGGCATATGTTTGGACTGGCTCCGACCGTAGTCGAATCAATTCAGATTGAAGTACCTAGCATACCAACTAATCAACATAAGCTTACCATTGAACAAAAACATCAGTTAGATCAGATAGTTGAGCAGTTTCCTAGTTCCACGAGAGATGGTTTAGGGCGAACCAATTTGGTTACACATTCAATCGAAGTGAATGGTGCAAAACCAATAAAACAACGGTATTATCCGGTTTCACCAGCTGTTCAGGCAGAGATTTGTGGGGAGTTAGATAGGATGCTTGGATTGGGAGTGATAGAGGAAAGTCAAAGTTCATGGTCCTCACCTATCGCTGTTGTCCGAAAGGGCAATGGTAAGGTGAGGCTATGTCTTGATGCCCGGAAAGTGAATGAGGTCACGGTAAAAGATGCTTATCCACTGCCGTTGATCGAGGGATTGCTAAGTCGATTGGACCAAACGAAGTATATTTCCTCCATCGACTTAAAGGATGCCTTTTGGCAAATCCCTCTCAACGAGCAGTCCAGGGATAAAACCGCATTCACTGTTCCGGGCCGCCCTCTCTATCACTTTACGGTAATGCCCTTCGGCCTATGCAACGCCCCGCAAACGTTGTGTAGGTTGATGCACAAAGTGATCCCGTTCTATTTGCATGACCGAGTATTTGTGTATCTAGACGACTTGCTCATCGTTTCTTCAGACCTTAACGAACATTTATCTCTGTTAACTGAGGTAGCCAGACTGCTTAAATCTGCAAATCTAACAATAAATTTGGACAAGAGCAAGTTCGTTCTGAAAGAGACTAAATATCTCGGTCATGTGATTGGTAACGGGATCATTCGCATGGACCCGGATAAGGTAAATTCTATTGCAGACTATCCGACTCCCAAAACTACAAGACAACTACGTCGATTTCTTGGATTGGCAGGATGGTACCACCGCTTCATTTCTGGTTTTGCCACAATATGTTCTCCGCTTACCGATCTCTTGAAGAAAAATCAAAAATTATCTTGGAATGAGGAAGCAGACTGTGCATTTCGTAAACTAAAGACCGCTTTAACAACAGCGCCAGTTCTCCGCAACGCCAATTACTCAAAGCACTTTTTTATTCAATGTGATGCCAGCGCGTCCGGAATAGGAAGTGTTCTTTTTCAGAAAACGGATGAAGGCGAGGATTACCCCATAGCGTATTATTCTCATAAACTTAATTCTGCTCAGCGGAAATACAGTGTCACTGAACTTGAATGTTTATCGGTCGTTATGAGTGTCAAGAAGTTCAGGCCATATGTGGACGGGTATGAGTTCACCATCATCACGGACCATTCAAGTCTAAAATGGCTTATGGATCAGCGGGACCTATCAGGACGCCTAGCAAGGTGGAGCCTGAAATTGCAGGGATATAACTTTAATATTGAGTACCGTAAAGGTTCTCAGAACATAGTTCCGGATACGCTTTCCCGTATTCATCTCGAAGTGTTGGCTGAAATGGATTCTTCTGATGGTGGTGCTCGCATGCCTCCCCTACATGTTGACCTGGACGACGAAGCGTTTAGTGATACTGCTTACGTTGACAGAATTAATGCTTTAAATGAAAATATCGGCATAAAAACTAATTTTAAAGAAGTAAATGGCAAATTATACATCCAACCCAGTGCAAATCAGAATGTTTTAACTGATATATCTGATTGGAAATTAGTGGTGCCAGATCCGCTTACACCATCCCTTTTACAAAAAGCACATAATTCACCTTCAAGTGCCCATCTGGGTTTTTTCAAAACATTAGAAGTGTTACAGCGTCAATTTCATTGGACTAATATGGCAAAAGATGTTCGAACATATGTTCAAAATTGTGAAATTTGTAAAGCTATCAAACCAACTAATTATATCACTCAGCCACAAATGGGTAAATATTTTGAAGTTCAACGTCCTTTTCAAAAGATTTTTATAGATTTTATAGGTCCGTATCCCAGGAGTAAACAGGGGAACACATATATATTTATAGTGCTTGACCAATATACCAAATTTGTCCTATTGGAACCTTTAAGAAGCGCTACATCGAACCACGTTATTTCCTTTTTAAAGAAACGTGTTTTCAGTATTTTTGGAGTTCCGGAATATATTGTTTCAGACAACGGCAAACAGTTCCAAGCCCACATAGTTTCCGATTTTCTGAAAATGTATGGCGTTACTCATATATTTACACCCAAGTACTCACCTCAATCAAATGCGTCGGAAAGGGTGAATCGAACGATCATTTCAGCTATTCGGGCGTATATACAAGATAACCATACAAATTGGGATGCTCACTTGGATGAAATCGGTTCGGCATTAAGAAATGCCGTCCACAATTCAACAGGATTCTCACCACATTTTCTCACGTTCGGTCAGCACATGGTGGTACATGGATCAGCTTACAAAGTAATGCGTGAAACTAACATATTGGACGATAGACAAGCTTCAGCCACCGATGCTTGCACACGACTTTCTATAGCGCAGGAATTAGTTCTATCTCACCTGAAATCAGCTTATCAACGTAATGTTACAAGATATAATTTGCGGAGTAAGTCTCGTGTGTTTGAACCTGGTGAAAAAGTGTTCGCCAAGAATTTCGTACAGAGTAATGCCGGTATTAACTTTTCTGCAAAATTAGCACCGAAATTTGTAAAAGCGACGGTAATCAGAAAGATCGGGAATGTTTCTTATGAGCTTTGTGGATCAGACGGCAAAATTTTGGGAATATACCACGCGAAGGATATTCGATGACATAGCTTTCAGATACTCATTCAAATATTTAAAAACATAATTGTTGTTAGCTGAAGAAAAGAAAGTATTGTGTATTTGTATGCTTAGATTCCCGGCTTTGAGACTCACTCAG
>OY744482.1:266680330-266836420 GCA_963556165.1 Tipula helvola | reverse complement strand
GATTTTGATTTGGAAGTCGGATTACAGGGAAAGTTATTTGGAAAAAATAATCCTTAAATAAAAAACAATATACTAAGCGAATATTACAGAAAGAAACTTTGCCACTTTATCGTGGACAAATACATGAGTCTTAATACCAGCAGTATGTCAACCAAAAACGTGGCGTATTACAGCAACCAGATAACGAAAATGTTACCAAAGGAAAAACTGGTGATTTAATTTAAAAGAAATATCCTAACTTTCTTATGTAGGTAATAAAGTTTTATTGAAATTTTTCTTCGGAAAACATACTATATCCCTTCTCAAAATGGACAACCAACCAAAGGAAAACGTTTCGATAAGGCTCATAATATTGCACAATATGGCAAAATAAAGAAAGGCAACATTGAATTAATTAAAGAAAATAAATCAAAACCACAAAAGTGTTACTATTTCCGAGCCTAAATTGAATTATGTAAGTTAACTAAGGACTGTCTCGAAAAGAAAGTATCCACAAAAAAAATTTAGTTTTCTTCGCCTTGCTCTAATTCTATTGTAACGGAAAAGCGCCGTTAGATAGAATAGCTTTTTGTAGGTAAATATTGCGTGTGATTTTTACAATTTGTTACCCAGTTGTAATATTGTCACGAATTAAAGAAGAAGTGCTTAAATTTATTTTGCACAAATTTTGCATTTAAAACGGTGTTTCGTTTAGAAATTTAGCTAAGCGCGAAAATATAAGTAAAAATGCAGTGAGAAAAATAATTAATAAGTCTGGGGAACATGGTACGGTAAAGGATTTACGAAAAAAACGGTCGAAAACAAGGTCCCAGCAATCCCAAATTAGAGCCAAAATTGTGAGTGAAATTCGCAAAAACAAATCAATGTCTGTCAGAGATTTATGAGGGTGGTACTAGCATAGGAATGATCCAGCGGGTAAAATAAGGCGTGACTTGAAGACATATAAGAAACATAAATTTCCGAAACGAAGTGAAAACAAAAAATTTCATGTTAAAACCGTGCAACTGCCCATTAATAAATTTGGAGCTGTTAAAAATCCACTGCATCACTTTTGTGGAAAAACAAAAAACTCCGCCAAATTCACCAGTACTTTGACCAATTGAAAGATATTGGGCAATTGCGAAGCGTTACTTCAAAAATAACGGTAAACTAGCAGAAAATTTAACAAAGTTCAAAAAGTTAGTCCAGCAACCAGACAAATGAATAAAACTACTGTGCAGAATCTAAGTAAACGCATCAAATTAAAAATTCGCTATGTATTTAGAAAATAATTTCTCAAATGTTTTAAACATAAAATCTGCTAATTAGAAGTCTGCTTTATGATAAAACATCATTTTATAAACTTAAAATTGGTTTTTTGTGTGCCATTTTAAGGCTTTTTTTTGTGGCTACTTTCTTTTCGATACATTCCTTAAATAGGCAGAAATGTAATTGAATCGTTTATTCTTGAAAGAGCTCATGTCCACTTTTTCAAATTATTCAGGAAATAAAAAAAACTTTTTTGACATGAGACCTTTCTAGAAATAAATGATTTTTTTGTTGCAAGGTAGGTACCGTTCCATTAACCATATGGTAATTTCATCTTGTCATAAAACGTATATACGTGTCTGTGATACAAAACCGTCATAATACTAATTTTGACAAAAAGTGGACATGAGCCCTTTCAAGAATAAACGATTCAATTTTCAAACTATTTAATTTTAAATTGCCTTTTCATCAGCTCACTTCATCAGCTAATGGATGAAGTGGAAAGTATGGCTGCGGTCGTTTAGTCGCGTCATAATAAGGAGCCTATAGATACGGTGATAAAAAAATGGGATAAATGTCAAAAATATCGACACCAGCTTTGGAAGAAACCTACCATGATTACTGATTTTGTTTCATTAAAAAATTTTAATGGTTATGTTTTTGTAATAATTTTTGCTACCCTTCAAAATAGTTCAAAACCTTTAATCTCATTAATTATCAACAGATTGAAAATGACTTCAACAATTTATATCCGTGAAAAGGAAATTTAGTATATTTAAAATGGCTCAACTTTAAGAATACATTTATTGATTATTCTAAACAAAATTTAAACAACAAGACCTGTGTGGAAATTTTAAAATCAATCAATGGTGATGTATCGAATGGTATATTAGATGCCGTCGATTATATAGTGAAGTTTGTTTGTTGTGGTCAAACTATGTATCTGGTAAAAGTTCCAGTTTACCAAAAAGAAATATAAAACTTAGTATTGCAGACAGTCAAGACTCCTTTATGATTCATATTATTTTGGAAGGTAGATGAGAAGAGGCAATTCAACAACTAAAATGTAAAATGGCTACAAAATCCCAGAAATTACAACCAATATTATTAGTGCAAGGTACATCAATAGAAAAAGTAGATCAATTTTTGGTTTATTAAGATAACATCATTAGTTTGACAGTTTTTTAAAATCTTTAGACATTTGCTTCAAAATTTGGTATGTGTTAAATTTTGAATATCCTGAAGATTCCATATAGTTGTATGAACATGTATACAACAATATTTTTACCAAATAGAGTTTCACAATGACATCAAACATCCTAATATAATCTCTCTAATAAATTATTTAGAAAACCCATATTTAAGATTAACATGTTATATATGACAAATGGAGTTCGATTCGATAAAAATATTAATGAATCATTGAACATATCAATGTCATAAACAAAGTACTACTTTTAACATAAGATGTAACCAAGATAACTGGCCACAAGTTTTTCAAACCATATTCGAATCTACTATACCGCCAGATAATGATTTTTGTCAACCGGTTAACGGAGCTAATGAATTATATAATTTGGAATTTAATTTATCAGAACGGTTTTAAGTTTTAAGAGATTCTTCTAGTAAAAATAAACTTTTTCTGATGCATCCGATATTAATAACAGAAATTTAGATTTAAATGGAATTATATTTACTTTTAATTTACATGCCAATTTAATTTAACTAGCAGTAACATTGTAAACATCCAAAAATCATAGAACATCTAGTTATTTCCCTCCTGAAAAATGAATTAAAGAATACGTTAAATAATTGTTTTTCAAACACTTGTGAAAATAAGACGGAATATACACTTTCAAAAAAAATTAAATAATAGTGGTTATTATTGAAGCCCTAAAGGTTTTACTATTAATAATGAATTGACAGAAGTTTTATCAGAACCAAATGAACGTACGAATGTGATATCAATATTAACGATTCTAAGCAAACTGGTGTAGCTGCCAAATGTTCATTTAATGAGATTCCATCCTTTCACATTGTAGATAATTGGTCTTTCGATATTATGCATCATATTTTAGAAGGGGTATGTAGGTACGATTTAGGTAAAGTTTTATTACATTATACATAGATATCAAAGTATTGTCACTTAATACATTCATTTTTAAATTTTTTTAAAAACGCTTGTTAAATATTTCACAAAATTATAAAAAGTTTAAAAAATCACTCGATCGATTTCGGCTTGTTAGGCCATCATCAGGAATATTACTCCTGATAGATACTCCTGATGATAGCCTAACAAGCCGAAATCGATCGAATGATTTTTTAAACCTTTTGTAATTTTGCGAAATATTTAATAATTGTTTTTAAAAAATTTAAAAATGTGTGTATTAAGTGTGTTTCGCCAAGTGCCTATAAGGCAGATAGTGTAAAATGTATTGTCACTTGTCAATATCAATTTTAAATTACCGGAAACAATTGTTTCATTATGGATCAACTATACCACACACAAAATCATCAAGATATGTTTTCATTAATTACTTTACTGTGACTAGCGATAGGTGATTAAATTGATGACAATGTTTGAAATTTCTAATCATTTTATTCAAAATAATTGAAATTGTGTTTTAGGTGATGTGTCGTTTGATCAAATTGACTCATTAAAACAGCTGTTTGCTGATCATAATTATTTATATAGTATGTACATTTATTTCATGATAATCTTAAACCTAGATTTCATTACTTGGTCCATTATGCTACGGCAATGCAAAAATGTGGCCCTCTAAGATATTTATGGTCAATGCGTTTTGAAGGAAAACATCTAGAATTTAGACACTTCGCCCATAATATTACTTCAATGTTACATCCTTAACTTTAGCTATCAATAAGCTTAATTTAGGTTTTCTTATTTGTTATTCGATCTAAGTTTTCTCCCAACTGATTTAAAAATAAAACGAGATTTGAAAAAATAAAATCTGCTTATTACGAATAATATCGATATAAATAGAACGTTCAGTATTAATTCGGTCAGGTTCCGAGGAAGTGAATACAAATGGGCCTAACTATGGAATTCTGAAACTATTTTCGACGGCGAGCGTTTTATATTAGAAGGTACAAGAAGAAAAAGGAAAACAATAACTATTGTATTGTTTTTTCTTCCTGTTAGCCCCTGGATTTTATGTTAGCCAAAAATGTAATGAAAATGAAAATATTAAAATGCACTATATAAAATTAATCATTAAATAATTTATGAAAACCAAATTAAATAGTTAAAGTAAAACCTAATTGCCCATATTTCAAAATTTAATAATCATTCAGTGCCATCATACTTGGCCATATTCCAGAACTTTATCCTAAAATTATTTTAGAATCCCATTTCAACTTGAAACGGTTCAACTTGAAGTGTCAAACCTGTAGTTGGGTAAGTTATTTAAACAAGTCCACACACTTTGACCGATTAGAACCAAACTTTACACAAATATTGTTTTTGGAGGTTGAGCTGAAGATTGAGTTAAGAAATTCAGTTAGTGGTTGATTTGGGCGTTGAATTAATATTGGAGACCGAAGTTCTGATCACCTCATGAGGTTTCAGCCCTTTATATTTTTTTAGAATTCCATTCCCATTTTGAAAAAAGTTATCTTGAAACGTGTATTTTTGTATCTTATGGCGTTTTCTCATATTCCGTTTTAAAATATCCCGTTTTGCAACATGCTTTAATGAACGGATCCAATTAAATACATTATTCAGGATTTCCTAGATTTTAAAAATATCAGTGACTTATCCTAAATTTTTCAGTTTGTAAATTGGTTGTAATCAATTTTCATCTAGTTTTGTGTTGTCGTTGAATAAATGTTGAAGAATTTCTCACATTCATTCTTTTTGAGTTTAGAAAATTCGAATTTGTAGTAGCCTTCCATATTTCCAATTCCAAAATACATTTTATTAAATTTGGACATACCTACAGCAACATGCTTCTCTAAATTTTACCTCTTTAAAATTCCATTACACTTTAACACTGATAAATCTACCTCTTACTTTCCCCAATTCAGGAACGTTATCAACAATTCAAGTCTAGACAAATCTATCGATTACTTAGCAAATAATACTGAAGCACACTATTAATCTTATTTACGCTTCTAATTAAAATACATAACAAAAACAAAAAAATAAGTAATTGAAATGTAATTGTTGGATAAAAATCGCTTCCAAATTGACACACATCTCAATTAATATTTTTGTGTGTTGTGATGAAAAACTGAAGATCATTAATCAAATTAAAGTGAAAAATTAGTTTCACTTTTCCGCATTTTATTTACTTTTTCTTTACGGCTCGTCTCACGATATACAGATGTTTACGCTTTTCACCGAATTTTTCTTATTTCCCACTAAAATACTTGTCTATAAGATACAATAGAAGGAGTGATAATATGGTGGTATATTTCGAGATATATACCTGTAACTATTTACTAAACAACTATTAGTTATTGTGTGCTTGATTTATGAATGGACCATTATTTATGTTTCTGAAGTAAGACGAGTAGTACAATGTATATATGTTTAGTTAAAGATTATCTCGTTGCTCATTCTACAAATTTCCCTTCTTTCAATACTTGTTATTTCATATTATATTATATTATTCAACCTAGGGTGTTCTTTTTGACCATATTTACTTGATTTATTTCATCGATAAACAAAGGTTCTGTTTACATAACTATTTATAGGACTTAATAGTTGTTTAAATCTCAATTTTATTTAAGCATCGTTTCTACAAGTTTTTTTTTTTGGTATATCACTGTTTATATTGAAATACAAATTTAAATAATATCAGGTGTATTTAATTTGATTAAACAAAATAAAATCCTAAATCAATTCCCTTAAAAATTAAAAATAATTTATGCACAAAATATTGAATTTTGTCGTCGTTATACCAAAAAAAAAAAAACAAATTTAATTTGTAATAGGTACAACCGCCGCAAAATAAGAAAATCCACATCATCAAATTGAAATTAGTAAGGATTTTTATTTTATCCTGTACTCCAAAACAAAAACCAAAAAAAAAAAGAAGAAAAAGGAACGTTAAGGAATAATTTAAATTATTTTTGTTTAATTTTATCCAACCATATAAAAAAAGAATGTAGCAAAAAATTGTTACTTCCGTATATCCCCGTAATAAAATGTGTATATGTATGTATGTATAAGAAATCCGTATTTTATATTTCCAGATGGTTAATATATTATTTTATTCACTATAAAGTTAGTTTCTCCGATAGAATAAATCAAACGTCAAAAAACGTCCCTTTTTATTTTTCAATATTTTAATTAGATATTTACAGGCATTCATAATACTGTGTATAGTACTCCTACGCTGTAGCATGTACATATATAGGAGTACATATATATAAACAAACTTTAATCTTACCTCAAATAGTGTTGTGCACATATGTGACATAAGGAATAGTTGTGGTAAGAACCACAACACAACACTAGAAAAATTCTTAATTCTCTTCCTGGTTTGAAACAAACACTCTACTATTTACAAATATTTTCGCTTTATAGGGGGAAAAACATTTTACAAGCATACATATTTTAGATCGCTTATGGGTTAGAAGAATATATCTAATAAATACATAATTCTATTTTGGTAATTAAATGTTTGTTGTTGTTTTGAGTTAAAGTGAATTTTTGTCAATTATTTCAATAACTCAAAAAAATTAAAGTTTAAGGTTCTTTCATACACCATGTCAGGCACGGGTCCAAATCATTATGGCTTATTTCATTACGGAATAAGGTGATAAGTATAACTCTCCGGTAAACCCGGTGTTACCCAGAAAAATATTATTAACTATTTGTGGAATTAGCAAAATACCAAATAGACCGGGTGGAAATTTAACAATCAAAAGGACATTTCAGACCATATTTCAGTATTTAAAATTGTCTGTGTTATTTTATTTTCCCGTTTGTATTTGTCTTGAAACACAAAATAACATAATATAACAAACAATTTGAAACCCCGGAATATGGCGTAACATTTTTTTTATTTTAAGGAATTGTCAGCCCTTGAATATGACCTTTTATTCACCATCATACCTTAATAACATCATACCATTAAATCATCATAACCATCGTTTCTTCAAACCATCACACAATAACACCACTATACCATCATATAATTATATCATCACACCATCAAAACATCATATAATTATACCATCGTACCATCGTACCATTATATCATCATACTATCATACCATCATATAAACTTACCAATATACAATCATACAATCGCCCATCATACGATCATACCATCATACCACCACACCATCTTACCATCACACTATCATACCATCGTATATCATTATTATCACCATCATAATTACAATCAATGGCCACTCATTGCCCAATTTTTACTTTGTTAACAAAAAAAAAAGTTGAGTATATTCGACTTTCGGACGACACTTTTCCCAGAAGGCATCCGTTAAATATCACAAAACCTACCATTTATGTATATTTCACAAAACATTTTCCGTTATTTTGAGCAGGCGTTATTTTGGGCACTTTTACAAAATATCGACCAAACCTAGTAATATTTGTGAGAATGGGAGGCTAATCAAAAATAATAAAAATGTGCGACTAGAAGGACGGACACGAAATTTTTCTGATCGGTGTTTCGGGGACCTAATTCATCGAAAAATGTGAAAATCTGGAACAAAATTTTATTCGCGATTACAATACTCACCCAATATAACTTCGTTATAGTGAGAAAAGTAATAAGAACTAATTTCAAAAAGTGCCGAGAAAGTATTGAAAAATTAAAAAAAAATTAATTTAAAAGTGATTATAAAATAACGATTAATCAATTATTATATAGTTTTGTTCCAAATTAATTAATTTTTTGCCAAACAATTTGTTTGATGTAAAATTGATTCGCACATAAATAAGAATTGCGGATTCTTTAGATCCTGCGCAAAAATTTGATTATTTGATTGTTTAGTAGCAAAGGCAAACATTTCGAGTATACAATTTTTAGACTTCAGCAATAAATCTGCTAACTAAAAATATTGAGAATACATATATTATAATTAATATGCACCTATACACACACAAAAACACCGAGCTAAAATTTTAGCAAAACATATTTCTAAAAAATAGTACTGTTGCGCATTTTTACACATCAAAATTATTCTGTCTCGTTAATGCTGGTTTTTAGTCTATCCAGGGCCAAGATAGCAACTCTAAATATTCCAGCCAATTTCATCAGGTTATAGCGACTGAGTTGCCAATTACACTTTCGATTACTTTCTATATATAGAAAGCAACCATGTAGTTAAGTATAAGCGAATTATACGCAACACATATTAAACTCTTAATAATTTCAATTTTCTTTTCTTTAACGCATAAATATGAATTCTGTTAGAAATATAAGTTCCTTCCGGTACATAACCAGATAATTAGTTTTACGAAAAGTGAAATTATGCTTTAATTAAAATAAAATTCGTATTTATGCATTAAATAAAATACAATTGAAATTATTAAGATTAATATGTACATATATGTACATATATGTACACATATGTGTTGCGTATATAGAAAGTACCATATAGCCACACAAAAAAAAATGAGTGGAGGGTCCTTAAATCAGGCCAAGTGGATTATATGTTTCTTGGGTCGCTGAAACCGAATCCGAAACCTGTTTTGCCCCATCATCAGTGTTGTTCCTCTACGCGTAGACTTTAATTGTCTACACGTTAGTGTAGACAATTACGTAGACAATCAAAATTGGTGCAGACAATGTAGACAATAGTTGTAGACAATGTAGACAATATCAAAAAGGCTGTAGACAACGTAGACCTAGCTAATACTAATTGAATAATACATATTTTATTTTTAATATGATTCAATTATTTTCTTTTTATCTGTACGGATAATTTTATTTAACCATAAACGCGATAATTAAATTGAGAAAAAAAAGAAAATTATGATAATATGACGGAAAATATTTAATAAAGAAGAGCCATCTATTGATAGAAGTTTGCAACAATATAAACCAGATGCACATATTTGGTATTTTTTAGCGCTTTCAATAGTTTTATTAATATTTAATACGTTTAGTTTTGAATTTACCAATTATTTACAAACAATAACTCTCATCGCTAAAAAAATTATTCAGTAATAGTTTTTTTCAGCGCTGACAAGAGTACTGACAAATTCTAATTGTATTCGCTTTTTAACGCAAAGTGGCGGACATCTGGTGGACGATATTGAAACTATTGTTAAAGGTGAACAGCAATCAAAAAAATATATATTTGGACAATTTTGTTGTAGATTTCGGTTAAAAACAATCTTTTATTGCACATAAAAGATATATTTCTTTCTTCAGCGGCATAATAATTCAAAAATAACATACTTAAAAATAAACGCTGAATTGCTGTTCACCTTTAACTAGTGGCGATCGTCATCTTGCGGTGCTCAACCGCTTACATATCGTGTGGATGCGGCTGTAACAATAATGACATTTCAAAACGAATACAATTGTTGTGTGGTTGCTTGTGGTTACTAGATGTAGTGTAGAGCGATTTTTCGGTTTGGAAATATTTGTTTGGTGTGTATAATACGTAAATTTATTCATTTCGAGTCGAGGTAAACCTCAATCGGGCGAGTGCTGCTTGTACAGAATGCAAGCCTGTTTTTTATATTAAATGTAATAAACCTGTAAGTATTGCTTAAAATTTACCCTTTATTTATTCTTTTTAATTATTGTTTTGCTTGTTCTTATGTTTGTTTGTAGTGGCAAGCCCAGCTTGAAGATATTTCTTGCAAAGCATTTAAAAACTGGAGGAATAAAACTGGTCCCAAAAATCAATCTGAAAGTGTCGTGAACTACCTAGAGAAAAATGCATTTACTCCCCAGCACCCACATGTAAATTCAAATATTGTTTGGGTAAGTAAGCAGCATTAATGGACTTCAAAAAATTTGTGTGCTGATATCTTAAAAAATTTGTTTTTTAGGGATGATTGTCTTCATTTTACGTAATGCTCTTATCTTATCTTACCAGTTTTGCTTTGGTTGTAGATAATCAATTTTAACCGGAGCTTGCGCCACGAAAGTACTTCATGCGCACCATCCACGTAATTGTTGCAGTCGTATCAATAGATGTTTTTTTTAAAACTTGCGGTGCACATTTCACAGAAATACCACAAATTGGTGCAGTATGTTAAATACCGATACAAAAAGAAGGAAAATGATCGATTGCTTGTGCTGAAAATTTGAACAATGAGTAGGGAATTGCTCAAGGAACAAAATTTGTATAGTGCCAATCTCTGGTGATATCTCAATTAATATTAATTCTATAAAAATAAAAAAAAACGAATTATTTTGTCTTCTTTGTTTTTCAGTTATTGTAACAAAAAAATTGTTTACTCAGTAACCGCGCAGGATTAATGTATTACAGAATAAACCTCGGTTTGTTTAAGAGACTAATTGGGGATTGCCTGCCGCTTATTTCCGACTGTCCCTTAGATCCGAATGTATAGGAAATTTGAATATATCGTTCAGAAATTTATCCATAATAGCATTTTCAGGGCAAATTGCAGACCAATTTGGAATCAACTGATGGCTATTTCTTAACAGATTTGACATGTGTGATGGACATATAATTCTAAAATAATATTCGGACAACCGGCTTTTTAACCGATTATGATGAAACTCGACAAGTACGATGGGAATGAGATTTTGCCATTGTTTTTAGATGAAGTTATGGAAAAAGGCCAAGTAGGATGGAACTTGTCTATTTCTTAAACGATTTTAGTGAAAGTTGGCTTGCGCGATGGAAATGGGATTCTAAAATAATTTTTGAATATAGTTCTGGAATATGACCATCAAAGATGAGAATTTGGCTATTTATAAAGCTCAAAAGCTCTCTTGTTTACAGATACTTCAACAGACAATATTTAGGATATTTTTGTAAATGTGGCAGCTGTTGATGTTTCTCTTATTGACATATTTATTATATATCTGAAAGCATGCGCGCATGCTGAAACTTCTAATTGTAGTGCCTACACTGGGATTGTATCAATGGGATTCTAAAATGATTTTTCTCTTTCCGAGACCCTAGTGCCGAAAAGAGAAAAATCATTTTAGAATCCCATTGCCATCGTGCATGCAAATTTGACTTATATCGGTTAAGGAGTAGAGTAGCTAAGTTTCATCGTAGTTGGTCATATCTCAGAACATTATCTAAAACTTATATAGATTCCCATTTCTCCCAATGCTCATTCCAATTTTGGTTTGATTGTAGACAACCAATTTTAATCGGAGCTTGTGTCACGAAAGTACTTCATGCACACCATCCACGTAAAATTGTTTAAAAATTCCACATGATTGTGCAGTCGTATCAATAGAAGGTTTCTTTAAAATTTTGTGGTATACATTTCACAGAAATACAACAAATTGGTGCAGTATGTTAAATACCGATCCAAAAAGAAGAAATTGGTCGATTGCTTGTGCAAAAAATTAACAATCAACGAAAATATAGGATTAAAGCTTATCTCATAATTATGGCTTTGCATTTATAGGGGATTTACCATCTACAATCACAACGCTGAGTTAATGTCCTAATCAGCAAAAACGCTTTTATCAGCGCGCCTAACGGGAAATTACGCAGCTGTAAAGTTAATTCGAATAGAATATTTTCTTCAGTCTTACATTCGATTCACGTTGTACTCTTGTTTTTGTGAAATTATTGCTCGGATTGTAGTTGCGAATTAATTAATTTAACCATTTCTAATAAATTATGTCTGCTAGTTGACGACCGAAAAATAAAAATTTCCAAGAACTTGGTTTTCAATTACTTAAATTAAATGGGAAATATGTGGCTTATTGTGATGTGTGCAACAAACACTTACAGAATACAGCCGGAACTCGCCTAAAAGGACATAGGTACATTCCTTTGATAAATGTTGCTTAATTTGTAAAAATTTATACATTTTTATTTTTATACAATTAGAAATATCTGTAAACTATCGAAGAATCAACAAGAATCAATAACAACAGATGAATCGACTATCACCTCTCCAAACAGTAGTAGGCAATCAACAAAATTTCGAATCTTTCAGTGTGATGGTAAACTATTTTCTATGTTTTACTAAAGTTATCTTCTAACTCACATAATTGTTACTTAATAGGAAGAAGAATCAGTGTTTGCAAACGTAGTACCACAAATATCAAAGGATCATGTTGTGTTAGATGATCACAATATGGATGTTGTGGCCAGTGACAATATCTTAATATCTGAAATTGACGAATCTACTTTTTCTTCACAACCCTCTTCCATCGGTAGCTCATTTTCTTTATCATCCAGAGTTAGGCCAACATCTTCGATTGGAGACTATAATATGAGACCATCTACGTCTGTAAGCATTCATAGCGCTTCAAATTTGTTAACCTCTATATCTCCATCATCTGCTGCAATAACTAAAATTAACCATAAACGAATGACTACCAAGAAACCTAATTCCGTTTCAAACTACATAGATAAGTTATCAAATAAAGAAGAAACAGAATTAAACGAGGTTTTGGCAAATTTGGTATTCGGCTGTAATTTAACTTTAAGAGTTATTGAATCCAAATATTTAAAAAATTTTATACACAAAACAAGACCAACGTATGCAACAAAATTACCTGGACGAAAAGCTTTATCAACAACACTACTTGACAAGGCATACGACAAATGTATTTCGAACGCTAAATGTTTTATTGGAAAAGAGTCCGTTTTAATAATTGATGGCTGGAAAAATAGTTCGAGTAATAGTAAGCTCGTAGTTGCAATGATCCACAACGCCAACGAAGAGCAGGCATTTCTTCAAGCTTGGGATTTAACTGGTATTAGTGAAACTGGTGAAAAATTAGCAGATATTGTTTTTGATTCAATGGACATTGCAAAAACAATTTATAATACGAAAATATATGCCACAGTATCCGACAATGCCAGTGCGATGATGAAAATGGGAAAACTGACCAGCCACGTGACTTGGCATTGTACGTGTAGCAGTCATACAGCAAATTTATTAGCTAAAGATGTGTTAAATAATCGTTTAACAGAAAACATTACAACAGTGTTAAGGGAGTTGAAGCAGCCAGATTTCGAACGGCGCATCGTTGAAAATGGAGGTATGAAAATAAAATTACCTTGCAAAACGCGATGGTGCTCATTTACAGATTCATATACGTGCTTTATAAAAAATTTAGTGCAAATGAAACAAATCACCGCTGATCCTAAATTAAAAAAGGTGATATAAAATGTAGCTAAGTTGATTTTTGATGATGAACTGTTAGAGCTAGCCAAGAAAAACATAAAAATGTTAGATCCAATTTGTCAACTCATTAATATTGCACAGTCAACATCCTGCTCGATTGCAGATGCAGCTAACTTATGGCTTGATTTGAATTTGCCGGACGAATTCAAAACATTTCTAGAAACGCGAAGAAATATGGCGTTAAATGTATATGCCTTGACTGCTTTTTATTTACATCCTCACATGGATCATGCCAAGCTAGCTGACAATCACGAAGATCAAATTAACAATTTTCTATTTAAAAACCTATCTGGTAATGGGTTAGAGGATTGGGACAGTTATAGATCTCAAACTTTATTTTTTAAATCACTTTTTGAGAAGAAAATTAAAAATCCACTTGTGTTCTGGAATATGGCAGGAATGAAGCATGAAGTGTTGTCTAAACTGGCCATCAGACTTCTGAAGATGCCGGCATCGTCCGCCCAAATTGAAAGGTTGTTTTCAAGTTGGGCTCATGTTCATTTCCCAATAAGAAATCGACTTACTCTTTCGAGCGTTCTAAAAAGTTGTTACATGTTAATTGTTCGCTAAGAATAAATGACGAACTAACTTGATGACAACGAATAATAAATATCATGTATAAGTATGTGTATTATAATTATAATAAATATAAAATGAATTTCAAATTTAATAAAGAACAGTTTTACTTTAAATTAGGAATCATGAGGGTTGATCCGGAATTGATAAGTTACAATATGGATCAATAAGGTTAGTATGATGACCTGTTAGTTTTATTCACAGAATGTATGTCTTGACCTCTGAACTCTCCCAAGTTTTATATTTTTCGTCGAAACGATGGCTGATTGTGGAACACCATTCATTTGGTTGAAGATTTTGCACTGTCTTTTGGTTTAAAGAATCGTATATTTATATGTAGCACATAATATTATAATGGCGAAAAAATGTGAATGGTAATGTAAGGGTTTATTGTTTGAAATGTGGTTGTAGTTATTCTGGAAACAAATTCAACTTGGTTGCTTGCGAGTTATTATTTCTCTCTTTTCTGTATTTATTTGTATATTGTCCCTACTGACACTGGCTAATCAGAAAATCATTCCAATAACTTGGTTTTACAAAAACCATTACGGTTATGTTGGAAAACCTAAAACAGATTTAACTTCTTCCAATCTTTCAATGAAACATCAAAGTATATACATATTTCAAACGAATCGTATCATTCGGTGCAACACAAAACAGCGGCATTTAATAGCATTTTTCATCGATTAGTGCACATTACTCAGAAATGTAATGATTTCGAGAAAGAACTCAAAACAATACAGGGGATAGTAGTAGGGTTTCACAAAACGGGATCCCGAGATCCCGCTTTTGTCTCAAAAGCGTGAATGTGAAAACCCAGGGTTTGCCTGATTTTCCTGGTTTTTGAATTTTTATTTCTTATATACTATCTTAACTCTATAATGGCTTAACGCATAGGAATAATATATTACAGTAAAACTTGGTTTTAGACACTAATTGGGGATTAGCATGTCTCTTATTTTCGTTTGTCCAAGATCCGAATGTAGAAAATTTGAATATCTCGTGTAGAATTTTATCGATCAATAGCATTTTAAAGTCAAATGCAATCCTATTTGCTGCTAGATTTACAAAAATATCATAAAAATTATTGTCTGTTGAATTTTCTGTAAACCAGAGAGCTTTTGAGCTTTATGCTGTGAGGCAGATCGAAAACCGGTAAAGAAATAGCCAAATTTTCATCTTTGATGGTCATATTCCAGAACTATATTCAAAAATTATTTTAGAATCCCATTTCCATTACGCATGAGAAAGTTCACTAAAATCGTTTAAGAAATAGACAAGTTCCATCCTACTTGGCCTTTTTCCATAACTTCATCTAAAAACAATGGCAAAATCTCATTCCCATCGTACTTGTCGAGTTTCATCATAATCGGTTAAAAAGCCGGTTGTCCGAATATTATTTTAGAATTATATGTCCATCACACATGTCAAATCTGTTAAGAAATAGCCATCAGTTGATTCCAAATTGGTCTGCAATTTGACCTGAAAATGCTATTATGGATAAATTTCTGAACGATATATTCAAATTTCCTATACATTCGGATCTAAGGGACAGTCGGAAATAAGCGGCAGGCAATCCCCAATTAGTCTCTTAAACAAACCGAGGTTTATTCTGTAATACATTAATCCTGCGCGGTTACTGAGTAAACAATTTTTTTGTTACAATAACTGAAAAACAAAGAAGACAAAATAATTCGTTTTTTTTTATTTTTATAGAATTAATATTAATTGAGATATCACCAGAGATTGGCACTATACAAATTTTGTTCCTTGAGCAATTCCCTACTCATTGTTCAAATTTTCAGCACAAGCAATCGATCATTTTCCTTCTTTTTGTATCGGTATTTAACATACTGCACCAATTTGTGGTATTTCTGTGAAATGTGCACCGCAAGTTTTAAAAAAAACATCTATTGATACGACTGCAACAATTACGTGGATGGTGCGCATGAAGTACTTTCGTGGCGCAAGCTCCGGTTAAATTTGATTATCTACAACCAAAGCAAAACTGGTAAGATAAGATAAGAGCATTACGTAAAATGAAGACAATCATCCCTAAAAAACAAATTTTTTAAGATATCAGCACACAAATTTTTTGAAGTCCATTAATGCTGCTTACTTACCCAAACAATATTTGAATTTACATGTGGGTGCTGGGGAGTAAATGCATTTTTCTCTAGGTAGTTCACGACACTTTCAGATTGATTTTTGGGACCAGTTTTATTCCTCCAGTTTTTAAATGCTTTGCAAGAAATATCTTCAAGCTGGGCTTGCCACCACAAACAAACATAAGAACAAGCAAAACAATAATTAAAAAGAATAAATAAAGGGTAAATTTTAAGCAATACTTACAGGTTTATTACATTTAATATAAAAAACAGGCTTGCATTCTGTACAAGCAGCACTCGCCCGATTGAGGTTTACCTCGACTCGAAATGAATAAATTTACGTATTATACACACCAAACAAATATTTTCAAACCGAAAAATCGCTCTACACTACATCTAGTAACCACAAGCAACCACACAACAATTGTATTCGTTTTGAAATGTCATTATTGTTACAGCCGCATCCACACGATATGTAAGCGGTTGAGCACCGCAAGATGACGATCGCCACTAGTTAAAGGTGAACAGCTGAAAAAAGAAATATATCTTTTATGTGCAATAAAAGATTGTTTTTAACCGAAATCTACAACAAAATTGTCCAAATATATATTTTTTTGATTGCTGTTCACCTTTAACACTAGTTTCAATATCGTCCACCAGATGTCCGCCACTTTGCGTTAAAAAGCGAATACAATTAGAATTTGTCAGTACTCTTGTCAGCGCTGAAAAAAACTATTACTGAATAATTTTTTTAGCGATGAGAGTTATTGTTTGTAAATAATTGGTAAATTCAAAACTAAACGTATTAAATATTAATAAAACTATTGAAAGCGCTAAAAAATACCAAATATGTGCATCTGGTTTATATTGTTGCAAACTTCTATCAATAGATGGCTCTTCTTTATTAAATATTTTCCGTCATATTAATTTTCTTTTTTTTCTTAATTTAATTGTCGCGTTCATGGATGGCTACGCAATGTTTTACAATTTCACAATACCATACACATTTAATTACAAGAAGATAATATGTTGTTTCTTTGTTTTAATTAAATCACTATATCAGTTCATAACTTCGTATATTAACCGATTGTCTACATTGTCTACATTGTCGACATAGTTATTTTAATTGTCTACATACATTGTCTACACGTGTAGACAATCGTGGAATTACGCCAAGTAGATTACGTGGCACAACACTGCCCATCATGTCTGTGTTTTTTTCTAACCTCAAAAAACAGCTTGAAACTATAAAGCCCAACAATATCAAAATTAAACCTTATTACCCTATACCTTCATAGCTCAATAACCTTGAGATCGATAGCATATAACCCTAAAATCCATAACATCAAAAAATATAACCTCAAAACTCATAAATCTCACATCCCAATAAACTACAAACCCAAAATGCAGCAAAAAAACAAAAAAACTTACACGCCAAACGTCCATCGCTTCATTACCTCAAAAGCCAATGAATTTATTATGGAATCACAAATTCATCTTATATTATTTTATGGTAAACAGATGTTTTTTGAGTGAATATGGTACAAGAGGAATAGGGATTTTAAAAACTACAATGTAAGTGTATGTGTTTGTGTTAAACTATTTTTACTTTTTTATAAAGTTATGAGTTCTTAAATTGAAATACAAAAAAATATCAATTTGCGTAATCCCATCTAAAAATATTCTAATCCTAAAAATACTAAAAACAAAACAGTTTCCAGCTAATGGTTAAAGTGTTAATTTTATTGTTTCCATACATGTTAGCACCTCACTTATGCTAGAAATTTCATTCCCCGTTTTACAACCTCTTTCAATTTTAATTCTGAGGTATCACCGGGAAAAATGGAGTATCAGTATACGACGCGGTTAAGAAATTGTAGATACTCGTAGTTTAAATTTTTTTGCTAAAATTTAAAAAAAAATCAAACGTTCTGTTAATTTATTTTAAACCTTAGAGGAAGGAAACTGCTGCGATTTGTAGAAATTTCAACATCCATAGAAATTAGAACATTTTTCAAAAATTCAAGAATATATTTTTTTAATAATTTGTCTTTTATTAAAATAGAGAACACCGCAAAATGTTGGATATTTCAAGTGATTTTTCGGTGGTCCTAATCCGTTTTGTATTATAGAATAGACGAATTTATTTGAGCGGATTGTGGATTTTTAAATTAGTAAATACTTTGTCAACCTTGCAGACACTGATGTAGGAATTGTGTCATTCGTACCGCTGCTACTCATTGTTGTACCACAAATGCCCCAAGTTAGTTTTGGTTGAGTTAATTGCTTTAGTTAGAATAGAATCGACGAATATATTGAAGCGGATTGCGAATTTTATTATGGAAACGGAAGGTAGGATTTTAAAATATTCTGAAGAGAATTTTTCAGAAGAATACTTTAAAAATAAATCTTTATTTTCACAAAAAGGTAAAATAATATAAAGGTTAATGCCATATAAGAAAGGAAATAATACCATTAGACCTTAATTCCTAAGAAAAAGGAAATAAGTCCTTAATTCGTTTCATCGATTTCATGCCTCCCATAAAGAGATTTCCTGCAACGCAGTACTTTTCAACTGCGTTATAGGAGTTTTACTTGTTAACCTACAATTTTTAGCATTACATTTAGTATTGAGAATGATAAGGAATTAAACTTAAATTCTATGTAAAATTAATGAGTGAAAAGTGGCGTACATCACACCAGAAATCCCATTTTGGAAAACCCAAGTATTCTATATATAGCTCGCACCATTAGGATTGTGCAATTTTGTGCCTGTGATTAGAAAATTTGTGCGTAGCCTAATTTAGGAAACAGGGTGGGATTTCTCACGTGATTATCACACCAGAAATCCCATATATACCGTTTACCCAATAAAACATATTTACTTGCATATGCGTTACTAAATTTACCTGAACAAAAGTTTATATTGGCCAGAATCGGCCATAGAACATCCACAATTTATCAAAATCGCGGTTTTTCAAAGAGATTGTATGGGTGATTTCCAGAAATCCCACCTTTTATGACAATTTGAATTAAAACATAGTATAATCAACATTCTGGCCAATATTCACGTTTGTGCATATTATACTTTAGCCAGAATCGGCCATAAAACATCCACAATTTATCAAAATTGAATATTGGCCAGAATATTGATTATACTATGTTTTAATTCAAATTGTAATAAAAGGTGGAATTTCCAGAAATCACCCATACAACCTCTTTGAAAAATCGCAATTTTGATAAATTGTGGATGTTCTATGGCCGATTCTGGCTAAAGTATAATATGCACAAACGTGAATATTGGCCAGAATATTACATATGCTATGTTTTAATTCATATGTTAATAAAAGGTGAGATTTCTGGAAATCACCCATACAACTTTTTGGAAAAACCACGATTTTGATAAATTGTGGATGTTCTATGGCCGATTCTGGCCAATATATACTTTTTTTAAGGTAAGTTTAGTAACGCACAATTTTGCACAATCATTGTTAACTGAAAAACATATTTTATTACGTAAACGGTATAATATATGGGATTTCTGGTATGATAATCACGTGAGAAATCCAACCCTGTTTCCTAAAGTAGGCTATGCACAAATTTTCTAATCACAGGCACAAAATTGCACAATCCCAATGGTGCGAATTATATATAGAAAACTTGGGTTTTCTAAAATGGGATTTCTGGCGTGATGTACGCTGAAAAGTGCTATATTTGGTACATTCGATTTAATTGTGTGATAAAATATGCTACAGTTGACAATGAGGTGAGGAACGTTCATTAAAAATGTGGTACACATAATGTGGTACATATGACCACTCTATATTATGTTATTTTCCCGCTTCCCATTAGCATTGATAATTAACATACAATTCTGTTGTGACAAATATAGTGTAGCTTAAGTATGTAGCTTAAGTAGCAATATGCCCCTTTTACGTATTAGTTCAAATTTGAAATCTCCATTTCTACACACGATACGGTTACGCAAATTTAAGCGAATGTGTACCAAACTCCATATTTACAGTTATTAGTGCAGTAATTTTAAAATTATCAAACCTTAAGGCGGCACCAGACGATGCGACAATTGTCAAATGTTTGTGATATGTATATCGTATGGCATGTCGTGTGGACAGTATTCACATCACCAATGTGAATTTGTCGAACGACAGATGTTGGTATTCATCCACACGATATGAAAATATTTTTGTTCAAATATTTATGAATTTAGTACGTTTCCTACTAATTTTAAAATGCACGTAAACCAATTTGATTGGATTTATTGTTATTTAATTATTTTCTAATAATTTAGCCATGCGATCTATTTAAAAAATAATAATAATAATAAGTAAAAAATTAATAATTTGATTATTACAGGCTTTTTAATATTATTAAAAATGTGTTTGTTAAAAAAATATATTTTAAGTTTGGAATATACCAAAAAATTTAACATCAGCACATATATTGGTATACAATCGCTTTATTTACAAATTTTCATTGGACGCATTGTGTGTAGGGTACATTTGCCATGTGCTAAACTTGCACAAATATATATGCGCCAATATATTTGTCAATTCTCGCATCGTCTGGTGCCGCCTTTTATGGACAAATATGGGAACAAGAATGTATGTTTTAGCATTTTTCCTACTGGAACGTATCTAAAGGCGGCACCAGACGATGCGATAATTGACAAATGTTTGTGATATGTATATAGTGTGGCATGCCGTGTGGACAGTTTTCATATCACCAATGTGACATTTGGTACATTGGTATATACGTTCGCTCAATAGGCGGTAAATCAATACACATCAAAGGAGACCACCAACGTTGGTTGATATACTGGTGATGCCATCCAGACAGTGTGGCATGATTCGCTTTCATTTATTTAGAATTTTAGTGCATTCCATATTAATTTTAAATAATTCGTAAATACGATTGGGTATATGAAATTATAACTGTTTGCAAAAGGTAAATTTTAGGTTCACGGGTCTGTCGAGACATAAGATAAGAAAACTTACCGTTATATTTACATATTTAATAAAAGCTGTTTGAAATATTGTCATTTAGGACATCCAGTTAGAAAACATGCTAACAAGTACATTCTTATTCCGCTATTTGTTTTGTATATGTATGACCGAGATTTGTACGATTTTAAGTTAAGAGCAAAATGTATTACACAATTAGCACATTCGGAAAAAGATCATAGTAAATCTAAAGTAAAATTTATTTTTGTTGTGTTGGTAAATTTTACTGAAATTACCTTGCCCATGTGTTAAAATATATAAAATTCAATATCGAAAAAATTCAAACACGCATTTTCATGGATAATAAATCGCGTTTCATTTAAAACATTTTTTACAAATGTCAAAATAATAAAAATAACGAAGTAATTTCAAATTATGGACAGAAAGATATTTTTAAAATTTAGGATGTACTATTTCAAACATTTGTCAATTCCCGCATCGTCTGGTGCCGCCTTAAATGACAATGATGCGACAATTGACAAATGTTTGTGATATATATATATATATATATATATATATATATATATATATATATATATATATATATATATATATATATATATATATATATATATATATATATATATATATATATATATATATATATATATATATATATATATATATATATATATATATATATATAGTATGACATGTTGTATGGACAGTTTTCATATGACCAATGTGACATTTGGTACATTGGTATATACGTTCGCTCAATAGACGGTAATTCAATACACATCAAAGGAGACTACCAACGTTGGTTGATATACTGGTGATGCCGTTCAGATGTTGTGGCATGATTTGCTTTAATTTATTTAGAAATCTAGTGCATTTCATATTCATTTTAAAAAATTCGTAAATACGATTGCGTATATGAAATTATAATTAATGGTATTATGACATTGGCTTGAAAAAAGTGCAATAAAAGAAAGCAATGGGTGACTAGGACAGAAATAGTGAGGTAGAAAGAGACAACATTGTTTTATATACATAAGTCAAATAATAAAACATTTTTAAAATGGCCTACTGATAAAATAAAAAAAAATAAACTATTGAATTGTTGATGTGTCCGCAAAAAGTATACAACAAGCACTGAAAAATACTGTGCCGTGATTCTTTTTTGCTAGAGTTGTGTCTAGGATAACTGCTGTTAAAATGAGCTATTGATTTTTGCTTTATATTTGTCTATACTACCCCTATATTGTGTACACACTCATTTATTCGATAATTTTCTATATTGATTTTTTCTCCCTTTTTCGTTCAACGCTTAAAAAGTCGCAAAAAAAGCGAGTGTCATAATAGCATAAGAAGGCAAATTGATTTGTTTCTTAACGGCAATGAAGTTTACTTCCTTTTGTTACCTTAGACAATTGTTTTCAAATGCAATTTTAGGTTCACTTGTCTGCCGAGACATAAATAAGAAAACTTTCCGTTATATTTAGATATTTAATAAAAGCTGTTTGAAATATTGTCATTTAGGTACATCCAGTTAGAAAACATACATAACAAGTACATTCTTATTCCTATATTAGTTTTGCATATGTATGACCGAAATTTAAGCGATTTTAAGTTAAGAGCAACATGAATATGTTTAATACACAATTAGCACATTCGGAAAAAGATCATAGTAAATCTAAAGTAAAATTTATTTTTGTTGTGTTGGTAAATTTTACGGAAATTGCCTTGCCCATACAAAGTGTTAAAATATATAAAATTCAATATCGAAAAAATTCAAACACGCATTTTGATGGATAATAAATCGCGTTTCATTTAAAACATTTTTGTTTATTTAATTCGATATAAAGTTAAGTTTTGGTCTCATAAATCCGGTCATAAAAATTACAAATGTCAAAATAATAAAAACAACGAAGTAATTTCAAATTATGGATAGAAAGATATTTTTATAATTTAGAATGTACTATTTCAAACATTTGTAAATATGTGCTTGGTATACAATTGCTTAAATTTACATTCGACGAACATTGGATATGTCGTGTGTAGGGTACGTATGCCATGTGTTCATTTGTCCACATCATATGCTCTAACGTTGGTCCACCGACATTTGTCAATTCTCGCATCGTCTGGTGCCGCCTTTTAAATGTACCAAATGTTACATTGGTGATATGAAAACTATCCTCACTACAGATCATACTACATACATATCACCAACATTTGTCGATTTTCACATCGCCTGGTCCCGGCTTTATCAGTTTGAGATTTGTCTGTATTGTTAATTAAAGGCGGGACCAGACGATGTGAACATCAACAAATGTTAGTGATATGTATCTATATCACATGTTCGTGTGGATAGTTTTCATATTACCAATGTGACATTTGTCGAATGACAGATGTTGGTATTTATCCACACGATAACACAATATTTCCGTACTATTTATTCCGTATTAATTTTAAAATGCACAAACAACTATTTGAACTGTTTTATTTTTATTTAATTGTTTTCTAATAATTTACTCGTCCGTACCTATTTAAAAAATAATATTAATAAATAAAAAATTAATGATTTGAAATTTACAGGCTTTTTAATATTATTAAAAATGAACCTGAACAAAAAAATATATTTTTAATTTGGAATAACCCAAAAAATTTAACATCAGCCTACGTTGGTATACAATTGATTCATTTCAAAATTGTCATTATTTGTATCGTGGTGAAGGGTACATTTGCCATGCGTAAAATTAGCACAAATATATATGCGCAAATATATTTCTCAGTTCTCGCAAACGTTTAGTCCCGCCTTAATATGATTTGTTCAGCTTTTTAAATAGCATTCTAGATTTGGTCAACATAATTCGCTAAATCATCACGTTCTTACCTAGTACTATACATAAAAGGTGGAAATTGTATTTTTGTGGTTTGGTCGTAGCTAGCTTTTATCAGTACGAAACCAAAGTACCAGGAGCTTAAGGAAATTTCTCATTTTTTGAAATGGTATAATACATCGTATAACCCTTAGGGAAATTACGGGGCGACTGAATTTCTACTTTTTTTGGTAATGTATCATAAAATGACATATTTTGTCTATAAAAAGCTGACAAAATCATATTAATTGATACATGCAAATCTAAAACTTCTGAATTAAAAACAACGTATAAAATAAGCATTCATATTGTGAAATTTATTTAAATTTTAAAATTGCCGCCAAAAAAACGACACTCCAAAGATTTTAAGAACTTTTCCGAGCTTAGGACACTCCCTTCAACAAGGTTCACTATGATTTTTTTTAGTGACAGAATTTTTCATTAAAACTGATTTACAGTACACCGTGTACAGTACCACAGTATACATCGATCCATACCTACCTACAAACTTGGTACAACTCCACTATTTTAATTGTTAATTTAATTAAATTACCATATTATTTTACTATCGCACCCTTTTCTTTTGCTGTTGTATCTTTGATGAGCGCAGTTCAATTTTTTATTGACTTACGGAAAATAAAAATATTGTATGACATTTTATATCGATGTTGTAATAAATATTTTAGTTGGTTGTCTTGTATGTGAGTATTATCATAATATCGCGAGTAAAATACATATTTACATTTTTGAAAAAAAAAACAACATTAAAATTATCAACTTCTCGCGCAACAACTTTACAGGAAGTGTTAGGTATGTTTATTATTATAATTTATGTTTATTTCTTTTTCTACTTGTATACAAATTATTACTGACGCCAACGTTGTATACATAGTACCAAAATCAATAATATAATTTTTACAATAATACAAGGTTAGTATATTTAATAAATTATAGGTTTACTTCTTAAATTACCTCACATTTAATGTTCCAGTGGTCCGCCCGAATAGTGTATTACATATTCGTGGTACGAGCGAAAATTTGAACTCGTCGCAACACATGCATTAATGGATGTTACAAAATTATTTCAAACCATAATTACTTATGTGGTACGTGTTTCTATTTCCGTGCCGTGCGGTCATCACAAACATTAAAAACAATAAATAAAACCAGTCTCCTAAAGATGCAAACCAAAACAATTAAAAAAAAACCTTTCGTCGTTTTTTTTTTGTGTTTGTTAAAAAACATTACGGACTTTTAGGAATAAAAAAAGGCAAATGGCATAAAATGTGTCTCAGATTTTTTATTTTACTTACACCATCTAATTACAAATTGTCGTATTCTTTGGAGAATTCGAATTATCCACAGAATGTGTGAATATATTGTGTATATAAATTCGGGTGTAACCTTTTTGCCATAGGGGAATTAATTTTTTTTTTAGAAATATTTTACATCCATATGGAATACATATGTATATACATTGTACATTTATTATACTTGTGGTCGGTTTTTATTTGTAAAACGCAGGAAGAAATTTTTGGTGGTCAAGCCGAAAAATATACTCGTAATTAATTTTAAAAAGACAAAAAATAATTTAGCATTTGTTTCTTATTTACCGCTAACTCGAAGTACTTAGAAACAAGTGTCACACATTTTGTAATGAATTATTTATTTATTATTTGACCTTAAATCGTTATTGGGTTTGTGTATGCTAATAAATTTTGAAAAGTTTTATACGTAATTACATTTATGTTACTTATTATAGACTTTTAATGTACCTTCGATACTATTTGTTTATCGTACATTTTTATACTTCAAATAAACACTAAAAATGCAAGGATATTTAAAATAAAAAGCCCTTAAGCCTCAATTTAGCGAGTACCGAACATGAAACAATAACTAATACCAAAATATTTCTCTACGAGAGGATTTTAGTAGAGATCTATCAATCGGTTAAAACTGTGTTTACGCGAGCTCTGTTAAATTTTTAAAAGATAGTGGAGTAGCTTAGAATCAAAACTTGAGCGTCTCAAAAACATAAACATGTAACTGAGCTAATGATTGATTATTGTATTAACTTTTTCTTGAGAATCATTTTTTCCAACAAGCCTAATTATCAAAACCTACTGTAAGACGGAAATATTTGATTGATTGATTGATTGATTAATTGATTAGAATGTACTACCAAGGCTAAGCAAGACTCCCGGATGACACCGGGCCGTACACCCTTTACACATAACAAAACCGAAGGGAAGGAAAGGTACGTTAGTAACAAAGAATCAACCCGGTTCCAGACACCTAAGTAGTTGATAGTATATTTGTTAATAGTACATTCTTAGTCAATTATTTAGCACAATACAACACAATTTCAAGTTCATTTACTGCTTAAGCTCCTGGAAAGCTATTTCAAGTTCTTCAAAAATTTCCTAAATTTCAAATCTGTATTAATCCTTTATAATAACTATTCTAAAATTAATTAAGTATACATTTAATTCTCTGAAATAAATTATAAATTAAGCTTTATGTACTACAAATAAATTAACCTAAATTATTTGTATAACAATAATTAAATCCAATTACCACCGCTCCAGTCGCACCATCGCCACAGCCAATGCTACTTTGTTCGAGTTTCTCAGGTGATTCTAAACTAAAATCAATTTAAAGAATATTTATTAATTTATTAATCTTAATATAAATACCAATATCAACATAAATACAAATACCAATACTAATACTAAAACTAACATTAACATTAATACCAATATTAACAATAAAACCAGTACCAGCACCAATACCAATATCCACATCAATTCCAATACCAACATTATGACGTCAATGCTTCGATTACATCGAAAAATTAATTTCACTAAATTTAATTCAACTTAATATTCACAAAAATCAATTTATTTTGACTGAATTTAGTGAACCTGAAAACACAATTTACTTCACCATTAATTCTCTATTTAAAATTAGCCTTTTAATTTTAAACCCACAATCTGCTAACCAAAATTCCCTGTAGAAGAAGATACATAAGTATGTATATAAATTTTTGTTCAGAATCATTTTGATTTAGAAATCTGGAACATTATTAAACTGCCGCCTGCCCTGGTGGCACAGTGGTTAGCATCCATGCTTTAAGCTTCGAAGGTCCCGGGTTCGATTCCCGGCGAGTGATGAAAATATTACGGCTGGTTAATGTAGGATCAATGAATTAATCCATTCATTATCCGTTAAAAATAATGATTACGAAACTTCATAATGAAGTGGCCAAATCCCTCTATGGGATGTAGCGCCACCGCCAGCGAAAAAAAAATATGATTTGGATCATAAACTTTATTTTAATTTTAAACCCCTGCTAAACAAAATTCCATATAGAAGAAGATACATATGTATATAAATTTTCTTAAATTTTAAATTTCAAATTCCAAATTCCAAATGCCAAACCTTAAATTTCAAATTTTAAATCTTAAATCTTAAAATCCAAATTTCAATTTAAAAGTTTAAAATTTAATTTAAAATTTTAAATTTCAAATCTCAAATTCGAAACTTCAAATCTCAAATTGCAAATTTAAAATTCTAAATTTTAAACTTTAAATTTCAAATTCCAAATTTTAAATTTCAAATTTCAAATTCTAAATTTTAAACTTCAAATTCCAAATCCAAAATTTCAAACCTCAAACTTCAAAATTTAAAATACAAATTTTAAATTTCAAATCTCCAATTCCAAATTCCAATTTTTAATTTTTAATTTTCAATTTCAAATTTTAAGTTCAAAATTTAAAATTCCCGACTTCAAATTTCAAATTTTGAATTCCAAATTATAAGTTTCACATTTTTAATTTTAATTTTAAATTTTAAATTTCCAATTCAAAATTTTAAATTCCCGACTTCAAATTTCAAATTTTAAATTCCAAATTTGAATTCAAAATTTCAAATTCTAAATTTCAAATTTCAAATTTGAAATTCCAAATTATAAATTTTAAACTTTAATGCAAAATTCAAACAAAACAATTTCAAAATTTTATATTCCCAGCTAAATGTTGTTTCAAATTTTAAATTTTAGCTTCGAAAGTTAAATTTTAAATTTCAAATTTTAAATTCTAATTTTTAAATTACAAAACTTTTCAAATTTTAAATACTAAATTCCAAGTATGAAATCTAATAATTTTAATTCTAAATTTCAAAATCCAAACTGCAAATTTAAAGTTCAACTTGTAAATTTTAAGATAAAACATTTGTTCTAAGCAATTCTTGCCGTATGTTAGAAATTGGCTATTTGAAACACCAGACGTGTCTCATTTATTTTGCGTCATCATTTGATTTGTTTTGTTATACGGTTATTCTTAAGGGCTACGATTTAATTTAATTTAACTGTATTTGTAACATTATTTATTTATTTCTGTTAGATAACTAATTGGTATTTGATTATAGATGGATATGTATATTTTTTAATTTTTTTTTTTTCTCTATAAATTATTAAAATAATCAATGCCTGCTACTGGATTATTATCCACAAGACATCTATAATTGTTGTATTTTATTTTATTGTAAATTTTATAGTTAAGCTTGTAAAAATATTTAAAAGAAAATTAAATCTCAGAACCCATACTCCAAATTTAAAATTTAAAATTCCAAACATCCAACTTAAAATTTTAAATTCCAAATTCTAAATTTTATATTTCGATTTTTAAATTTCAAATATCAAATTGTAAATTTCAAATTCTAAATTGTAAATTCCCAACTTTAAATTTTAAATTCTAAATTTCGAATTTTAAATTCCACATTATAAATAATCTAGTAAAAATTGTGCCCCTGAGAATGACGGAATGTACCGTCGAAACATCGGGTTTTTATTAAATAATTAATAAAAATAAATAAAACATTAAGTTAAAAACCAAAGAAAATTATTTTATCCACATTATAAATTTTAAACTTTTAATTTTTAATTTTTAATTCGAAATTCTAAACTTTAAATTTCAATTTTTAAATTTCAAATTCTAAATTTTAAATTCAAAATTTTAAATCCCCAACTTCAAATTTTAAATTCTATATTTCGAGTTTTAAATTTAAAATTCCAAATTATAAATTTTGAACTAAATTATAAATTTTTAGTGTCAAATTACAAGTTCAAAATTTTAAATTCCCGACTTCAAATTTCAAATTTTAAATTCTAAATTTTAAACTTCAAATTCCAAATTATAAATTGTAAACTCTAATTTTTAAATTTTAAATTTCCAATTTCAAATTCTAAACTTTAAATTTCAATTTTTAAATTTCAAATTCCAAATTTTTAATTCCCAACTTCAAATTTCAAATTCTAAATTTCGAATTTTAAATTTTAAATTCCACATTATAAATTTTAAACTTTAAAATATAAATTTTTAATTTTTAATTTTAAATTTGAAATTCTAAACTTTAAATTTCAATTTTTAAATTTAAATTTCAAATTCCAAATTTTAAATTCTAAATTTTAAATTCCCAACTTCAAATTTCTAATTCTAATTTTCAAATTTCAAATTCTAAATTATAAATTTAAAACTAAATTATAAATTTTTAATTTTTAATTTAAAATTTAAAATTTCAAGTTTTAAATTTCAAATGTTAAATTTTAAATTATAAATTTTAAATGCCCAGCTTCAAATTTCTAATTCTAAATTTCAAATTTCAAATTCCAAATTATAAATTTTTAATTTTTAATTTAAAATTTCAAAATTCAAATTAAAAATTTTAAATTCTCGACTTTAAATTTCAAATTCTAAATTTCAAATTTTTAATTTATAATTTTTAATTTATAATTTTAAATTTCAAATTCTAAATTTAAAATTTTAAATCTCAAATTTAAAATTTCAAGTTCAAAATTTTGAATTCCCGACTTTAAATTTCAAATTCTAAATTTCAAATTTTTAATTTTTAATTTCAAATTTTAAATTTCAAATTCTAAATTTAAAATTTTAAATCTCAAATTTCAAATTCCAAATTTCAAGTTTGAAATTTCAAATGTTAAACTTTAAATTTTAAATTATAAATTTTAAATTCCCAACTTCAAATTTCAGACCCCATACTCCAAATTTAAAATTTAAAATTCCAAACTTCAAACTTAAATTCCAAATTCTAAATTTTATATTTCTATTTCTAAATTTCAAATTTCAAATTGTAAATTTCAAATTCTAAATTGTAAATTCCCAACTTTCAATTTTAAATTCTAAATTTCGAATTTTAAATTTCAAATTTTAAATTTTAAATTCCACATTATAAATTTTAAACTTTAAAATATAAATTTTTAATTTTTAATTTTAAATTCGAAATTCTAAACTTTAAATTTCAATTTTTAAATTTCAAATTCTAAATTTTAAATTCAAAATTTTAAATTCCCAAACTTCAAATTTTAAATTCTATAGTTCGAGTTTTAAATTTCAAATTCCAAATTATAAATTTTGAACTAAATTATAAATTTTTAGTTTCAAATTACAAGTTCAAAATTTTAAATTCCCGACTTCAAATTTCAAATTTTAAATTCTAAATTTTAAACTTCGAATTTTAAATTTCAAATTCCAAATTATAAATTGTAAACTCTAATTTTTAAATTTTAAATTTTCAATTTCAAATTCTAAACTTTAAATTTCAATTTTTAAATTTCAAATTCCAAATTTTTAATTCCCAACTTCAAATTTCAAATTCTAAATTTCGAATTTTAAATTTTAAATTCCACATTATAAATTTTAAACTTTAAAATATAAATTTTTAATTTTTAATTTTAAATTTGAAATTCTAAACTTTAAATTTCAATTTTTAAATTTCAAATTCCAAATTTTAAATTCAAAATTTTAAATTCCAAACTTCAAATTTCTAATTCTAATTTTCAAATTTCAAATTCTAAATTATAAATTATAAATTTAAAACTAAATTATAAATTTTTAATATTTAATTTAAAATTTAAAATTTCAAGTTTTAAATTTCAAATGTTAAATTTTAAATTAAACATTTTAAATGCCCAGCTTCAAATTTCTAATTCTAAATTTCAAATTTCAAATTCCAAATTATAAATTTTTAATTTTTAATTTAAAATTTCAAAATTCAAGTTAAAAATTTTAAATTCTCGACTTTAAATTTCAAATTCTAAATTTCAAATTTTTAATTTATAATTTTTAATTTCAAATTTTAAATTTCAAATTCTAAATTTAAAATTTTAAATCTCAAATTTAAAATTTCAAGTTCAAAATTTTGAATTCCCGACTTTAAATTTCAAGTTCTAAATTTCAAATTTTTAATTTTTAATTTCAAATTTTAAATTTCAAATTCTAAATTTAAAATTTTAAATCTCAAATTTCAAATTCCAAATTTCAAGTTTGAAATTTCAAATGTTAAACTTTAAATTTTAAATTATAAATTTTAAATTCCCAACTTCAAATTTCAGACCTCATACTCCAAATTTAAAATTTAAAATTTCAAACTTCAAACTTAAATTCCAAATTCTAAATTTTATATTTCTATTTCTAAATTTCAAATTTCAAATTGTAAATTTCAAATTATAAATTGTAAATTCCCAACTTTCAATTTTAAATTCTAAATTTCGAATTTTAAATTTCAAATTTTAAATTTTAAATTCCACATTATAAATTTTAAACTTTAAAATATAAATTTTTAATTTTTAATTTCAAATTCGAAATTCTAAACTTTAAATTTCAATTTTTAAATTTCAAATTCTAAATTTTAAAATCAAAATTTTAAATTCCCAAACTTCAAATTTTAAATTCTATAGTTCGAGTTGTAAATTTCAAATTTCAAACTTTAAATTTTAAATTATAAATTTTAAATTCCCAACTTCAAATTTCAGACCCCATACTCCAAATTTAAAATTCCAAACTTCAAACTTAAATTCCAAATTCTAAATTTTATATTTCTATTTCTAAATTTCAAGTTTCAAATTGTAAATTTCAAATTCTAAATTGTAAATTTCCAACTTTCAATTTTAAATTCTAAATTTCGAATTTTAAATTTCAAATTTTAAATTTTAAATTCCACATTATAAATTTTAAACTTTAAAATATAAATTTTTAATTTTTAATTTCAAATTCGAAATTCTAAACTTTAAATTTCAATTTTTAAATTTCAAATTCTAAATTTTAAATTCAAAATTTTAAATTCTCAAACTTCAAATTTTAAATTCTATAGTTCGAGTTTTAAATTTCAAATTTCAAATTCCAAATTATAAATTTTGAACTAAATTATAAATTTTTAGTTTCAAATTACAAGTTCAAAATTTTAAATTCCCGACTTCAAATTTCAAATTTTAAATTCTAAATTTTAAACTTCAAATTTTAAATTTCAAATTCCAAATTATAAATTGTAAACTCTAATTTTTAAATTTTAAATTTCCAATTTCAAATTCTAAACTATAAATTTCAATTTTTAAATTTCAAATTCCAAATTTTTAATTCTAAATTTTTAATTCCCAACTTCAAATTTCAAATTCTAAATTTCGAATTTTAAATTTTAAATTCCACATTATAAATTTTAAACTTTAAATTATAAATTTTAAACTAAATTATAAATTCTCCAAAATTTTGCAAACCGCATTTTTATAAATATTTTTTAGTAACTGCTCCAACCATCTTTAATAAAATTACGATTGATATCCGTAGCTTGAATTCTAAATCTAAATTCCTGGCTAGTTTGAAAGTTTGGCTAGTCAAATTTAGTAATATTGATTTTTTATTTAGAATCATTATTTAATTTTTCACTTACATTTATATAATTTTGTATTATATAAATTTTTGCATGAATAGGGAATAATGTTGTCTTTGAAATGAGCGTTTCAAAAATGTAAAACTGATTTTTTCTTTTATTTTTTATTTTTTATAACTAATCTTTTTAAATTGTTTAAATTATTTTTTGTTATATTATTGAGCAGGAATGCCTGCTACTGACCTTGAGGGTCAAAAGGCACTTCCTATTTGTTTCATTTTTTTCGTAATTATACTTATGTACATATATGTGATTATAGTTATAATTTTTGTAATGAAATAAATAAATAAAAATAAATAAATAAATTTTTAATTTTTAATTTCAAATTTCAAGTTCAAAATTTTAAATTCCCAACTTCAAATTTTAAATTTAAAATTCCAAATTGTAAATTTCAAATTTTTTATTTTAACTTCAAAATTTAAATTCCAAATTCCAAATTTCAATTTTCACAATCCAAATTACAAATTTTAAATTTTAATTTTCAAATTTTAATTCTATATTTCAAATTTTAAATCCCAAATTTCAAATTCCAAATTTCAAAATTTCAAATTCCAAATTATAAATAGTAAACTTTAATTTTTAAATCTTAAATTTCAAATTCAAAATCTCAAGTTCCCAGCTTCAAATGTCAAATGTTAAATTCCAAATTGTAAATTTCAAATTTTTAAATTTTAATTTTTAAATTCCAAATTTTAAGTTTTAAATTCAAATTTTAAATTCTAAATTACAAATTTCAAATCTCATATTCTTAATTCTAAATTTTAAATTCCAAATTTCAAATTGTAAATTAAACTTTATATTCCAAATTTCGTATTCTAAATTTTAAATTTCAAACAAAACTTCAAATTTCAAACCCAAAACTCCAAATTTGAAATCTCAAACTTCAAATTTTTATTTTGTCAACGAATTTGGTTACAAATTAAATATTTTAGCATATTTTTTTAAATTTTTATTTATTTGGGTATTTACATACATTTTGTTTAGAGGCCGCCTGCAAAACTTAAAAAAACTTTCAAATATTTAAAAATTTGGGAGGAAAATCCCCTTCTTGAACCGTGGTTAAAATGCCACAATAGTTTACCGTTTTGCCAAGTTTGCTCGTGCGATTTGAAAGGTGCTGGTGGAGTTAAAGATGTAAAGCAACATGCTATGAGTACTAAACACATGACTAATTCCAATGCCATCAAAATACTTCACGCAAGTTCCAAATTGTTTGCAGGTATTTTAAGCGTTAACCAACCACAATAATTCGTTTGCCACGATGGATAATTTGATTTCCGCTTTAAAAAATGCAATCCCGAATTCGAAAATAGTTAAAAACTTATCGTAGCGCAAACGTAATGCCAGCAATTGGTGATATTTATAATTTTATATAAAACAGCCCAAAACGAATAGAACTATATTCTTCGCTAGAAATTTTATTGGACTATAGGCCGCAGACTCGTTTTTAGTTTTATGAAGCTAAATACTAAAATAATTGTTTTGACTGCGGTTTAAAATGGCGGAAAAATTCGCAAACAAATATTGGACCTTCAAATAATTTTAGATTGATTTTCGTTGCGTTTGTGTTCTCAGAAAAAAATTTGAAATATAAATTATAATATATTTTAAATAAATAGTTGTCTTTGTAAATACCATATAAATATCTTAAAAATCAAATATATTTTAATTCAAGCATCGAAAATATCATAAATATATCACAATTATAATAGTAGAAATAGTTGCTACACAAGCATAGGATCATTTTTGCTCCATTTTTGGTTTAATATGATGAAAAATATTACTTGTAGTGTAATATACTCGTAGCAAAATGATTTGTGTAGTATTTTTCTTATCATATTTTTATGTTAGAAAAAGATTATTACTTTTCTATGACATGTAAATATGATAATGTAATACAGGCCTTAGACTGAAAGTGTTTTCAAATTTTTCAATCATATGTGCTCCTACCAGTTGTACACATCTTTCATAAGGAAATTTTTTAGCGGAACATTATAAAACGCTGGACCTAGTTGATGAAGTCAATTCCATTTTTGTCCCATGGAAATAGACCAGTGGCGCGAAAGCCATTTTTTATTATTTAAGATCCAATACAAGACTGAATTACCGTATCTAGAATGGGAGTGAATTTTGGTTTGGTTAGCAGATTTTCAGGGTATTTCCGCCGCCACTCAACAACTTTTTTGTTCCATACGTTTTTCGCAGGGGTTGAAACGCGCTAACATCAGCTGGCTACAAAACAGTTTGGTTGGTTGCAAAATACGAGTGGCGTTAGAATAAAGTGTCATCAAAACTATCCCCAACTGAACGCACAATTTGCTTAGTGGCAATGTTTGGTGGATAGCGTGGTTTTGTACAAAAATTATTACTGAAAATATTGTTCCAAGGCTGACAAGAAAAGGTTGAAATATATTCGAGATAAATTCGTAAAATAACTCTTTTGTCATCCTTCCGTTCACGCTAATAGCTAAACCTCAGCCATTCGGTAAAGATTTTCTAATTTCATCGTGTATCCATTTATACGGGTAAATTATCATTGGCGGAACCAATGTTCCCGATGCAGTAAATGAAAACATAACCGCAAGGTTCGTTTTGGCCAAACCACGATCAACTTCATAAATATGTCTGGCATCTTTAGCCGGCTACACTGTTTTGGTTTTGGGAAAAAGTAGGAAGTTGGTTTCGTCACCAGATATAGAATAAGTTATTGACATTTCAAACGTTTTTTCAAATGTAACGTTATTTAATTAAATACTGAGCGAGCAACAGACAACCTATTTGCCTGAGTTTCTCAGGTTCATGGAAGAGGCTTGAAATGATTCAATAGATACTTTTATATAAAGCCTTTCCCGTAAATCGAATGGGAGTTGAGCGTAACTAGCCCGCTCAGCCGAAAGCGATTTTTTTTGTGTTAAATAAAAAGCCAAGCCTCTTAGACATAAAACTAATGAATATAGAATGTTTTTTTGCGCGAGCCTTATTTAGCCTGTTATGTATTTTTATTTAGTGATATTATTAAAAACAGTTATGCAATTAAAAAAAAATACTAATTGACTTTTTTTTTCTTTTTAGTTGAACTCAAACCTTTCAATTAAACTTGGTTAAAGCCCACTGTGTCATGAAACTGCTGCTGTTATAAAAAGGTACAATTTACCAAACATTTTCGAAAAGTTTCGTATTCGAAATATTCCGTAAAGCTGTTTATCTCTCTGCCGTAGTCGTAATCGAAATTTACGAATAAACAAAAAAAACTGTTCACAGAAACTAATAAAGATCTTTATACGACAATAACACAAAACCCAAAAAAACTTGTTTTAAGAAAATATCGTAAAACGGTAATGACGTCAAAAAAGAAATGACTAAATATTAAAATGACGAAATGGTTAAGGACTGATAACAGAAAACCAAATAGTAATAATACAACAAAAAAAAATTAAATTATTATGATTTTTCACTCTGCCAGAAATGGGGGGGTTGATGGGATGTTTTTTATTCTTTACGTTTTTCTTTATAAAACATAGAAATTCTATAAATTTGTTCATCTTATATTCAAGTATAACGTACATAGTGTAGAGAAGAAAATAACATGCACATTTTCCGTTAATGATGAAAATCTTAACGGATCTTAATATCATTTTGAAAAGATAAAATTAATATTTTTCTTCTTGGGTGTACTGTGTTCTCGTCGTCCTCGCTGTTGTTGTTGGGTAAAAAGTAAAAATGTTTGTCGTTTTGTATAGAAGATTTTATATATTTTAATAATGAGTTGGAGAATTTTTTTTTATTAGTATTTTGAGGTGAATTGAAAAAAAAAAAAATTGAAAATCATTAGAATTATGGGTATACGAAGAGGAAAAATTGATTTAGAAAAAAAAGAAATAAATGTTTGTACTTTATTTCAAAATTTTGTTATGGTTTGTCTTATCTTTTTAATTCAATATTTTTGATAATGTACATACTCGAATTTATGTAAGCATCGAGTGGCAATCTTTGAAACGTGTTATAGATTTAATATATTATTGTAAATAATTTTAAAATATGATTAAGAATTTTATGTTCAACTCAATAGATTATTTTACTATTATTAAGCCAATGGATAGAAATTTGCAATTTTCGTTCTCTTTTCAAACAACAAACTTGAGGTTCTTTAAACTCTAAAAAACTGAAGGAATGTAAGGATAAAATATAACGGGGCTGCAACCTCACGAGATGATCAGAACTTCAGTCAATTCAACTCCCAAATCAATAGAGAATTAGATTGAACCTATTAAGTCAATCTTCAACTAAATTGAACCCTAATTGTTTGATGCCAGTCGTATTATTTCATGGAGGTTCGGTGATGGTTTGGGGCTGGTATTTCGTGGAATTCAAACAAGACTGATTTGGTAGTAAAATAGCACATCGAGTTTTAACATCACCACGATATGTAAAAGAAATTTTAAGGCTTCATATGCTTTCCATGAAAAGACAAATTGGGCGTGCATTTTTTTTCATGTATGATAATGCCTGGCCGCACACAGCTCTAAACATACGCCAATTTCTGTAACGGCACCGCATTAATTTAATAAACCATCCTCCGCGAAGTCCAGATTTAAACCCCATAAAGCACGTCTGGGATATGTTACAATGGCGTGTAACAAAACGAGCAACGTAACAAACAAATTTGCAGGAACTCCGCAACAAATACACAATATTTTATTTATATCACAGCGTATTTATGAATTAATGAACGATATGTGTATCTCACTTTTTTAATTATGTTTTTCGCTAAAACTTCATTCACTCGATTAATTTATTAAATTGATTTTTTTTCGCTGGCGCCACATCCCATAGACGGATTTAGCCGCTTCATTATGAAGTTTCGTAATCATTATTTTTAACGGATAATGAATGATTAATTCATTGATCCTACATTAACCAGCCGTAATTTTTTCATCACCCGCCGAGAATTGAACTGGGGACCTCCGGAGCTTAAAGCAAGTTTGCTGACCACTGTGCGATCGGTGCGGCAATCAATTGAATTATTGTTTTCTATGAAATAACGTTAGTGCTGCCAGATTATTTTTATAAAATCTTTTCTTGCGTCAAAAAATCTTTTTTTTTTAAATTTTGGTAAAGATCGATTTGCTATAACACCAATACTATTTTATAATCTAGTAAAATAAATAAAACCAATCTTATCATACATGAATACACGATACATGTACATACTTCAGTCTTTTATTAAACAAATTAAGTTCAATTTTACAAAATTAGTAACTTATAATATCTTTTATCACACTAAATTGCATTTTTGTACATTCCTGCGTTAAATTTGTTAATCATCTCCGTTGTAGGTTCAAAATAAGTGCAGTCTTTATGATTTTTCTTTATCTAATCTTTGGTTAGTAAAATTCCAGTTAGAGTGGAAGAATTCAGACAATTTCTTAATTTGGTTTTATTTAAGTTAAATTGCGAGGAATTACGCTCCACATTCGTTGTTGCCATAGGAATAGTTAAAATAGCCATAATATCCCGCTTCAGATTCGGAAAACCTACGAAATGATCAATTTCCTCATTTATTTAGCGGGTCTGATCATATTGCTGTCTGTTAATAAATAAGTCATTGCGTAATTAACCTAGAGATCAAAAATGGTTACATTTTGATATTAAATCACATACATGTTTTTTTTATTTTTTATTTGAGATGAAAAAACCTTTAAAAGGCGAAGAGCGGACCTACACTCTAAAAGTGTGAGATTTGACTCACGATAAAATCACCTCCAGGCCACGGAAAAACCAAACCGGAACTGCTTCCGCAGTACTTCAATCTGGCCCGCACTGCGGTATCCCTCATCCCGCTATTACCTCCTATGGATCCGCTAAGCAACCCTCTTCCCTCTGCCGTCGCAATATCGCCTCCACGTAATATACTACTGCCCTCCATGCCTCTTCCGACTGTAGCATTACCTCCACCACTGAGTCCGGCGTTACTTCTCCCACTAATGAAGTGAGCAGCCTCCGTTCCATCAAGAATCCATTGCACCTGAAGAAAGTGTGACACACATCGTCCAGCTCCTTCGGGCAGTACAAACACTGAGGGCACCTCAGATTTCCCATACTGTGGAGGTAGGCCCTGAAGTACCCATGCCTCGTCAAAAACTGGCACACGAAGGACCCTGATCAGTCTGACTGTCCACCGGTCCTTATTCGCCGTCTCCCATCTAAGCTGCCATGCGTCCATGGTCTCGACCCTAGCTCTGGTTGCAGCCTCCTTCCTCCCTGTATCCGCGCTCCACAGATACATCTCTCGTCGCTCCTGTGCAAACAAGTCGATCGGTATTACTCCGGAAACAGCCAAAGCAGCAACATCGGATATCGTCCAATATGCGCACGCCATTCTCAGTGTCTCTTTCCTCTGAGTCGATAGCTCTTAAATTTCCAATTTCAAATCCCAAATTCCAAACTTTAAATCTTAAATTTCAAATTTGAAATTTGAAATTTTAAACTTTAAATTTCAAATTCCAAATTTTAAATTTTAAATTCTAAATTTTAAATTTTTAATCCAAATTTCAAATTCCTAATCCAAAATTTCAAACTTTAAATTTCAAAATTTAAATTCCAAATTTCAAATTTTAAATCTTAAATCTTAAATTCCAAATCCCAATTTTAAATTCCAATTTTGAATTTTAATTTCAAATTTCAAATCTCCAATTCCAAATTCCAATTTTGAATTTGAATTTCAAATTTCAGGTTCAAAATTTTAAATTCCCGTTTTCAAATTTTAAATTTCAAATTGTAAATTTCAAATTTTTAATTTTAAATTTCAAATTTCAAATTCTCCACAGATATATCTCTCGTCGCTCTTGTGCCAACAAGTCGATCGGTATATTACTCCGGCAACAGCCAAAGCGGCAACATCGGATATCGTCCAATATGCGCACGCCATTCTCAGTGCCTCTTTCCTCTGAGTCGATAGCATTCGCGTCCGAGACTTTTGATGGGTCATAGCGCCAGCTCAAATCTCTGCCCCATATAAGAGGATCGACTGTACCACTGACATAAGGACCTTTCGCCTACTAGAGCCTGATCCCCCCACATTGGCCACCAGTCTGCCCAAAGACGCAGTAACTACCGCCGCCCGCTCACAGAACTTTCGGATGTGCTCCCCATAGCTCAGGCAACTGTCCAGTGTGGCTCCCAGGTATCTTGCTGATCCACTCGGGTAAATCACCCCCGTATCCATCGTCATGGAAATAATAATAAGCATCCTGCTCTTGGTAAACATGACAATCTCTGTCTTAGGGATTGCCAATTTCAACTCGTGACCTTCCATCCAAGCGTTTATTCTCCTCATCACCTGGTTGATCCTAAACTGGGCCAGCTCAACACTTCTAGCCGTTATTACCACGACGATGTCGTTCGCACAACCCACCAAGGATACATCCTCCGGCATTTCAAGCCGGAGCAAGCCGTCGTACAGTACGTTCCACAGATCTGGACCAAGAATCGAACCCTGTCTCATATAATAATCTCCTGTCCCTCAGGTAGAAGACATACATCACCCTTAATAGTATATCCTCCCATCTCGCTGAGTTAAAGGCGTTCCTAACATCAAGAGTACCGAGGAACACCAATGGTCTCACCTGGTGGCTCGCTCTCTCCGCCCGAGCAACCGCGCTGGTTACCTCCACAATGGCATTGATGGATGAGTGACCTTTCCGAAGCCATGCTGCCTTGGAGAAAGACCACCCGCAGCGTCCAGCCTTATCTTCAGCAGTTTCTTTAACAGTTTCCCCACCGTGTGAATCATTCAAAGAGGCCTATAATTTGACGGAGAGCCAGGATTCCCTCCCTTATCTTTCTCGATCAACGCGAATTTGGCCACTTTCCAGCGTGTAGGGAATACTCCCGCTACTAGGCAAATATTATAAAATTTGAGCAGTAGCTGTGGGAAATTCCCGTCACACCCTTCAATACCTCCCTGGGAATGCCATGGGGTCCTGGGGGCCTTGTTGTTTTTTAAGGATGCCACCGCACCGATCAGCTCCTCCTCCGTGAATGCCCTGCTCTCAGGGCACCAAAATGATTTAGAGAGTATTTACGTTTATTTAGTTATCTAATTGTAAAATTTAAAAAATACCTACCAACTTTGTACTTTACGAGTTGAATTTGACAAATATGAAGCCATTTCAAACCTATGCTAACAGATGTATATTACAAGGCAGATCTAACTCATAAATATATTAGAAAGGAGGTACCCAACGGTGGAGATGCACCAGAAACAAAATTCAATGCCCGAGATCAATTTCGAATAAACACTTTCCTACATAATTTTCATAAACTCCAAGTTGAGATGAAAAGCAAGCAGAAAATATATTTATAAAGTAATAGCACATCTTTTTAGTTGTCTAAGTGATTTCCTAGATATCACCACCACTGCACCTTCAATTGAGCGTACAAGCTATTTGCAATGTTGTTAACAGCTTATTGATGCCTACCCAAAGGACTCTAACGCCAACTTTACAACTCAGCTTCACCAGTTTCACGGATACGTGCGCCATAAGTTTAGTCAATCAACTAATGGGAAAACAAAATTTAGTCATGCTGAGCTTTATAAAATAATTGTGGAAGAAAATATTGACTCGGCTTTTCCAAATGGAGATATTTACTTTCAGATATTTCTGACATTGATGGTCACAAATCGTTCAGCTGACCGTTTATTTTCGGAGTTGAAAAACATTAAAAATTCGTATTGAATGACCATGCAACAAAGTAGACTACATGCATTATCATTACTACTTATAAAAACAGATGTGTTGCGAACAATCAGTTTTGATGATCTGATCAAACAATTTGGAATAAAGAAAAATCTGAAAAGACATTTCAAATGTAAATAAAGCGGAATTATCCAAAAAATAACTAAATCCAAACATTAAATTATTCTGGTATATTCCAGATTGATAAATATTTTACGAAGAGGAGAAATTGTTAAGAATTTTGCAATTCATTTTCGAACTGCGAGCATACAACAATATTTATCAATCTGGAATATGGTATACCAGAATAATTTAGGGCCGATTGTATGAACACCGTTAAATGAAAAAAAAATCCGAGAGTAATGATTAATCACTACTCAAGGATTTTACTTTTCGTCAATTGTATGAACGTTGCTAAATAAAAATTTAGCCCCTCTTTTATTGCAGTTTCATAGCAATTTTTTGTATGACTGGCAATGCTTTTTCTATGACGTTTATTTGTTGATGCTTATTAAACATTTTTTTTTGTTTATTTAGAGGAAAATAAAATTTCAATTTTCGAATTTGACATTTTCTTCCTTGTTGAGTCCATTTGCAATAATTACGGTATTTTATAAAAATGTCTCGTTTGTATGATACACCACATTTGAAATGTCAAAAAAACAAAAACAAATTTTTTTAGTCTCTGATTCAGTCACCAAAAAGAGAGGATAAAACGGATGGTAAAAAAAATCATCGATTAATTTTCTGATTTAGCATCTTCAACAATGCAAACTACGATAAATCAGAGGATTAATCATTTATCCTCGTTCCTACAATCGGGCCTTAATGTTTGAATATAGAACACGCATGTATGCGTTAAATCCACTAAAATTGAAATTGTTAAAAATTAAATTGTAAAATTCGCTAATACTACAAGTACATGGCAAATTCCTATAATGTATAGGAATAAATCAGGGCACTAAGTTTAGCAGTTCAGTCGCTATAGCCTGAAAACCCTAAATATATAATATATTATATATAAGGGGCACCACATTTTTTAAGTGGTTAGGGCACCTCGAAGGCTTAATCCGGCCCTGCGCTGCTCTGGAGTATCTTCTTCTGTCCTCAAGGCATGAGTTGGGAACAGTGTATGACGATCTTTCGCATCACCACTGCATCCATCTGTATTCATCAATATTTTTTTGGTGACGGGTTTTAAGTTAAATTTCAAATAAAATCTTGTAATATTTTTTTTTGTCTTTCGTTTTCTTTATTATTTAAAATGATTTATTTCGAATATTTGTTCTTCTTGTGATTCAAATTAAATGAATTGAAATCGGAATCCAATAGCGGGATGGAATCAAGGCAAGTAGTGATTAGCTAGTCAGCCGTATTCCTTTTTAGATTATTTCTCCTATCCAAACCCTGAGATCAAGCCGGCTTATGATGACCGTCTGAGAAATCCTGAATGTGATAATATTGCTGTTAACAGCTTCATAGAAAACCATGCACTCAAAAAATAAAGAAGTAAATTTGAAGAAATTTATATTTAAATCGAAGAAAAAGCCTTTAAAATAGCGTCAATGAAAGTAGGTGGTCATTATGATTACGGTTTATTCAAATTGATAATTTACTAATAAACTTATCAAATCAAATAAATTTCTTCAATTTGAAACAATCTTTGGCAAAACCAAATTTTCGAAATGACTAAATTTTATCAATTCAAAAGCATTGATTTACTTGTTAATTCATCAAATCAAATAAAAATTAAAAAAGTTATTTTTTTGATTTGAATAAATAATCAAATGTATATATATATATATATATATACAGGGTGTTCGGCACATGGACCGACACAATTTTTTGGGGGATTGGGTGGATCATTAGTTAGTTTTCACCCATACGACCCTACGTCCTAGGTGACACGGTAACTGAGATATGAATTTTTTTCGTTTCTTATTTAAATTACCTGAAATCTCGCCTTTAAATCGTCATATTTTTTTGGTTTGTGATTGTAATAGCACGAAATAACTTTTATTGTATTCTGCAATATATTTTTAGTCTAAATAAATCATTATTTGGTACAAATGGCTTCAAGAAAATAAATTATATGAGCTTCGAAAGTCTTGAAAATGTGTAAATGTATGAAAACTTTCAACTTCTAAATTCAATATAAAAAAAATAAACATTATTTTGAACATAGGTTTGTTTTAAAAAGTTGTCTAGTTTATACCCTTTCCAACGGTATGCTACATGTTGGAGAAATTATTTATAGTATGGTCAAAATAAGATATTATGTTTTTATTAAATATGAGTTATAATATTTGTTCGAATTGTTCTCCTCTACTCCGTATGCATCCACGACACCTTTTCCTTATTTCAAATGTTGTTGTGCGAAGTCGCAATTCTCTTTTCATTATTTCAAATGCAGCTCTAATTCGCTCCATTAAAATTTCTCGTGAGAGCACGCTTGTTGCATAAACCAATTCCTTTGCACGCCCCAGACGTAAAAATCGAGTGGTATCAGGTCTCTTCGTACTAAAATTAGGCATTGTAACCACAACAGCGGAGACAAATGCAACAAAAACAATTCTGATAACAGTGTAAAACAGACTAAACAAGAAGAACAAAATATTTAACAAAAATAAGATTTAAATAAAACAAAAGAATAAATGTAATAAATAGGTTCCTACGGTTCCTAACTTTAGCAAAACGATTTACCCGAACTTTTATTATCAGTTTTGGAAGAAGGTGTGCCGATCGTCTTTCAAAATGATGGCTGTCCGGCACACTATCATCGAAGGTACGTGAGTACTTATGCAATTCTTTTCCGAACTCATGGATTGGTAGATTAGGGCCTATTTCTTGGCCCACACGGTCCCCAGACCTGACATCCCTCGATTTTTACGTCTGGGGACGTCCAAAGGAATTGGTTTATGCAACAGAGTTGCCCTCACGAGAAATTTTAATGGAGCGAATTACAGCTGCATTTGAAATAATGAAAAGAGAATTGCGACTTCGCACAACAACATTTGAAATAAGGAAAAGGTATCGTGCATGCATACGGCGTAGAGGAGAACAATTCGAACAAATATTATAACTCATATTTAATAAAAACATAATAAAGATAAAACGAATTTTCTTGACCCTGACAACTTCTATTTCTTATTTTGACCATACTATAAATAATTCCTCCAACATGTAGCATACCGTTGGAAAGGGTATAAACTAGACAACTTTTTAAAATAAACCTATGTTCAAAATAATGTTTATTTTTTGTTATATTTAATTTAGAAGTTGACATTTTTCATACATTTACACATTTTCAAGACTTTCGAAGCTCATATAATGTATTTTCTTGAAGCCATTTGTACCAAATAATGATTTATTTAGACTAAAAATACATTGCAGAATACAATAAAAATTATTTCGTGCTATTACAATCACAAACAAAAAAAATATGACGATTTAAAGGCGAGATTTCAGGCAATTTAAATAAAAAACGAAAAAAATTCATATCTCAGTTACCGTGTCACCTAGGACGTAGGGTCGTATGGGTGAAAACTAGCTAATGACCCACCCAATCCCCCAAAAAATTGTGTCGGTCCATGTGCCAAACACCCTGTATATATATATATATATATATATATATATATATATATATATATATATATATATATATATATATATATATATATATATGTATGTATGTATTGTATATACATATATACTGGCTAAAAAATAACAACAGGTTTATGTTTTATTTCATGTGTTTATTTCAAATTTAGTGTACATTTATAGTTAGGTCTAAATTCATTAAAAACCTCAATAAAATCCAAATTTAAGTAGTATATACGTTCACTATTTAAGTGCCGAAATTAAACAATTGACATTTACATTATGTTTGTCATAAGTACTATTAATTGAATAAAAATATTTTTGAATAAATGTCCATACTAATTGAGACTCTATAGGATATTGTAAATTGAGAACATTAAATATTTTAAAACAAATATCAACTGCTTCGATAAAAGAGTTCAAAACATATTTGATCCCGTCAAAAAATACTAAAAACTCTTTTGGCTCAAGCGTAGTGCCAATGACTAAAATAAGCGGTTGAATTGGAACCTTGTTTTTATTTCGCCGTATGATTTCTTCTTCGCATTCTCCTAGGGTATCCCAACAATGAGAAAGCTTCTCTGCGAGTCGCTAATGGAGAATTTAGTTCTCAATTTTTTGTTGTTAGTACCTTCAATGGTGGTTGTAGTTGGTACTAGCAAGCTGTGCAATAGAAAAAATAATGTACAGCTGCGACCACCTATAAACAAAAGAGGAAGTTATTAAGTTTGTTTTAGCTTAAAAATAAAGTCAATCAACCTACTTTCTGTAACGTATTGTCCCTTTTGAAGGTCGTTTAAAAAGTTTTACTGCTATGATCTTTTATTTTGTCGAGGTATATTGGCAATATTTTAGCTGCGAAAATTTCATAATTTAAAATTAAGCTGGATGCAGAGGGATACATCTGATTAAAATCAATGTTTATCTGGAAAGGAAAAAGTAAAAAAAATAAATAAATTATTGTAAAATGCATTCATAATAATATCTTGTAATTAATAAAATGTATTATTAGTTTATTACCAATTTGTAGCCCATTGGTTTCTTATATTGCTTCCATTTCGTCAAAATTTCGTTCGTCGAATTGGCATTTGATATTTCATGCAAACGGTAATTTAGGGTGGCTTTCCAAAGATGCTCCATCTCAGCCCATGAGCAATTATCGAGTAATATAGCCTCGAGCTGCTCGGTAATGTTACTTTCTGGTGGTGCTATTTGTGTTTGATTAAATTTTGAGAAAAAACATAATAATATTCGAATTAACAAAAAGAGTTTTCGTTTAGCGTTATATTATAAATTATTGCGATGTGTATATTCGTAAAATAATAATAAGACTGATCACGCAGAATAAAAAACTAGCTATAAAAGTCGTTTTACTGTTAATAGCAAACGTTAGTTTTATCAAACTACATTACGAGCTAATACACAATAAGTTATTTAAATTCATAATGTCCCCTTAGTTACAATATTTGAATATTTTGAAATTTAACTAATCTATTTTAGGAGTATTTTAGCTTTTCTCGACTAATGTACCTCAAATAGTTACCCATTTTCTACGGGAAGTCCCAAATTATTAGATTTTTTTGTTCTACGTGGTACGTCTCATTATTATTTGGTTTCTGATATTACCCAATTGAATATTTTTTGTGGAATTTGAGCAAGGTGATTTTGTTGTGTAGCTTCGTGTTGGAATAATTCCACTAGTTTTAAGTTGCCGAAGACTATTAAAATATTTATCGTACACCTTGCCTTGTGGCTTCCGGCCTGATTGTTTAGAATAGTAGTACGCCTATCCAAGAAAAGAAATAAGATCATTAATTTGCTGGTAATTTCTATTTAAAACTTGAAATACATACTATAAATTCTGATGGAAATATTTGAATTATCTTTTCAGATATTTGTTGTGCGATAACGACATTCATTCGAATTCCCTTTTGTAGCATATATTTTATGACTGTATCGACTATTAACAATCTCGAGCCTTCATTTAATTTTTTAGTTGATGTATATATACTTAAAATTGATCTGCCTTGAACGGATTTTTCCAATATTTTATGAACATCAATTGTGACGTCATCGCAAGTACTGGAGTTTTCATCTTTTTGGTATTTATCGTTTTCAATTTGCAACGGAGCATGCGAGCTACCTCGGTTGTTTCTAATATTTGGTATGCCTTAACTTTGGATTCAATAATTACTTCCGTTCCTATTTTTAAGTTGTACTTGTTGACAAATTTTTGTATGTGTCGGTCGCTCATATTCTGGATGACATTTAAATTAATTAATTCGTCTGAAAATATTAATAAAATATAGAATTATATAACAGCAAGAACACTATTTTTTGACAATTTACCACAAAATATTGGAAAGAGAGTTCTTAGATTCCATGTTTCCAACAATTCTTTTATGTCACACTTCTCCTTTGGTGTCAATGAACATTCTATTGTAAATCTCGTAGATGCATCGATATGTGGTTGGGTCATTTGATCTGATTCCTTGGTATTCATCGGTACATTATAGTTTTCAATCAAATGATATTCGTTTTCATCTTCCATTGGAATTAATTGATAAGTTATTACTTGATCGATTTCTGTCATTTGTTCGATCGCGCAATATATTAAGGATACTATAGGTTATTGGTTACTAACTATATTAAATGTTAGGTGCTTATTACAGATTTGCAAAATGTTACTATTTATAAGAAATAAAATTAGAATAACTTAGATAAGCATTATAAATTACAAGTATTCTTTTAATTTAATCATCATCTTTCCTTTAACAGGACAATGAATGTTGCTAGGCAAGCAATTAAAATCTGTAATTTTAAAGAATAATTTTTCGGTAATAAAAATTTTGGGACTATGTAATTCATATGCGTCAAAATGTGAACTAAATGAATTAACCAAAAGCTCATTAACCAGAAGAAATATTTCGGAAGTTTCTTTCAAAACAAATATCTCTTCTATTTCAAATAGACCTAGCGATGACCTAAATAATGAAAGAATCAAACTATTTTTGTAGTTAGTTCCTTTGAAATGTATGTTGTTTGTAGAATAATAAATTTATATTTTTACTTTCAATGCGGTAATTATCTTTAAATACAAATCTATTTTCATTTGGTGACATTAAAGGAAGCGAGGATTTCAGATTACATTTTTTTGCTAAGCTTAACAAAATATTTTTTCGAGACGCTATGACGTTTGCATAGGCTTTTATTTCTTTATGCTTTGCTTCGAACCTAAAGCACCAAAAATGCCTAGGTGGACCGGAAAATTCTACAACAGTTGGATAATGCACTAATATATGGTGCTTTGGTTTAAGCGTGTCCGCGAATAGTTCTACATAACTTGTATTATGCTCATATATTAACTGCCGCATTACCGTTATATCATCCTTTGTTAAGCTTCGTCTAAGAAGTAAATCAATTATTTTTAAAAGAACAAGGTAAAATTGCCAAACAATATCGTTTTCAGGAATTAAATCTCCTATCATGAGTGGAAACAAAAGAATAAAAGTTTTCATCTCACTTGCAGTCATCTTCAATCTACAACGTCTTATATGTTCAATTGTTATTGGTTTCGACAAATTACCTATTTCAATCGAACCATAATTAAACGTTTGTTTTCTATTATTTAATGTTTCTAACGAAAAAAGGTTAACAACGTGTATATAATAATCAATTATTTTGCAAACATCATAATGGCAAATACCTTCAAACAAATCATGCATAATATCTACGGCAAAGTTTTCAACTACATGAAAGGAATTAATTCTGTTTAAAGGAGAATTCTGATTTATTCCGGATTCTTCAAAATAATTTGTATCAACGTCTACATTATAATTTTGGATATTACGTAAATATTTATCTTCTTGAAGTGCCATATAATGTGTCTCTGTTTTCGGCGCCTTACAGAAGCGACAAAAAAAGGTGCTTGAAAAGGATTTGCTAAAATCACAAATTGAATTTATACCCAAATTATCACCAATGACCAAGCCTAAAATAAATCGAACATTCATTATTCCTCCAACAGTGCTTATAGGAATACCTTTGCATTCCATCTCGCTTATTTCATTTATTAAATGAGCTAAGCAAGCGTCATTTCCAAAGATTTTTAGATCCTGAGATTTTATAAACCCAGCAACAAAAATAGTATCTAATTTAGACCCATTATTAAGTAGAGGGAAACTATAATAAATTCCACAAACTGATTGAGATTGAGTGCCTAGAGTATTATTTATCTGGAAATCATCAGTAAATAAAAAATAAGGAATACAAATCTCACCAGGATATGGAGCAATTTTTTTCTGCCATAATTTTCCATTAATGAAATTTGAAAGTAATTCCGGATTTTTTTGGTTATTTTTCATATTATCCATCATTTCGTTAAGAATATCGCAGTATTCAAATCTTTTTTTGATTTGAAACTTAAGAGGAAGCAAAACGCCTTTCGTACACTGCTCATCATATATAGCCTCACCATTTTGCATTGATACACCCACTGAATCATTTATTAAAAATTGAACTGGTTCTTGCAGTAAATTATTTTGTTTTAACCACACGTGTAGCAAATGATCTGTTTTGCAATGCTTAAACGGATTTGAGAATTTTTCAACAAAGTTTACCAAATCGTTCTTGATATCGACATTCTCAATTCTATTATATATGTATTTTTTTAAATAAGATGTTGCCGGTTGTAAGAAAGTATCAACAATTAGTTTCTGAATATCCTCGACATTCTTTCGAGTAAAATTATTATTATTATGAAGCAAAAGTGTGAATCTAGCAGCATCTTCGGCTAATGAATCAGTTGGAAAAACTGAATTCTCACAAACTTTTTCATGTGATATTGAATTACTGTCGACATTGCTCTGAGAATTACTTTCATTGTTTTGACGCAAAGGAAGAGTTGCTTGGATGTCTTCTTTGTTTAAACTTAAAGTGACCGCTTGATGCATTTTATTAATATGATCCCGAAAGTTTTTAACGTTAGTAAAAGACTTGTTCGCGCATATTCCTTCACAACATTCATAAGTACTGTACCTTGAGAGCGAATGCATGATATTTAAATGAATAATTAACGACTTTAAATTAAAACTATCTAAATTACACAAAAAACACTTCAACATATTTACTTTTTTGTAAAAATAATTAAACAAACAAAATTCGATTGAAGATGATCAAAAAAAAAATACCTGTAAATTTTTCAAATACAATTACTACTTGCAATATTACAATAAAGAAGCATAATATTATATTAAAACACTTACGTTCTGCCAGCTAATGTTTCACGTTATATATTATATTATGCCTATTTGTGCACTTTAATTAATTAAATATTTTATTGTATTTAACCACCTACGTACAATACTTCTGAACCTACTTTGTTAAACTGTAAACTAAATCCGCGTGGACCCGAAATTTTTTAGGTTATTTTGTCAATTCAATACAAATTTCTTCAATTGTAGTAGTAGCATGGTGAAATTTGACAAAATAACTATGAAAAGTATACAAAACTGTTCAATTGTTGATTCTTTCATTTGAAGAAATTTCGTTAAATTAACACCTTAAGTTAAATATAGTAAAATTGAAGAGGGGTAGTTCATCAATTTGAATAAAATGTTGGTAAAAGCCTTATTTTTCATTATAGGTTGATCAATGATTCTTCAAATGGACATGGTTTATAATTAAATCTACAATTTTTCTATCAAATTCAATAAAATATTTCAATCAATATTCAACGAAATTGATTATTCAATTTCACCTACGATATTTTTTGAGTGTGAGATATGGGACAGCCCATATCCAAGACCTTACGGTCCTGTTACAACATTTTGGATTATTTCAATTACACTATCCTGCAAAATTTTAAAAATTTGGTGCCACTTGACAATGAATAGTTGTTTCCGAAATAATTTTTTACGCTGAATCCGAATCTGGGCTCAGAATTGCTCTATCACGTCAGGTTTATGAGATATTCTAACCTAAAAGTGCAAAAAACACTGTTTTTTAACATATTTGAGGTTATCTAGCACCACGATTTTTTTTTCTTCAAAAGTTCATGTGTGGGATCTTATAGTACAAGTCTTCTTCTTTCAAATGCCTTTAAGTTTGCGCAAATATGTTTTTTTTTCGTCGAGATATCGCATTTTCAAAATTGCATGTTCGTGAATTTGTCGGCATACTGTATATATGCACTTTTAGGTTAGAATATCTCATAAACCTGACGTGGTGATAGAGCAATTCTGAGGCCAGATTCGGATTCAGCGTAAAAAATTACTTCGGAAACAACTATTCATTGTCAAGTGGCACCAAAATTTTTAAAATTTTGCAGGGTAGTGTTTTTATACAGAAAAATTCACGAATATGCAAATTTGAAAATGCGATATCTCGACGAAAAAATGATATTTGAGCAAATTCAACGGCATTTGAAAGAGGAAGACTTGTACAATAAGATCCCATACATGGCTCTGATAAAAAACTAAAAACTGCATTGCTACATAACCTCAAATATGTTAAAAAACATTGTTTTTTGCTCTTTTAGGTTAGAATATCTCAAAAATCTTACGTGATAGAGCAATTCTGACCCCGGATTCGGATCCAGCGTGAAAAATCACTTCGGAAACAACTACTCATTGTCCAGGGGCAAAATTTTGCAAGGTAGTGTTATTATACATTTCAATTTATCATAGACATCGATGTTTATCATTCAATATATGTCACACAATATAAATGACATATACCAGTGAACCGAAACGCGAAAACAAACAAATGTATTACTAAATTACTAACAAAATAGCATCAACATAAATCCAAAAAAAAAAAAAAACTGTAATGCTATTATTCATTAGAATCAAATATCAAACAACCATTTTGCTAACTATTCAAACATAATAATCGTATCATGAAAATTAACCATTACAATGTTGTATGTATGCACTTCATTTGTCCCATCAATTAAGGACAATAATAATGATTTGACTATCCATTGCTCTGTTTACACAGTGTGCAATGTACATGCATACATTGTAGCTTAAATACGAGTACAGGTGTAACTTGTATAACGTCATATTAATATATTTTTAAAAAGGGTTCTCAACCTTATTCAAACAAAATCATTAATTTCGATTATACAAGACGTAGTCGTTGCTGTGATTTCTCATTTATTTTGCAGAATCTCGTTGACCAAAAGATAGATTATCCTGAGTCACGTTATACTTATTATATAGCATAAATAACGTTATACAAGGTACCGGTGTAAAATAGAACAATATAAATGAAATTTAATTAATTTGTTACAAAATGAATTAAATTAAATATATGAAATTAATTTTTGACATTTTTGTGTACATTTCATGTTTAACTATATACAACCAAATCAAATTATTATTACTTTCTGCAATACAAGAAAAGGGTTGCATTGCAACAAATTACTACAACATAAATTTATAATGGATTAATCGTGTGACTTAAATATTTACTCAACAGCCAACAATATACATAAAATTGAAGACCAGCATAAAAAATTATGCTCTAATGAACATGTGTCTTCTAATTTAATAAATTTGAACTAAACAAAGTATCAAGTTTACGTAATCTATCTACATATAAAAAAAAATCATTTTTTTGTATAAACTATTATCAAAGCGTACGATTTTATGTTGTACTTTATTCTATTAACCAAATCAAACAGGAATACAACAGCAAAAAAAAATGAAACAGGTGCTTTGAGCTTAAATAGTATAACTAAATCGTGACTAAAATATCTTTATGCAAAAGAAAAATGTTTGGTGTTTTGTACGGTTTATTTTCTTACACGAACTTGCCCAAATTTTTATGTTTAGTTTATAAAAAGTTTATGCTAAATAAAATAAATGTCAGATATACACAATCTCCGCAGTTTTATGTAATTCATGCTCAAACATTTTAGTGATAGGTGGTATGGTAAATTATATATTCACTTCAGTTATGCAAAAGGTTGAATGCGTATTTGCCATAAAATATATTTTGAGAATTTAACTAAATTGATTTCAATGGATAAAAATACTAAAAGCATTGTGTTTTGAAGCATTAAATTTTAATAAACTTTGGTTAAGGTTTTCCAGCAACTTCTTCATAGATATTTTATTGCTTTAATTATCATTTATGAGGTGGACAATTAATCATAAAAATGAAGTGAAAAATGGGTAGAGATAAAATCACATAAAGATAGACACATCTGTATTCTAATATGAAAACTCTCATTTCGCGAGCTAAACTACGTACCGCAAAGTGAAATTCAGCGGTGAAATGTTCATTTAGGAAGCGAGAAATTTATTGTGACATTTATTTTGATCTCGTGTGGACTCCCTAGCTGGCGGATAGGGGGAGACCCTAACCGACTTGTCGGCGGGTAGATGGATAAATAAAATGCCATGCGCGGACCAAAACTAGCTAAGCGTGGTTCCCTGAATTGGGAGAAGTTCCATTATACCAAGATCACCAACATTCTCAACTAGGAGGGTTGAGATAGAAAATCAAGAACTACGTAGACAACTGTGAAGGTTGAAAAATTACGTCAGAGTTAGTCAATGAAGAAAAAACTCTTAAGATAGAAAATGAGAAACTGAAAAATTCTTTACAATCAGAGGAACCTAGGGGACAGGATGCTTCAGAGTTTCGTAAGAAAAATGCATTTCAACCCAAGAAACCAGATTATCAGTGTACTACAGAGTACCACACTGACGAAGAAGAATTAAGAGAAGAAACTTACTCGATCCTAAAAAAGAACAGGAAGAAAATACCTGCAGAAAAATAGAAGGCAGAATCTACTCCAGAAATTGTAGCTTCAAACCGAACTTCAAAAACTGGTATATTAAATCTAAATCAGCAAAATATACCCAATCAATAAAACCAACTTACCACAATTAACGAAAAGGCACCAAAACCAATCAACATCATTGGCGTAAATGAGTATGGTACTATCCAATCATTAATGAAATCGGTGACTACAAAAGAATACAGAGTTGTAGCTTTGAACAATAATATATGGAAAAATAATACAACAGATACTGAAAGTTATAGAGCCTTAGCTACAAAGCTGACAGATGAAGGCAAGGAATGGTATATATACGAGGCCAAAAATGATCACCCGATCAAAGTAATGGCCCGAGGTTTTCACCCAATTTGTACAAAGCAGGTTATAATGGAAAACCTTATACACCAGTGCTTTAAAATAGAGTATGCGGTAAATATCCCAAAAAAGCAAAAACAGTAACTGATAAAGCGGTCAAAATTAATTAAAGGTGGTTTTCATTGTTTTGCTTACTTTTAATAGCAAAGAAAAATGGAAAAAATGTTCAATATTAAGGCAGTCCTAAACATGAGAGTTAGAGTAGAACCGTTAAGAAAATCCACAGGCTTGATACCTTAGTGTAAGAAATACCTAGGTTATAATCACACGCAGAAATATTCCAAATGCCAGAGCGTAGATGTGTGAAATGTTCGGGAAAACATCTGGCCCAAGCTTCTAATTTGACAAAAACTAAGCCTACAAAATGCGTAAACTGGAACGTAGAGCTAACTATAGAGGATGTGAAGTAGTCATTAAACTTCAAAATTTGAGAAATAGAAAAAGTCAGGACCGCTAGACCGTGGCATGCCCAGTAATAGGAGAATGTTCAGAAACCCAGTTGTAGGACTGACACAAGCAAGTGCAATAGCAGGCCGAAAAACCTATTCACAGATTGGGCAACAGCGGGAAACACGGAAGCCGGTCAAAGCATAATTCTTGAAAAAAAATTAAACAATATAGAAGCCTTAAACTTAAGGCTACTAAAACAACAAAGGGCATGGACGCTTTAAATAAGCGGTTAAATAAACAAGAAACAGTGAATGAAATCATTTCTATGAGGTACTAATCTATGAAGATAAATAACACATAATCAAACCAGCATATATAAGAAAATCGTAAATATGTATCATATATAACCAGGTGTTTTTGGTCAATTCGTATGGCAGGTACCCCACCCTCTTGACGTACAGTCTCCAAAAGCTTTTCATATCTCAACTTTGACTATAGAAACAGATTGCCGAAAAAAAAATTCCAAATCGGACAAGCCATGGGTCCAGACATCCAGACATCCAGACGTCCCGACATCCAGACTTTCAAAACGTCGAGAAAAGTGGTTCTGGACCTACTAAATGTTTCGTCATTTTTGTCAGGATATCAGTACTTTGGTCTTTTTAGACCGAGGTAAATATAGAAAAATGTAGTGGCTCATAGGAAGGAACTCTGACTTATCATTACATAATAAACTGCTCTTATATCGGCAGATATTGAAACCTATTGACGTATGGTATATAGCTATGAAAGAAAACTAACGTAAAAGTAATTCAAACTTTTCAAAATAAAGTCTTGCGTAGTATGGTCAACGCACCATGGTACATAAGGAATAATAGCCTTAACAATAAATTTTCTGGAAATTGATCGCAGGAGGGCAATCCCTGTACATACTTTGCATGTTACGTATTAATCATAAATGTGTAAATGAGTGAAAGAATTGTTGTTGGTCAGATAAATATACGAATTATTTACGCCAAAAAAGATATATTGGTTAATTATCTGGCCAACAATAATATGATAGTGGTCCTTATAAGCAAAATCTGGGAGCGCATGTACAAGACGTTAAATACGAGGGGGTACAGATTTATTTCCAAACCAAGAAGCGTTGGTTATGGTGGAGTTGCAATATTGTATCGTCACAATATGAGGCTCAAACAAGTACCGCTACCCGCGTTTGAATTTGTGGAAGCTTTAGCAGCCGCAACAACTAATTTGGAAAGAAATCTGATACTAGTATAAGTGTGTATGTAGCCCAAGTACGTAATGAAGAAGGAAGTAAAAAGCTTTGAGTGATTTTATGAAACTGTTTGAGTGGGTGAGAAGTAAAGTGACATGATTGTTTGTGGTGATATGAATGCACATTCGAGAATGTGGGGTTGTTAATTCAAGACTCTGATTTGGTAATCTTGAATGATGGAAGGCCAACTAGAATGGCGTATGTGGGAGGTACGGCCAATGGTTTAGATCTGTCAATGAAAACTATTGAATTGGCCGGCTGGGTCACTTGGAATTTAGAAGAAGAGAATTTGTGTGGGGATCATTTCATGATTAAAATCATCATGAATGATAATGGTATTTAGAAAAAAAAAACGTAAAATTATGAATGATAAAACGTGGGTGAAGGAGATGAACGAGATTCTCGGAGAACATGAAATAAATCAAAGTTAGTTGGATAGTGAAATAGAACGAGTGAATAAGGATTGTATTAAAATGGTGGATATGACAGAGATCAATATGAATAGGTGGACATTCGGATTTCGAAAGAACCACTCTGCAATCGAGTGTGTGGAAAAGTTCGTATGGGAAATAAAACAGGATAACATGAAGGTAGTCGCGGTATTTTTGGACATTGAGAGGGCTTATGATTATGTGGTTCCATGGAAATTACCTTTACCATAGCAAGATTCATCGAATCAATACAGAAAATTAAATCATTCTGCAATTTGCAGACGATTTTGTTACAATAGGAAAAGGAAGAAATTTTGTTGCAGCGGCTCAAAAAGCGCAAAAGGGGATATGTAGACGAAGTAATTGGAAATGAAAATGTTAAATCTAAGAGTGAATCATGATAAGTGTGCTTATATGAGTTTTAGAATGAATGACATAAATCTCAATATTAAGGTGGATAATAATAGAATTGAACATGTGAATACGTACAGGTATTTGGGTGTTTGAATTGATAGGCGCATGAATTTCGAGAATTAAATGAAAATTTTGGCAGATAACTGCAAGGAACGAACATATATATGTGATTAAACGGGTGAGTAAACCTATATGGGGCCCCCACCCCGGAATGACTGATATGTTAAGAAGGCCCTTATATCCTTCAAAATTAGATTCGGTATTAGTGTGTATGGAAATGGTTCGAAAGGGGATTGCAGCCAATTGATGAAAGTAGAGAATGTATGTGCCAGAGTGGTATTGGGAGCGATTAATTCTCTGGAAAATATTAATCTATTTCTAAGTAGCTATAGGCAATACTGGTCCGCAACCCGTTCCTATAATAGTCTTACTGTATGCATATGCAGGAATATAATAAGGGAATGAATGAAGTTATCGCCAAAATTATGTTTGGAAAAATTAGTCGGCAATATGTGAGACATGATATCGTTTATTCAGATGCTAGCGTGATTGATAATAGTGTAGAGTGGATAAAAGCATCTGCATAATGAATGATTGGGATATATGAAGGTCTTCAACTGGTTGTGAATGAGGGGAATAGGAAGATAGTAATATTTTCCTTGATTGTTTGTGGTGATATGCATGCACAATCGAGAATGTGGGGTTGTTTGTGTTTGTTAAAATGAGGCAATGAGTATCTTGATTTGATTTTTGAATGAGTTCATATCTGTCAACGTGATGTTACCATACAATGGGTGCCATGACATAGGCAGATCGAGGGGAATGAAAGAGCCGATATCTTAGCGAAAAAGGGTACATTTAATGATGTGGCTCAGGAGTATGAAAGTAGGGATGCAAGAGATGCACTTCTAATTATGTTTTGGATGAATCTGCGGAGAAAATGGGACAGTTAATTTAACGAAAAAAATCTGACGAAAGGAATGAAGTACAGAGCGCTTCATTTTACTTCTTTGAGAACTTCTTTCTATAATGAGCTCACAGGAGATACGCCAATATTGCGAAAGGTTGAGAGAATCAGGTTGAACCACGGAAAGTGAAAGGTATGCTTGTGGAAACGTCATTTGAGTGAGGACAAAGATTGTGAGTTGTGTGGAAGTGTGGGCGATGTTGAACATATCATATTAGCTTGTCCCAGATACAACCAATAAAGATCTAAGTTCATCATCCTTTAGAATGCAAGATATTAAAAATTATGGAGTAAAATTGAACTATGTATTTAAAAAATGTAACAAGTAATTTACAAATTTTGATTATTGGCAATATGGCTCTATTTTATGTAGGAGCCAAGCCTAATAAAAAAAACCTTCATAACGATTTAAAAGTGGAGAACGTCAAAGTAAAAATTAAGAAATAAGCAAGGAAAAACGTACAGCGCCTTCAACATGAAAATGCGGATTTGCATCACATGCTGAACAACCCAAATCCAGTAAGACGGGAACTTAGAACCAGGGCCCTATTGCACCAACTACTTATCACTTATTACTTATCAACTTATCATAAGTTAGTTTTTTTGATAATAATAAGTGATAAGTGTTTCACCAACAGTAAAAAAATCTAACTCACTTATCAATTTAAAAACTTATCGAATTTTGATAATGATAAGTGATAAACGTTGCACATCAGAATGTCTATAACTTATCAAATGACAAATTATCAAGTTTTTATGATAAGTTATAATGATCCATAATTAGGACAGAACTTGGCTATTTCTCAACCGATTACGTGAAACTTGATAGGTACAATGAAAATGGAATTCTAGAATATGGCAAAAGTTCTAGAATATGGCAAAGTATGATGGAACTTATTGGGTGTGTGAATTAATTTTTAGACTTTTTTATAAAAAAGAAATGTTTATTAAAAGATAACGATACAGTATATTTTATCCAATATATTCGCCATCGTTATAGCTATGACTTCCTGCCATCTCCTGGCAAGTTTGTGGATTCCTCGTTTGAAAGTGCAAGGTCTGGAGAATACGCAGGTTGTTCAAGCCGATCCCAGCTGAGTTGCTCTACCTTGTTTTGAGCAGTTTTTGCACGATGTGGCCTGGCATTGTCATCATGAAACAAAACTTTAAAGCTTTCGTTCGCTATTGTTGGCCGTTTTTCGTCTAATGCACGCGCCAAATTGTCCAGTTGGCGTTGGTAGCGATCACCTGTAACCGTTTTACTTGGATTTAACAGCTCATAATACACCACGCCTTTCTGGTCCCACCAAATACTCAGCATAACCTTATCGCAATAAATATCTCGTTTTGGCTGCGATGGTCCTGCTTGGCCTGGATCAACGTAAGCTGCTTTACGTTTGGGGTTGTCCTAATACATCCACTTTTCATCGCCAGTAACAATTCGATGCAAAAAACTATGTTTTTTGTACTCAATTGATTTTCGGACAGTTGATGTGGGACCCATCTTCCTAGCTTTCGAATATTTCCCATTGCGTGCAAACGAAGAGAAATGGTTGATCGGTCAATGTTTAACTGTATTGCAAGTTCTTTTTGCGTTTGACATGCATTTTCATCCAATAATGTTTGTAATTCGGCATCTTCAAACTTTTTTGGCTGACTTGGCCGTTCTTTGTCTGTCAAGTCAAAATCACCACTTTGGAATCGATGAAACCAATTGAAACAGCTTGCTCTCGATGGAGCTTGATTACCATAAGTATCAGAAAGCAATCGGTGAGCTTCAGCAGCAGTTTTCTTGGAATCAAAAAAGAAAAGAAGAACCCCTCGAAAAAACAACTTATCACGATCCATTTTAAGGCATTGCCCCATGCACAAACAGCAAACCGGTATTTCAAAACGTCAAATTCAATTTTTGACCAAATTGTTTGGTTTTCAATATCAAAATTATTAAAAAATAGTTCGAATCTATAAGTTTCACCTTATTCTAACAAAATTTTATTAAAATTGATTTAATTTCATTCAAGGAGTCCCAATTTTAAGTTTTGCCGTCCGTCAAGCAAAAATCCGTCCGTCAAAATATAAAATTGGGGTTTTTTGAATGAAATGAAATCTATTTTAATAAAATTTTCTACAAATAAGGCGGAACTTATAGATTCGAACTATTTTTTAATAATTTTGATATTGAAAAGCAAACAATTTGGTCAAAAATTGAATTTGACGTTTTGAAATACCGGTTTGCTGTTTGTGCATGGGGCAATGCCTGTACATCGATTACAAAATAATAACGTAATATGAAAAAACCACTTTCTGCTCTGAAATAGATTGACAATTGTGACAGCTACAAAATGCAATTGGAATTGCTTGTCAAACTATACGCAATCTCACGTATAGCGACATCTAAATGTCGAGTCTAAGAATTAATCCACACACCCAATAGTTATTTCTCAACCGATTAGGATGAAACTCGACAGGTACTATAGAATTAGGATTCCAAAATGATTTATAGGTGTAGGTCTGGAATATGGTCAATTTCCATCATAATTAGCCATATTCCAGAACTTAATATAAAAATCATTTTAGAATCCCATTTCCATCGTGCATGCTCAATTTCAACAAAATCGGATAAGAAATGGCTAAAGGAAGTTCCTTCCTAATTGGCCCTATTCCAGAACTTCCTCTAAAAATCATTTAAGAATCCGATTTCCATTGGAAATGCTGAATTTCATCAATAACGGGTTGGAAATGGCCAAGTTCCTTCTTAATTGGCCATATTCAAGAACTTTATCTAAAAATCATTTTAGAAACCCATTTCCACTGCCCACGTCAAATTTCTAATCGGTCAAGAAACAGGTAAGTTCCACTTTAATTGGCCACTTTGCAGAACTTTATTCGAAAATCATCTTAGAATCCCATTTCCATCGCCCATATCAAATTTTATCATAATCTTGTATCACAAGATAATTAATACACATAATAATAAAAATTGAACAAAAGTTCTCATCTTACAATAACAGGAAAAAAAAACGTTTTTAACAGACTTCCGTCATGCCACTACAATTTGTAGCTCTTATCAATTTAATTGAGTAGTGAAATTTTTCTTATTGATATTTTGGATAATTATTATTAAATGTAGTCGATTATTGATAAGTTAAAACTTTTGATGCAACAGAACTACGAAAAACTTATCAAAAACCTCAAACTTATCGCTTATCAAAATATTACTTATCATTTATCATTTCGCGAATTGGTGCAACATAATTTTGATAAGTGAGTGCTTATTACTTATTATAACTCAATAAAATACTTATCAAATTTAAATTTGGTGCAACAGAAAATTATCAAAAATTATGATAAGTTGATAACTAATAAGTGATAAGTAGTTGGTGCAATAGGGCCCTAATGGAAATTAATGAAGTAATCAACCTGGAGCTAACTGATGAGTTATACTCTTCAAACAGTAAACAACATTTAACAATAAATTACTAGGATGAATTTGTATTCAATTGGAATATTTGTTACATAATAAAATAAATAAAAAATCCAAAGTAGGTGGCGATGTTTTCTGACCGTTAGTAAAGGGGCCATGCTTGAGGGATGGATATTCTCTCAAGGGAGTCTGCAATGCCATATATATACGGCATCAGGAGGAGGATCCTTCATGGTGATTTATCGGGGACTCACCTGGATAAGGGCCTTACGTCTCGGGAAGCTTACGTCCTGGGAGGTGTTTAATATATGAATAGAGGCTTGCACAGGAAACTGGGAGAGTTTCAATGTGTGTACTAGTCATACCTCGGGAAACCCGATGCTTGCGGTCCATTTAAGCAGTATGCAGGTCTGATCATATTTGTCCCCCACTTCGTTCTTATCCGGTAGACTATCGTCCGTTACAAATGTTACACGTCGATAATGCTACATAATAATAAATACTAAACTGCGCGTTGCTGATTCTCAATTTAAATATATAGTTGTATCATTATTGTGAAAACAAAAATTGTAATAAAATAAAAAAAAATTCACTCGAGGAATAAATCCCTCGACTCCCTAAAAAAAATATTTTTGTTTAGTGTCAACCGACATAGCTGGGCACCAAACATACATGGATGACATTTGTAATATTATTGGGTCTACAACGGTTTTAGAATAAAAACAAATAATTTAAAAAATGTCTAAGACAAAATTATGTAAATCGACCAAACCATCGCTTGACTTTAGGTGATTATCTTGATTTATCTCAATGTTTGACTCCAAGCCCGTTTTGCCGAACGGATAGAACAAAACAAAAATATGGTTGTAAATGCAAGCTGAGAATGTTGAGCTTAATGATTTGCTGGTCAACATTTAAGGGATTAAGTCGGATATCACGCTCAAATGAAGAATAACCATCTGATCGGAAAACATATTTTCCACTAATACAAATAAAAAAAAGGAATCACTTCTAATGGCCGACACGCTATACCATTTGCAATATTATATATTATATAAATAAAATGTTTCAGACATATAAAAAAGAAACAAATTAAATGTTAGATATCACCTATAGACTCTAATATTTTCTACATTTTACGTGTGAGAGTCGTTATTACATATTGTACGAGATTCTTTTATCAAATTAATTTAAAAGTTCCCCAATGTTATTTACAACAGTTTCTGGCCGAAATAAATTACTAAATTGCATATTGTGATAACTGCAATTTCATATAAGTACAATATGTATAGTAGATACCGCCAATTGTACGAATAAATCCAGGTTGCAAAATCACAAGCCGTCACTCTCGTATAATAGAATTGTAAATTGTATAACATTAAGTTCACAATAAAATATGTAAGACCGCTAATTGATTTTTAAAAAGGAGTAAATACGTTTAATGTAGCAACAACGAAATTGCTTATAAGTAGATACAAACGAAATAAAAAAGAATTAAATTGGAATGGTGTTAAATACGATACACATGAGTATATTTACAATTTTTTTTACGAAACTATAATCCTCCTGTAAGATATACCATGAGAGATTTTCTTCGCTTACTAAATATTATAACTAAATATGAGATTATTTTTACAGTATTACAGAAATGTTTTTTTTTACTGTAACTGTATAACTATGAAAGTTATGACCATTCTCAAATAATATAATGATCAATGGTAACATATACAAAACACAACAACAATACCACAGCAAAAAAGTGTTAAAATTATAATTTTTTGTTTATTGTATCTTTGTTGTGTATTTCTGTATAAGACGAATATAATCTTATTTTCATATCTTTCCCATTCTATTCCTAAGTCTTTTGTATTTATGTATTCTGTGAAAAATAAATTATTGTAAGTTGTTTTGTTGTTATATGTATACAAAAAATATTATTTGTAATTGATCTGGATCTAAAAGGCGCATGGTTTAGTTTGAATAATCCATGAGATTATATCAATGTAATATTAGAAGTGAATTTTATGGTGCCTCCTACTTTAATGGTGTTAAATTTGTATTCGTACTGTTGTTCATCATACTCGTTTAAGGTTGACTAAAAATTTGGCATTGCGAATGAATTGAGTATGAAAGTCTTACGGATAATTTGTTACGGCATAACTGGTTGCCATTTGAACAGTAAATTTAATTTCAGTATTCTCGAAATTCAATGCCAAAAAATGTTGAAGATGTTGATTAAAAAATTCGTATTATAGAACTCGCGAGTGAAGCGCACTCCATATTTTAAATACGCATTAAATTCAAAGCGAATTTCTTACTTGAGAAGTGGTTTTAAGTATTCAGTGTATTACATTTCGGTGTATAACATTTTTCTACCATGGAAAATAATAAAAAGATGTAGCTAAGTTGTGAATTTATTAATTAAAAAATACATTTTGTGGTAAAATGGCGATGATGATGAAGGAGCACCCAGATATCGCCAAAAACCTTAGCAAAGACAGTCCAGAGGTAGTTTTAGAGTTCTGGCAACAACTGAAACACGAACTAAACGCGCTGGGGCTACCAAGAAAAGAGTACACGGAATGGAGCTTTGGAGCTTTGGTTGATGCGTTACGGAATAAAATTAAAATTTATAATTTATAAAATAGACAATACAAATACAATAAGCGAGAGATTAATAGCACTGGATGAATCGCGGGTTGAAGGAGGGTTCATTATAGTCGCAGTTTATATTAAAATAAAACACCCGATCTTCACAATTTTATTATTTCATAAGTTTTTATTCACAAAATATTCGCCGGTTTGTCACTTTTTTAATCACTATACAATTCTATTTGACAATATAACTTGTACACTGTTTTTAACTCAAAAATACTTTTTATGCGCAATAATTTTATTTTTTAGACTCTTTAATTCACAATGACTTTTTTACAATATTTCTCGAATATTATAGAACGCCCCTTTATACTAAAAAAAAGTGTTATACAATGCTAATTCAATTGTGTTATACATATAATTTATATCGCCATCTAGCATTTCACATGATTAATTGCTATAATCAAGTTGGTACTTGTTTTACTATAATGATTTACAATTAATTTAATTTATAAGGTTGGTACTTGTACTTGATCATATAACAAAATAACAAAGTGTCAAAATTCATACAATAAGAAAAATAGGCGTTTTATAAACAAATAAATGCTTTTAATGCTTCAAATTCAAAAGATTAATTTTGCATAATGCCGTATCGCTGTTTTATTCAATTGTGCTCTCAGATAAGTAAAAATAGCATCTATTTAATTGTGTCCAAATGATTCTTTGTGCTTTTATCTTTATGTTTTTAGATGCTGCAGGCAACAACAACATTCATAGAGGTATCTCATCATTGACTTCCTGCTCTGGCACGTAGAAATTGGTCGACCCGATCAAAAAATGCGCTGGGGTCAAAACCTCGAATAATGAATCGCCGTCTAGTGCTGCATATAATGGCCTGGAGTTTAAAATTGCCTCGATCTGACTTAGTAGAGTGGCCATCTCTTCAAACGTTAAATGGGTATTGGAGGTACATCTAATCAGGTGAGTTTTGACAGACTTGACTGCCGCTTCCCATAATCCTCCAAAATGGGGTGACACGGGAGGAATGAAGTGCCACCGCACCTCTGACTTGGATAAATGTTCTGCAATGACACAATTATTATTATTGTCGGAAATAAATTTATATACCTCATTCAGGCGTCGCTTCGTTCCAATAAAATTTGATCCGTTGTCACTATAAATGTGTGCTAGCGTTCCTGTTCTAGGCACAAATCTTTTTAAAGCCGCAATGAAGGGATCAGTTGTAAGGTCGCTCACGATCTCTATATGAATAGCCTTGGTTGCCATACAAACAAATAGCGCAATATGGCCCTAGATGAATGTGACACCTCCTCCCTTTTTTGACGCTATTTGTATTGGACCCGCATAATCCACTCCACATGATGTGAATGGCCTTGCTGCTTTTAATCTCACTGCCGGCAAATCTCCCATTAGCTGCTTTGAAGACCTCGCATTAGTCTTAAAGCACGCCACGCATTTGTTGACAATTCCCCGTATGCTGCGCTTCTTCCGCCAACTATCTTAACTGGAATGTCAATGATGGACCAGCATGTAGGCTTTGCTTATGTATGTGCCATATAATTCCACGTATGGACAATCCGAATGCCTCAGCCTACCTCCAACTCTCAAAATTCCCTTAGCGTCTACAAACGGTGCCAAGGATAATATGCCGCTGCTTTTACTAATAGCCATTCGTTTTTGTAAACAATCAATTTCACTGGCAAATGATTGTCGCTGCACATGCCTGATGATGATATTTCTTGAATTCTGCAGCTCCTCCACCATTAAGAAACTTAAAATTCCGTCATGTTTCGATATTGGATAATTTTTTAGGAATCTCAGAACGTAAGCGAAAACCCGAACCAATTTAGTGTGTTCTGAAATCCTTTCCATCAATGAATCGATGACGTCCTCTTGCCGCTGCATATTCAGAACCAACATTTTGTTTTTCCTTTCTTCGGCTACCAGCTGCTCTTCCTTGTTAATTTCTTCTGTTGGTGATGTACAAATATATTCAGCCTGTTGCAACCATTCCGGACCGTGCCACCATAGCTTGGAGTTGACTAATTTTGGGGGAAGTATCCCTCTTGATGCGCAATCCGCTGGATTGTCCTCGGATCGTACATGATTCCAACATTTTCTAGGAAGTTTATCCAGAATCTCTGACGTACGATTCGCCACAAACGTTTTCCATTTTACTGGATGGCTGGATAACCACATCAACACGATACTGGAGTCTGTTCACGCATAACATTTTACTGGACGCTTTATTGTTTCCGTCACATATCTGCTTGATTGGCGCTACTTGATTTGTCGATGCCATAATGTTTACAGTAACCTCGCCATTCTCAGCAACCGCTCTACAATACACCACTGCACTGTACGCCTTCTCGCTCGCGTCCGAAAAACCGTGAATTTCAACCAGACATACCTTGAGGAATGTTTCGCTTAATCTGTATATTCTCCAAAAGTTTCAACTCACTGCGAATTTCCTTGTACATGTTTGCGATCTTGTCCGGTAATTCGTCGTCCCAGCCCAGCTTCATCAACCAAAGATTTTGGAATATTATTTTCATTAAAACAATCGATGGAGAAAGCCACCCAAGCGGACCGAAAACTAGCGAATATTCTGATATGATGCGTCGTTTTGTAGCTTTGGATCCATCATCAAGATTTAGATTGAATGAAAAAATATCATCAGCAGAATTCCATTGAAGCCCTAATATTTTAGTTTCAGTTGAACTATGGAAACTCGATATTTGACCAGTATCTCCTCTCGCCGTAATGTCTGGTATATTAGATTTCCGTTTTCTGATCTTAAAACCGCCAGATAGCAATACTTCGGTGATCTCCTTTTTTAGTTGCTGGACTTCTTCAATGGTATCGGCTCCAGAAATGAAATCGTCTACATAAAAATCTTCAAAAATATGCTGTTCCATGTTTGGATGATCTTGCTGATTATCATAGCCTATTTGCTGTAACGTCCTAATTGCCAAAAATGATGAACTGGCCAAGCCAAAAGTGACAGTATTGAGCTTATAATGTTTCAGCTTGCTCGATGGTTCATTTCTCCATAATATTCGCTGAAAATGAGTATCTTTTTCAGCAACCAGTACTTGATTGTACATTTTTTCGATATCGCCGGTTAACGCTACCTTGTAACTTCTGAACTTCATCAATATAGACCATAACGTAGGCTGAATAGTTGGTCCACCCAACATTGTTTGATTTAGAGAAACCCCTGATGAAGATTTCGCCGACCCATCAAATACCACTCTTAATTTAGTAGTCTCACTTGACTCCTTTAATACACAGTGATGGGGCAAATAAAAACTTTTGTGATCCTCTATCTCTATATCGCTTTTATTCAGAGGCTCCATATACCCCAACTTTATATATTCGCTTATTATCATCGAGTATTCCTTGTTAATTGGCGGATTAGACTGCAGCTTTCTTTCTAATGCCAATAGCCTCCGTTCGGCTGCTTTCAATGAGTTACCAAGTTCGCCTGCTGATTTTTTAAAAGGAATCTCCACCATATATCTTCCTCCTTGGATCGTTTGTGTGTGGATTTAAAAGTTCTTCGCAATCAGTTTCCTCTGGACTTAGCATGTGGATACTGGGGATTTCTTCTTGCTCGAAGAATCTTTTCAACGTCTCATCAATATCGACATCCAAATGTAGATTTAACGTGCATATATTCACCTGAGCTACTCCATTTACACTGTTACTATCGGTAATCCCAGAAACAACCCAACCAAATATAGTGTTTTGTGCAATAATAGAGTCACTGGAATTACTGGCTCGTCCATCCCTGATGATGTGGAAAATTCTGGTGACTTGAACCATTGCTGTCGGGAGTAATGACTTGAAACTGGCTAATGTGGCATTATACGATTGAGTATCAGAAGTGGTACTCTCCTCTGAATGGTTCACCGTATTGCCGTTTAAAGTTGAGCTCACCCCTGCCTGTTGCGTATCTTCGGAATGCAATGTTAGATGGTGTTTTCTATGGCATTTACCGCATCTGTATTTGGACCTGCATATCGCTGCCTGATGGGTTGGAGACAAACAATTAAAGCACAGCTTCTTCTCCGAAACAAATCCTCGCCTATCGGTGACACTTAGAGACAGAAATTGCTCACATTTGCTGAGATAATAATCTTTGGAACATTTAACACACACCAGATCAGCATAAGCAGCGTGAACATTTTTAATGCGATTATTTGCTATTGGCTGTGGTGGTTTATTTGAATCAATCGCGTCCAAAGAATCACTTCTTCTATTTAGAAATTTAAAAAATCTTTCCATTGAGGGGAAATCATTTTCTGCAGTTTCTGTTGCCCAGGCTTGCTTGGTAACACCGTCCAATTTATTCACGAAAATGTGGATTAGCCATGGATCCCTTTTCTCTGCTTCGACACCCAGCACTTTTAATCCCCTAAGCACTTCATCAGATACATCTGCCATCTGATGCAGAGCTTTAGCCGAGGGTTTTGAAATTGTTGGTTGATCCACAAACTGCTTGAGGGTAGAAATCACCAGCCTTTTCTTATCATATCTCTCCTTAATTTTTTCCCATGCCTCCGTGTAGTTCGCTTCAGTTACTGCAATATGACGAACCAGTGCGACTGCTTCATTCGACAAGAGGCCCTTCAGGTATTGAAATTTATGCACCTTAGATATTTTCGCATTGCTATGAATAGATGCTTCGAATAAATCTTTGAATGAAGGGAATTCCGAATATTTTCCCGAAAACGTAGGAATGTTGATCCTGGGAAGTCGCACGTCACTTTCTCTTTTATTCAAATTTGTTACTTCTTACAAAAATGATTGCTGATTCGCCAATAATTCATCGATCGAGGTACCATGTACTTGCTTTGATACTTCAGCTTCACGATCCTTCTTTGCTCGAAGTAGCACTTTTCTAATCAAAAATACTGAATCTTCCACTGAATTCGTTCAAGCTTCGTTCTTGACATCTTCGCCAATCAGCTTCACTAGCTCGCGGTATTCTCTCCGTTTTTCTTCGAGTAGTTCAATATTGGCGTCTACCTCTTCCAAACTCGTGTTATCGTTGAATTTCATTAGAGACGCTTTGATGTCTAGCAAATGAGCTAAAATACGATTCAACGCTTTTGCAGTAGACATTTTGGTTTCCGGAATATATATTTAAACTTCTCGAAATGGAGAACACGAAAACGACGCACAAAATTCAAAATTAATAAACAAAATTTGCAAAGAAGCCCGAATTTTGAATAAAAAATGTTCACGGAATTTTACTATGCCGATAAAGCGCACAACAAAGTTTTTTTTATTTATTTTATAAATAGGCGGGAATCTTCGATATATTTAAACACACACAACCGCGTATATATTTACTAGCACACAATTTTTATTTCTCACATAAAATGTCTTAAAATGCTTTGATCTTATATAGTCTTATTCACTACTTGTATTTTCACCAACGCATTTGTTTATTTTCGGCATGATTTGCCGCATCAAAATTTATAAGAGAAGTAATATCAAAACTAGCTTCGCATTGGTGGTTGCTATTTTCTGCGTTTGATGAAAATTCTTTATTTAAATTTGGCATGCATAATTTACTTTTTTCGACCGTTTACATGAGAATTCCTCCGCTGCGAAATTCGAAAATTTTTCGAAAGTCTTTTCCACTCTTTTAGCAGTGATAACGTCACTTATATCACTTTTAAGAATAGTGCAACTAAATATTGCTCAACCAGCTTCTACATCTAACGTTTTTTTTAAGCCCGTTTTTAATTTGGAGGCCAATATACTGTATCGCCAGTTATCCATTTCGTTCCAAATTGAAGGACATCCTGCACAAGATGTGTTAAATGTTGGGATCCATAAAGAACACTTGTGCCTTCAACAAATTTGAATAATATTTTCTAACTAATCGCCGCTTTATTTTTTGAATACTCATGATGCATAAAATGGTTATATTTGTCTGATGACAATACTTTTTTTAATGCAAACGGTTCGGAGTACAGTATGAAAGCTCTAAACTCAGTTGCTTTGAAACAAGGCACTTCATGCCACACTCTAATTTTCCACTGAAAATCAGAAGGTTGAGATCCAAAAATTAGACGTAAATTATTTGAAATCTGAAGTATATCTGAGCTAGGTTAACGTTATTTGGAGTCTCCACTGATCCACATATGTAACAGTTTCTTAACTACGCCATAGAATACCAAGTGTAAATATTCCAAAGGAAATAGTTTTTCCATATCGATAGGAAGTTCTTCTAGAATAGAATTTCTTTTATGGTGTTCTTCTTGTATTTTATTTCTGAAAGATTCAATGGTTCGAAGTTGCGGGGATTCATTTACTGGAAAAATCATTTTGTGTTGAATAAATTCGCCCTCTTCAATACAACTAAGACAACCAAAATATCCTGTGTGAAATTTCGTTTCTAATAAACTAGACCTAGCAGGGGCATCACAAATAAATGATCGAAAGGTAATTGATATTTTAAAGCCATTAAGCAAATATCCGTCGAACAATAAATTTTTTTAGTCGTCGAAGTTATTTGGCTTATTTAGCCCGTGGTAAATTCCTACAACGAAAATTTTTGTAGCGTTTACGTTCCAAACTCATGCTAAAATTGGCCAACAAGAGCTTTGGTTACTTCTCGAAATTGGTATACCATCTATATTAATGTCTAAATGAATTAATGCTGAAGGACTCTCTAAATATTGTAAAATGGTTTCAAAGCAAATTTTGAAAACAATATGTACATATTGCCCCGGAAAACAATTCATGGCCTCTTTCGTTTTCGGTGTTTAAAAAAGTGTTCGACTATCTATAGGCACATCATAGCCCCAATACCATAATCTAAGGTCGAGCAGCTTATCCCGATGACTGAATGGCTCATAGGTTAATCAGTCCTAAATATGCGAACTCTGGATACTAGGCGCCCTCCAGTTTTATTTTAGCCTTCCTGTGGTAAAGCGGGGTAACCCACGGGCGATTTTCATTTCCCAGCAACTCGTGGGAATAAAATGTCTAATAATAAAAATAAGGAGTGTCACATACCAGCGAAAGTTGTTTAGTGGTTTTGGAGGACTTCGGCCCTCTTTCCACTGTGGAACTAACGATGGGTGGGCTATCGGATATTATGGAGCTCCGTAAGGTGCATGAGCACCTAGTTCTCAACTCTGACATGGACGCGGCCACGGAAGGAGACCTGTACTTCTACTGAGACCCCACCGTCAAAGAGAATCCGCTCAAATGAGAATGCTCCACCGGCACAGAAAAAGGCCAAAGTGGAAGAATCAGTCCCGGTGGTCTCGGATTCTGGGGTCCGACCTGGAGTTACCTTCAGCCAGGCTGCGGAGTCTGAGATCATTAGGATTTTGCCCTCTAGTTTTCCTGAGGTTGTTCTCACTGAACAGCTACTTACTGCTGTCCAGGAGTGCATCTTGGATCAGGTGCTGGAGCAGGAAGCCACAGAGCTGAAAATTAAGTTCCTTTGGAAGTTGGCTGATAGCAACCCGCGCTAACCGGGCCATTGTACAGTGGTTCAGGGAGGCCATAGGTACTATCACGCCATGGAGGGTGCAGGGTTGATCGTGGCTAAGGCGGAAAATCTGCATCGAGCCAGGATTGTGTTTGGGACCTTCCCAAACAGTGCTGAACTACCCACGTTTATGCTTCTGCGTTTTATCAGACGAAAAAACGAATGTGCGTTCAACTGAAGAGTGATCACGAGAGAGGCGAAAGGCTCTTCAACCTTTTGTACCTTCTCCATGAACAACTCTTTAGTCGAGTAGCTCAAACGGATTTTCTTTAAAGTAAATTTTTAGTTTCGGATTGTCCAACTGCACCCCAACGGTGACCACGGTTGTGCCAAACCAGTTTCTGTGGGCGGGGCCTAAGTGGCCAAGCCTGTGGATGCTACCGTCGCGGCACCTGTAGCCAAGACCACTGGAGTGGCGGCCCTCACCAGGAAAGAGGGGGGGCGAAGGCGGGAGAAAAGTAGGAAGGCATCAGGCGTTAAACAGGGCATCCTGCAAGGGTCCCGCCTCGCAAGTCAGTGGTGAGGCCTGTAGGCTCTCCGACATCATAGGGCAGCACTAAGGATCTGGAGGACATCGGTCGGCCATCTGCCGGTCAAACTAGTTTAGGAGGTGATGGCCATTGGCTATAAGCTGAGGAAAAAACCGAGAAGATTATTGAAAGACTAAACGCACCGGTGAATGAGGCGAGATGCCCTTGACGGAGTATAATCTCGAATTAAGAAGATCCAAAATGGATACATGGAAAAATTTCTGTAAGTGAATCAATGAATTTCAATCTGCAGGTCGTCTCCAGAAAGTCCTTTCTAGGAATCATTCAAATAGTTTACGACTTCTTCAGAAGCAAAATGGTAGTGGTAAGAGCCCAAGGAGACCCGCTTGAACCTTCAAGAAAGGTGGCTTATCGCATCACAGTAGGTTCTACAGTCTCTCTGGGAAAATTTTCACAGCCAGCAAGGTGCGATGGCATTTCAAACCTTTAACATCCGCTGGAGAGAATGGTATATTTCCAGCTTTGAACAAGATGTTTCCAGCAAGTTATGATTTTAACTAAATTCGTATATCTGGGTATCCTACAGGCGACTCTCTCATCCTGAAAAGAAAGAAAATTAAGCGAAAGTCCCGTCGTGGTTTCCGAGGATCTCTGTTCTCTTTTCATATCGTTAAATGAAATAGCATCCCTCTCAAATGAGGGCAACTCCTCTGTAAAAACAGTGGTGAGTAAAGACGATGTCATCCACAAACCTTTGAAAGATCCTCAAGTAAAGTTATATGGAGAGAATAAGTAGCATTGCAAAAAGTTTCTTGAGCTTTTGAAGACAGAACTATTGGCACTGCGGCTACTGAAGAAGACTGGAGTTTCGTCGGAAGTCCTCCTGGCCAAGAGTAATCGCTGTGAAGATCACCACCATAAGTACAAAAGAGGTCTAAGGGGAAGGACATTGCAACAAAGTCAGGTAATGCTCAATACTCTTGGAGACCCATTTTCCAGACTCAATAGTGACAGAATCTCTCACGATGATCTATGTGGGGTTGTGGGGTAGCTTCCTTCACTCGCAGTATAGTAAGATGGGCTATTCGTACTTTAAAGTACGGTCAAGGAGATGACATTTTTCCAGCCTTACTGCAAAAACATTTTTAAGAAAATCTCCCCAGCTTGGTGCGGATTTCTCGTGAAACCTATACCTACAAAGTAAATTTAAACTATTTTTTTTTAAAACTACATTTCAAAGTTTTGGAGGAGCAGCAAGAAGAAATTTGTCACGATTGGGTGTTATATATATATATATATATATGAATGAAGCAGTGTCACGAGCTTTTCCTTCACAGAGCATTAAATCCACTGGAAGCGTAATATTTAAAAAAAGGCACGTGTTCGTGCTTCGATAAATGGATTTAGTAAACTTGAAATGCTGAAAGTTTTGCAATGGAAAGTAGTACAGCCTCATCGTCCTTGGATGTTGAAGATGAAATATGATAGATGTGGTAAAGCGGTGCTTAAAACGATAGTCCTTAAATGAATGCTGTATAGGGGCCGGGGATTTATTGCCAAGGATTAAGCTAAAACCAAATAAACTTATTTTATTATGTGAATTATGCTGCGCACATCCCAAAAAATAGTGGCCAAAGCCTAATTAGCCATTAAAGCGCCTTGGTTTCTAATTTGGTGATAGATCCAGGTTTCATCCATGATTCCATCTTTTAGTGATCCATCCGTGTTTTGTTCATAGACGCTAAAATTCCTCCATAAGTTGGTTATATCCTATGCACTTAATTTTGGCTTGCTTATGGTGATGTAACAATCATAAAAACAATGTAAAATCAACTGCAATGTTTAAGCTAAAAATTATGTTTAAATAATCTATTTTCAATAGCCGCAAAAATAAATAATTGATATACCTATCTGATCAATGGACATGGAATATAATAAGTGAAACCCTTCATTATTAAATGAGCTGTTACTAATGTAATTCGTATCAAATTTTGATTTCCTTTCTAAATAGATTCGAAAGGCCATAAACAAGCTCACCTTAAATTTTGAATATTAGTAATCTGCCTCAATAAAACGAACACCATTTTCGCATAGGTTTTGACCACTCCAATTATAAATATATGCTACAATTTATTACAAAAATATTCGGGCTCATTTAATTTGATTTGATGAATATATTTTAAACGCAGATATCATTAAAATCAGCTCACACACACAATAAAACGTAAAAAAAACATTTAAGTATATGGTTACATATTATACGATACGAAAAGTATATTATAAAATGTGTACAACCCCAATTATTATTTATCTCATGATAAATAAAATTCGATACATGAAATTGTAGCCTGTAACTAAATTTATATACAAAATTATTTTTGTTCAATTATAATAGTTTTGGATTAAACTTTTATCTTCCATGTTAAACCATATATGTAGGTATAAGTAAATGATAGGTACACTTAATTTTTTTGTTTGATTTTAGTTCAATAGGAGTTTTTATCCAGCTCTATAATTTTAATCAAACTTTTTTTTTATTTTTTTTTTAGAATTAAAACACAAAATTACTAAATTATTGGGAGAATAGACCAATCGTGTGTAATATACATCTAGATAATATGTAATATAAAATTAACTTTTAAGTAAACACGATCAGACAATTTTACAATTATCAGTTTTTTATTGTTTTTTAAATATATTTTTGTGGTTAAATGAATTTGTTTCGTGTTCAATAATAATTAAAATTGTTTTAGCAAGTTTTTGTTAAGTTACTATTTTGATTATGTGATTAAACAAACAAGTTGTCTAAAATTTGAAAGCTTATACAAAGAGCAAATCTACAAATTAGCATTAACCATAGCCATCTTACATATATCATAGCCGTAAGGTAGAAATAGAAGCTTTCTATATGAGGTGAACATTTTTCTGTTTCCCATAAGAACCAATGTAAAATTGTTAGTTTTGATTTATAAGTTTATTAATGAAAATTCAATTAAATGTAATAACATTTCTGTTAATTTGCATGTTTAATATGTTTCGTAGATATGGTTTTAAAATCGTAGAAGAAAATATGTCTACATTTTCAAATAAATTGAAAAAAGAAAACCTTTCCATTTTCAACAACTACATACAAACCATTAAATCCTTATATAAAAAAAATGTAAACAAATAGCATCATCCTTGTCTTTTCAATATAAAATTGACAAAAAAACAAAGAAAACGTAAAAGTAAAAGTTCGTAAATAAAAAAATAAAAGCACTATTTAGATTGTCTTTGTCTTTTCAATATAAAATCATTAAAAATGACAAAGAACAGTTTAAAGTAAAAACGGGCAAACACGAAAATATAAAACAAAAAAGGTATAGATATCTTTGTCTGATCTACATATAGAAAACAAAAAGGCGACAACACGTTAAAATAAAAATAAAATCACGTGTAAAAATAGAATAAATAAGAACAATAGACATCCTTGTCGTTCTAATAGATATCCAATATATTAAATATTATATGAGTTGTTTATTTTTCTCGTTTAAAAAGCTTTTGTAGTTTTGCATGTAGTTGTGAATAAAATTAGAGAAATTTAAATTGTATTTTACGGATTAATTGATAGATTCCAAGTTTGGTTTTCATATATGTCTAAATATGATTATTCACCTACAAATGGGTGAAATAAAATTGCCGAAAATAACGAGTTTTCATTCAAAAAATGTAAATTTAGAAAAGTCATTTTTACACCGGCTTACATGGAACATCACAAAATCTACACCTCTTATAGAAAGCACGTTTAAAAAATGGCGGCATCATTAGGGCTCTTATATATACAGAGGGCTCTGCATTAACTTACGAGCTTATAATTTTAAGACTACAACCAGAAAGTTTTAGAACATAGAGCTAGACATTTTTATATATTTAATATTTTTATATTTTTAATATTTTTAGTGAGATACCGCTCGGCTATATGCCGCTAGATTATTTGGAGCTCTAAGCCAGCTACTAATGTGGCGCCCCAATCAAGACTGAACAAGTAAGTGAAACTATGAAATATGAAACAATTATTTAATGAGAAAATGTTCACACGTTTTATAATATTTTGTGAGGAATACTATCAAATTCCCGAAAATAAAAATCCCCCAAAAATATAAAGTGTCCCATTAAAAAAGAAGACTTCATTAAATGTTTATTATATAATTTCCTGTTTTCTTTGCGCGGCGCAAAGGACAAATGATATGCCTCTTTGGATAGATCTTTATTTTAATAAAATATTATTAATAACTAACCGAGTACTCGATATTTTCCGGGTAAATATTACTTCAAAGTTGTGAGTAATTTTCCAGTAAATTTATTTTAATCTATTTAAATTATTGCTTCTTGGTAAAGAATATTTTCAGTTTTTTATTGGCAGCATAAATTTAAAGATTTGTGCGGCGATTGTCAACCCTTTAGCCACTCAATTGGTGGATTCAGTAAATTGAGGGACTCCTTCAAATAGAAAACTATTTGTTCTTGTTTCTGTGATAGTGTTAATGGGGAAGATAGAATGTGGGCATCTTGTTGACGCGGTCGTTTTTTGGAATTAACTTTTAATTCTATATACATACGTTGATGATCATCTTTATGTTTGTCCAGTCCTGCAACGTATTTAAATATTATAAGAAATATTTTATTGTTTCTAGCCGAAATACCCGATCAACAAACACTGACTAAAGTAAACAGTAGACAATCTTTAGTAGTCTCCAAAATACTCGATTATTCAAACACAATTTTTATTAAATTCGAATTATTAGATCGACATAAACCTGCCCAGGAGAAAAGCAAGGCGGTCCTAGTTGAAAACCAGCCACCTTTATTTTGTGTCCCTGAGATTTGTTTACTGTCATCGCAAATGTCGTTTCAAAGCGAATTATAAAGGTTTGAACTGATATGGTAGGTTGTTGGTTATATTTGGTAAGCATGGAATGAAAACCCTCTCTCCTTTAGCTGTCCCGATCATAGTGGAATCTACGTGGCTTCTTGTACCATTACACATCCTAATGTCGATATTGCGCATGAACAAACCAGGCACACCAACTTTTAAATGAATTATGTGTGAGGGTACGGTAGATATTCCCAGTGAATTGAGAAACTCTACTGAATATGAGGTGCTATCGTCGGCATTCACTACCGAATCCAAGGAAGCGTATCTTGTCCGTAACAACATTACAAAAATAGTTCCTGAAATGCATTTTACCATCAGCGTCTGCATTGAGTTCTCTTTGGTCTATTTTTAGTAATTTGGCTGAATATTTACTCGATTCCGTGTCATTGTAGATTTGCACTCGCATGTTTGTGGTTAAGTATATAGTTTTACACTTTACCAGAATGGAGATTCCTTCAAGCAAGCGTTCGTTTCGTCCACGGGGGTTCCTCCAGGAATGACTGGTAATATTTGCCTGAAATCGCCTGCCAACAAGACCATCATACCACCCATTCAGCTTGAGTTATGCCGGTTATGTTATACAGACTTCGATCCAGTGCTCAAATGCACGGTTGTACGAGAGCTTAAACTGTCGCAGCAATTCGCCTCAACCGCTATTTTTGCTGATATTACACATTTGTGTTTCTTCGCTTGCCAAATTGAGTGGTAGTTTCAGGTCCACCGCTGTATGTCCTCCGTTAAGTAGCGTGACAGCAAGAAAGTAGCCCGTGTTTCCCCCTAGTGCATCTAAGATAAACAGTGCGCCTTCTCCCCCACTAATAGAATACACTATTGCTGTTGCTCTGAAAGAAATCGCGATATCGGGTTCTCTGGCGCGGTCATACCGTATTCGCTTCAACATGTCAGTACACGCACTTGGTTCAGCAGTATTTACAAATCAAAACACTCAAAATTGCTTATATGCACGGTATACGCCAAGTGCGCACTCCTGCTTTGACGTTTGACCAATTTTCGATTGGTTTAGTATAGTAACGTGAAACACCAGAATATAATAATGCCCTTGAAAAGTCATCGTTTTGGCAGAGCTGAAAAAATGATGTGAGAGTTGTTTTGTTAGACATCGGCATTCTTTGATTGAAGTTCTGCTTTGTAAAATAGATGCGTTCTCTATTTTCTAAATGGCCGGCCAGATGAATTACGCTGGATGCCTTTCGTGTAAACTTCAGAATCTTTCAAGCTGCTTCATTGCTTGATGTTTACATTTTCTTATTGTACGTTAAATATTGCCTGGTCACTCTCACTATCTATATTAGTATACTTGTAAATATACTTTATGGCCTATACTCAAATACACGCTTCAACGCTTTATTGGTAAATAAGGCATTATATGTTATAGTTGTTCATACATCGTCCTCTGGTGCTCTGCGTCGATACTGAGGTTAGCCCTTGACATTGTGCTGTGTTTCGTTAAGCATTGCACACGTGATAACTCGTTTTTGTGCACTTTCCATCTTTTTTACATGGCGCTGATAAATTGTTGGGACCTCAAGGGCCGTGGATCGTGTTTCTAATGCTAGTATTGAACAACTCTTTATCTGTACGAACGTCCGGCTTCTCAGCTCTTATGATATTGTCGATTTAATCTGGACACACCTTTCCGTGAGCAATATCAAAAGGTCTATGTGTGGCAGCCCTCGCTTTTATCAATTGATCAAAGACATAAAACATCTGGCTTCACTAAAAATCCTTCCGTGATTATTGCCTAGATAGATTCAACGTATACATAAACCGCTTTAACGTATACATCAACTACGGATTTATGAAGTAGCTGTCTGCAACGTAGAAGTAAATTGAAACTGTTATATCGCAACATCATATGATGAGTCTTGTAGAATCTTTAGTTTTGCAATGGGTGTCTTGTTGTTGGATTCATTTATGGTATATGGTAAAATGATAACTTTGTTCTTTCTAAAAAATTATTGGATACTCAAGCGTCGATCGTAAACTCTGTGCATATTTGAAATACGTGGAGGCGTCCCATTGTGTAATTTCGGGGTATATATTGATTACCTATGACCACAGCTGCTACACCATTGGTTGTTGGAGTATTATAATTGGAGAATAGAGTATTGTATTGTTCCCTGTTGGGTATGGTTGGCATGAATAACTACTTGACAACTTTGATCAGGGATATCCTCCAGAGCAGTTTTAAAACCAATGCCCCAGTTGGTTGTCTTCATGCAGAACTTTCTTAATTTTTTTTAACGGTTGCCCATTCGAAATCCTGAAAAAACTTGCTATGTTTACTGTTTTGTGCATCCTCGTCCCCCATAAAATAATTTTGTAAAAATTGCGGTTGCTAATTTGATACATTAACAACACCAATATGGAAAACGTAAAATAATTTTAAAATTTTCAATAATTTCGAAATAATCTCAAAAATATTGGTCTCAGCGAAACACACAATTTCTAAATACGAATTATCAATGAATCAATGGACTTCAATCCAATGTTTTTAATTTTAATGTAATATTTTCATAAATGATGAATTTGAATTTAGCAGTCCGAATTTGATTTGGAAAAATATTTAATATGATTTGGAAAATAATGAATATTTGTTGTATCTTGAAGATACCTATAGGAAACAACTGTTGGAATTTGGAAAGTGTATTATGTGTAGAAAAATATTACTTCGAAAAGTTCGACATTACCTCGGTAAACAGATCAGCAAATTTATATTACTCTTTTTTGTTAAAACTACACCTATGCAATGATTCAATCGACTTCAAATTTTGTGAACAGGTAGGTAGATGATGAATTTTCAAATTTTCATTTTTATTTATGGCAATTTTATCTTCCACTGCAACCTCCGATGTTTTACACACGAATAGAGCTAAAAGTCAACACAAACTGCTTATTACTAAAATCTATCTATGTACAAAATTTCGAATAAAACTATCATTTGTGAGAATGAGAGGACGGACGGACGGATTGACGGAAGGACAACATTTTTCTAGCGATTACAATACTTACCCATTATATCTTCGTTGTAGTGGGAAAAGTAAAAATCGAGATAAACAAACCAACAGATTTAATATTTCAGTGTCTGCAAGGTAAACGAAGCAATTTTAAAACTAAATTTCCATTTTCCAGAATATTTAATTTTAATTTTTAATTTATTTACTTATTTATTAAAAATAATTTGTTGTGTTCCCTTCCAGTAGATCCAACAAATTATAAATTTTGCCAATTTATTATTGATTGTTCCAAAAAGGATTTTTTATGATGCCGGGAAATTTTTATTTGTTGCTTATTAAATATTGTGTTTTTTTATTAATTCTGTGGCAATAAAACCGAGTAGCTAATGTCAATTAAAAAAATTGAGGTTCAAATATTCACCATTTTATATCTATTCTGTAACTTCACCAAATTTGACTTAAGTGCGCTAGCGTTGTGACGAAGGGATGTAGTCACAATACACGATGACTTAAGTCACATTTGGTGGAGTTACAGGAGAGATAGAAAATGTTGAATATTGAAAATTTTATTTCAATATTCAACATTTATATAGGATAGAGTAAATTACTCTCTATAATTTACCCAGTTTTTTACGAGTAAAAAGTGGATAATTTACACATATAGAGTGTTATGCCGGTTCAGTTCAACTTTAGGAACTTTACCATTATTTTATATTTACCATTAACAAAATATTCTTGCTAGAAAAGAAAAATTTTATTTCTGGAAAATGGAGATTTAGTTTTAAAATTAAAATGAAATTATTCTAAAACCTAAATTTGAAACTTTGGAATTTATCATGTAGTTTTGTTAATTAAATTCAATAAATTTTTTAAAATATTAATTTTCTTTAATTTAGTTATGTTTCTTCTAAAATGATATTTTTTAGTGAGTTTCAGATCTTATTATATTAAGTCTACTAAGCACTACTATGGAGTAGTAAGTAATTATCTCAGTTTACATAAAAGAATATACATATATACTAATTATATATTTCTATGTTATTTAATTTAATTTATAAAACATACATACATGTAGATAAATAAAATAAATAAAATTGGTAATGAAGTTAATAAAAAATAAAATTAGAATTAAGAGGAAATAACGTAGAAAACAACGGCTCGATTCTAAATGATCTTTCAAATTGCGCAGTTTGTTTTGAAAATCATTAATAAAACACAGATGGTGTTGTGAAGTTGCCTAGGTTTTGTCACATTTAAGAAGTGTCATTTATGCTATTTATAAAAATGGCATCGTACACTATAAAACAACGTATTCAAGTTGTTGAATTATTCTAGTATGAAAATGGGCGCTCAGTGAATAATGTTTATAGAAAATTACGTGATTAATCATTTGTTAATCGTCCATCTGAAAGCACTATTAATTGAATTGTTGAAAGATTTCAACAAACTGATTCATTGGAAGATAAAATAGTAGAAAACTACAGTCGTTGCGTCGTTCACAAGAACATATTGATTTGTTTCGTGAAAGTGTTGCTAAAGACCTTAAATTGTCCTTAGTCGATGCTTACAACAAGTGGGGCTTAGTGAAACTACAAGATGGCATATTTTACGAAAGGATTTAGCTCTGAAGGCCTAAAAGTTTCAAATAATACAGAAATTAAAGCCATTGGATCATTCAAAACGTTGTTTATTTATTTATTTGGTAACATGAATTTTCAATTTTCACAAGTTACTTCCACTCCATCATAAATACTCTATTTTGAGCGTAGGAAGCTCATTCATAATAGTGCATCAATGCAAGAGGTGGCAACATAATTTTATTTAAAAAAATAAAATGAATTGTTTCAGCCAAGAATACTTCTAAGATGGAATGTTCATTTATAATGGTGTATGCTCTTTCCGATTCTGCTTGTATGTTTATTAGTACTCCGTTATTTTATTTATTGAGGGCACCCACCCAGTTGAAGGATCTTGACCGGTTGACTCTACTTGAATACAAAGTAGTTACCGACGAATAATGACATTCAGATATGTTTCTGTTTGAATTCATGTTAAACGCTTTGCATCATAGATTCTTCAAGTCTTACTTAATTCACAAATTATAATTTAAAATTTTGAAAAAATTGAAAATAAAAACGTCTGGCTGACCGGATTGTTTACTTCAGTTGGATCACAGAATAACCAGATGAAAAATCATCTTTTCTGAGGAAGCACATTTTATAATTGATAGATAATTGTCGTATTTGGGGGGCGGATAATTCATAAATAACCAATCATCAAAGAATCAACGAGACCATAATTGCTGCTTGCGCCTTACATTACCTTACAGAGGAATTTATCTAATACGACGTAGACTCAGATCCCGACGAGCAGATTGCATTGGTTAATGTTGATATCGCCACCTCAAATAATAAGGAAACCATTTATTAAGTTTAATTACTTAAGCTTAGTTTACCTAAATAAAAAAATGTTGTGTTTTTATAAACAAATAAAATATTGCAATAAAATTTTGAATTAATTAATATTTAAAAAAAATATTTAAAATTTCAGTTATTGTACATAATTTAACTTTAAATCACAATTTAATTCAATAATAATGCTAAATACTCGTACCTTAAACGTTTTGTTCATTAATTTGTTTTAACAAATTATTTTTTTCTTCGTGAATTTTGGTTTTTCTCTCTATATTTTCTATTAATCTGTCCATTTTTCTTAGCTTAGATCTCTCTTTGTCTAACTGCTATTGCCGGTAATCATTGAGAGCTCTTTTTCTGTTTGTAAATTCTAGCGAATAAGTAGACATCAGTTCTACGATTTCCGAAAATTCTATTAAATCTCCATCAATCATGGAAGACGGTGTGGTATTGCTATTGATAGCCCTGTCGTCACTAAATATTTCATCAAAAATACTGAAATGCTCCCAGTTAACTGTTATGTTAATGTTTGTATAAGATTCACTCTTAGAATAACCAGCCGTATAATTGCCATTTTCAAAGCACCAATAATGAAAGATTTTGATTTTATTTTTGATCCGAGTAATAATTCTAAAGGTTAAATGAGGTGGAAGGATGAGGTGTCGAATTAAATGTAATAATAGCAAAATCAATCTAATCATCCCATTGCATTCTGTCATTCATCGTATAATTTCATAGATATTCGGTAAAGGTTCGATGAGACCTTTCTAATGCGCCATTGGACTGTGGGTGATAAGCTGATGTCCTCAATTTTTTTAATTTTTAATAATTTGCAAACATCAGAAAATAGCTGACTCATGAAGTTAGTTCTTTGGTCAGTTACGATAGAATGAGGGTACCGAATTTGCAGATCAAATTTTTCACAAACGCTTTAGCAACTGATTCACATTCTTGGTCAACTAAAGGAATGGCAATTGAGTATTTGGTGAGGTCGTCTTGCATGGTAAGAATATAATCGGACATTTATTCGAATAGGAAATTTTATTTTTCTGCCACATATCGCATTTCCTTATGAATTTTTTTATTCTTACGTACATTTTGGGAAATAAATAATATCGTTTGATTCTATTATAAGTACGAAGAACACCTTGATGTCCTCCCAATCCCAACGGATTATTATGAAATTCTGTAATAATTCTTTCAATTTCATTTTCATCGGTAATATAAATGATTTTTTCCGTAGAAGCTTGATCATATTTGTCTGTAGTTTTAATAATAGGTTTTATTGGAATTATAACAGAATTAGAAGAATTTGGTGTGGAACTTTGATTATTATTTGATATGTTTTTTGGAGTATTATATTATAGGACTTATTGTTGGATCTGGTTGAGATTTCTGTTGTGCGGACATGGACCTCGAAATGATATTAACATTTTGTTTATAAGGCTGATCTTCATCTGGAATTTCTATTCGACTCAGTGCATCAGCATTGGTATTTTGTTTACCTAGTTTATATTTCACATCATAGTCGTATTCTTCCAGTTCAAGGCGCCACCGTGTAATTTGGGAAGAAGGATCTTTGGAGTTATGGAGGAAGGTCAGAGCTCAATGATCCATTCGAATTATAAGTTTATTACTATATGAACAAGGGCGAAATCGTTTCACACACCATATGATCGCCAAACATTCCTTTTTACCTGTGCTGTAATAGTTTTGTGTACTGTTCAATACTCTGCTTGCATAAGCAATTGGCAGATTAACCGAATCGAATTCTTGAGACAGTATTCCACTTATAGCTACGTTGCTAGCATCGTTAGTTAGAATGAATGTTTTTGTAAAATCAGGAAATTGGAGGATAGGAAAATTAGTGAGTAATTTTTTCATTAAATTGAACGCTTCATCACAGAAAGCGTCCCAAATAAAGCTTTTTCCTTTATTTAATAAATCCGTTAAAGGTGCTACTATATGTGCAAAATTGTATGAACAAAGGCCTACGAAAGATTTTATTTGATCCTGAGTTTTTTAAGTAGGAAAATTAATAACGGCTGAAATTAGTTTATGATCGGGTTTTATGCCTACATTTGTAATTAAATGCCAAAGATATTTAATTTCCTTTTTTGAAAAGAAACATTTGCTTGGTTGAAGTTTGAGATTAAACTGTCGAAAAACAGAAAATATTTAGTTCAATTTGTTATTATGGTCCTTCAGATCTTACCCGTAAACAATTACGTCATCAAAGTAAAGCAAACATTTTAACCCATTTAACCCTGTAAGAATAGTTTTCATTGCTCGCTGAAAGGTAGCTGGTGCTCCCTTTAAACTAAACGGCATTCGGGTAAATTGGTAATGTCCTCGATCGGTGCTAAAAGCGGTTTTATTTGTATCGTCAGGGTTCATCGCTATCTGATGATATCCATTCGCCAGATCTAATGTAGAAAAGTATATGCTGTTACCTAACTTATCCAAGATATCATCTATGTTAGGGAGTGGAAAAGCATCACGGACCGTTACATTATGTAGCTTTCTAAAATCTACAACAACTCTATATTTATTAATATTTTGCTCATTAGATTTTTTAGGTACAACCAGGAGTGGAAAGTTCCATGGCCTTCAACTAGGTTCGATAATACCATCATTCATCATTTTTGATACCTGATTACCAATTTCAGTTTTCGATGAATGGAGCAAACAATATGGTTTAATATAAATAGGTCTTGTAATTTCAATTAGGGGAATTTCATATAATCCAAAATTCGATATAGTAAGTTTATCCCCAGTTAGGTGGAATATATCATTATATTATCTACAAATAGAGAGAATTGAGCTTTGCTCTTCTGAATTTAATTCTTCTAAATTTAGACTGTCTTCTAATAGATCAAGTCGCTTTTCGATATTATTATTCCAAGAAGAGACTGTGTAAATTGAATAATTATCGAGAGAATCAGTAATTATGTTTAGATTTTCAGTAGAAATAGAATGTTGATTGCTATTTAGATACCTACAAAAGCAGTTATTTTATTAACTTGCACTATTGAATTGGCACAATATATACCTGGTTCGATTTCGTTAGAAGAGCAAAGATAGTCACCATTTCCTGCATTAACATGGATACGACACATTTTTTCAACTTTTGGGCGAATATCTTCAGATTGCTGGATTGAATTGTACAAGTTTACAACAACAGGTTGATTATTGACATTAAATTTTATAGACTTATCCCCATGCCAGTTTCACCCAGTTACATATTGTATTGTTTGTGATGCGATGTTATGATATAATGCTGGTACAATAAAGTTGAATTTTTATGAAATTTGCGATGATCTATTTTAATTTCATTGATAATGATGAATATTGTATGACATTTTGATGAATTGGTTCCTCGCTGGATTACATAAATTTTGCTTGTTGAAATAAATATCTTAGTATATACAATAAATTGATTGTTTGATCGTTGTACGTATGCATGTAGATTATTTTTGTATTTATGTTGTAAGTTTTTCATGATTGGAAAAAATTAGATGGATGATTCTAATTTTTTATTTAAAAACTGGAAACTGACCGTTCGCAAAATTTAGTAAGATACCAAATCTCCTTTCACAAAATCACAATTATTGAACCTTCCAAATTGAAGTATTTGGAAGGTTCCATAATTTAATTTATCAACACATATCTCTAGTTAGGTAAATGTTACAAATTCTAAATCTAATTTAAAATAAATCTTTCAGGCACCAAGTTAATTATGATCCATATTATTCGCAAAACTGTGGCTAATGTTCGCTTTATGAATATTTTCAACTTTTTTCGTTTCTTTTGAAAATGAAAAATAGCAAATTATATTCCTCTGCCACGGTTTTATAACAATTTGCCAAAAAACAATTATCCTTGTTGCGCGATAAATAATTTTTTGTAATTAATTTCAATTAACTTTTATATTGTGCAATTTTTTTTTTTAAATTTTATTATGTTTATTAATTATAATAATATTTAGTTCTTGAAGGTTCGTCACCTTTTGAGCACCTGCTCTACAAATCTTTGTTTCAATAATAGAAAATCCGATAAAATTAAGTTTAACAAACATTTTCATTTTAATTATTGAAAAGTTGAAAACATTAAATTCATTAATAAAAAAAAATATTTTATGTTAAGGTTGCATGTAATAAATACTTTGCAGTATGTTGCATTATAATTATTATTATTTTAATGACTTTTATACTTTTAATTAAAATATAATTGTAATTGAAAAAAATATGTACATATAATAATTGTAGATATTCAACATAATAATTTTTCGTTTTGTACAGAGACTAACATAAAAGGCAATTAATTGTTCCGCTTACTGAACTATTTAGCTGTGCGGTCGCAGTCTCTTTCTCTCTCTCTGTGTCTTTTTATGTTTTTTATGGTTACAACGTGAAATGTTTATTATATCGTTGCTTTTTACGTGCTTTTAGTTTTGTTTTAGTGCAATTTATTATTATTTTTTGCTAACTAAAAAATTACAAATATTTTTTGACACATATAAAACATGAAAAAGCATTTTTTTCTGACATTTTTCACTTTTTTTTTGTTTTTTGTACTGATGGTTGTGCATTTTTGATGAGTTTCGTTGATAATGTCGCCTATACAATATTCCTATATGGAAATCAAATTTCTGTTTTAGAGATAATCGTATGTTTGTTTTAAAACAATAATAACCAACTGTTGTTTATAATTGCAAAATGTTAATTTTATTGTATTTCAATACATAATTGGTCGAACCATATTTTATGCATGTCTGGGGATATGTTTACGCCTAGACGTTTTTATCTTTTATTATTGTTTAATATAAATGGTTGTTTTCATGTTTTGCAAGTGGATAATTACAAATTTTTTTAATTAACTAGACTGTTAAGATATTTTTGAATGAGTTTTAACCTAGTGGGGACTAATCGAATAGGCAGATCACCTCTTAAATGACACACTTAAGAAAAATCACTTAAATGCCATATGGAGTCTCTAAGACTTCAGTATGAAAATTACCCATTATGCGGTGCAAGTTACATGAATTGAAACTTCGTTTTCTGTACACTTGACCGCTTGCAAAACTCACACCTTAGTAGTTTTGGAAGCTGTGGCTTTTCTCCGTCATGATTTTTGATCACGTCTTCATTTAAAATGCTTGATAAAGCCAATCTTAGATTACTACGTAGGGTAGTATTATTGGCGCTTATATGCATTGATGTCTTTTGTAAACATTCCTTGGCTGATATCCTTTCTCTAGAATTAATTCTAATATTTAAGCATGTCAATAAAATCCACCCATTAACAGCAGCTTGGTCGAGGATCTCAAAGTAATGACGTACCAGCCAACAGTTTGTCCTTTTTGTGACGATACACGCATAACATAACTGGTCAAACGTATCGGTCCTTCCTTTGGTTTTATTGTAGTGCAGAATGATGTTGGATTTTCCATCTATTATTTGGGTAGATATACTATAGGTTGAAACAACTATAACAATTTTTTTTTTTTGGAGTATGGGATAATAAAACACTATTTCTTGAAAAACAAAATTTTGTAACCGGAACGGTTTTTGAGGCTACCTTGAATTCAACAGGCAATCCTCTCTTGTTCTTGCTGTATATGATTCTAATAATTAATTCATATGGTTCTTTTACAAAACGATCTAGGATAGGGATAGTTATGAACCATTTATCGCAAGTTACCGTGGCATGAATTGGTTGTGTGACCTTTCTTAAATATTATTCAGGAATAGTTTCACCTGGCAGCTGTCCCTCTAAAGTAACTTTTCCTCTATAGGGGATGTAGTGATAGAGATACGAAGTAATTGTACCATTCAGCGTGATTATCTTAAGGACGTATTTATCGGGTTTCGCTTTCATATACATTCTAAAAGGACATCTTCCACGAAAACTAAGCAGCTGTTCATCTACTGTAGTTTTTTTCCCGTGTATTATAACAAGTGCGACAATTTTCTGCGCAAGTTTGTCGCTTTTATCCCTTGCCGTCTTGTTGTCAAATCGAATGTACATGAAGAGAAAACTAAACATATTGCTTGATATTCCGCCCCGATAAAGTGTCCAGAAATTTTCTATGTCCCAAAGCTAATGCACATCAACCTTCGACGATTTTCATGCTCCAGAGAAATACAATAAACCAACAAAAGCCTTCAATTCTTTGATATCCGTGTGGTGATGATATAACTGCAAAATAAATCTAGCTTTGAGCATTGCAGCGCATTTATTTTCAATCTCTGCGTTAGTATACTCTATTATATCTTCAAACATATCCTCAGTGAACAGTACTTCCCAAAACTGCAAATATTCCTACTCTTGTGTTGTTAGTCGTTCTAAAAAATATTTTATTCGTTTACTTATTTTATTTAGTTTATTATATAGGGGACAAATAATCGAAAAGCAGAAAAACAAAAGGGCAGGTGACTCCGAAATATAATGAAAGGGGGATACATGCCGAACAATAGAAAGAGAATGCACGCGCAGAAATAAAAAGGCGGCGGATGGAAGCGAAAGATGAAGAGGCGTACTTACCTGAGTGTCTTGAAGGACATTCTTTATAACATTGGAAACCATTTTTTCCTCTTATAGTCGAAGATGGCCGACCACAGCTCTGCGGCCAACCGCTTGACGCTCTCTTACATCCAAAATCCGTTGATCCGAAGTATCGACTTCCATATCCTTTTCGACTACTTCCATATTCATAAATCACCAAAATTCCAAAATTGAAAATTATTAAAATCTAATAATTTAATGAAACATTCAAGACACCATTGACCATTTAAAACTACATACGAAATATTTTAGCCGCCAGTCAGCAAGCGTTGGAATTATATTTGGCAAAGTCACTAATTCACATCAAATCACCTTTGTCTTCAGTACAAAAATGGTCCAATAGATGTCAGATACTTTGCTTTAAACGGCGAATATAATTGTTCTATTCTTGCAAGCTTAATCACCAAACAACTAATTAGAAAAATTTTAGCTTTTTAAGTAGGCACGCTCGCACACTTTTATGACAATTGTGTCAAATTTTTGAGATTGTCATTTGGCTGGAAACGGCAAACTGTAAAAACGGCAAAAACGTTTGGCCGCTGCTTGATTGCGCACAGTTTTTATAGGATGGAGCTGAAATATTGACTCATAATCCCGATGTTTCGTCTTGTAGCCCTCGGAGTACTCTATTATCGAGTACCCGGGTATTCGGATATTTTGTTCCTTTTTCGAATACTGCACTACCCGGGTAATTTGATTCCAACGAAACATCGGAACAACTAAGAAAAGTAAATTATTTATAAATAAAATTATAAAAAAATGTCGATAACGTTTCTTTCTGATGGTGAGATTGTCATAAGATTGTTTTAATAGGAGTATTATATATATATTCATGGTAAAATAAAATTTAATTGGATTCAACTAAATTTAAGCATGCATGATTGAATTTAATTTATTTGTCAACCATGAATTTATGAATACAGTACAACGAGAAATATTTGTATTACAATAATAAGGTATTTCCCAATTTTTTATGCTATCAATTGATTAATGTTGAGTGGAATTTCAGACATACCTAAAAATGATTCAGCTGCTGGAAACTAAAAGAATGCAAGTGCAAACTAATTTCTGTTATTAACATAAAATAGGGTTCACGGAGGGCTCGGCGTCCCCTGGGGACTACCTAAAGGCTTGGTCGTGTACTTTAATCAACCAATTAACCAATTTCCGAAAATTTTAGACTTCGAAAAGTAATATCCAAATTTTACGCCTCCCGATGCCATTAACAAATCATTTTTAAAAAGCAACAGAAATACGAATTAAAATGTGTAGTTTATTAATTAATAGATTCAGAGCCAGGGCTAGATTCTACGAAATGACAATTTTTAGTGACAATTATAATTATTAATAAAAAAAGCGGATAACCTGTTAAAATCAATCTTTAGAATTGTTCAAGAAGTCAGGAAAAAAAGTCATGCTTCACTTGATCAGAATAGCCCCAGAGGCCAATTAAAATGCATGAAATGTTCTTAAGGGAGAAGACATTGAATGTAATGAATTGAAGTTATGATATTAAACAAAATGCCATTGCACCATATAAAATTTCGAAACCGTCAGTTTGTTTTTAAATTTAAGGATTTGTTTCGTTGATTTAAAATGTAGGAGTATTTATTTATTTTTTAACACCCAGGTAACCGGGTATTAAAATAAATTGTACTCGAGTACTCGACTATCCGGGTACTTTGAGACTCGAATAATTTGAATACCATAAATTAGCACATCGTTATAATAATTTGGCATTAATTGTTTGAGTTCATCACTTATGCGTTTTGCAGCTTACGGTTCTGGCAGGCTTAGTGGGCCGATTTTGTGTTGAATACGCTTAGCTAATTAAATCTTTCATGATTTGTTCCATGATTAGTGATTTTGGTTAAGTCCTTAGTTTCTTATCACAATTATTACTCCAATTGTATAAATATACTTTTCATCCATCATGAATTCGTCATAAAAATGGATCTTCTCCGTTGAGTGAATCGAAAGGGACTCGATTTCAGGTACAAAAGATGTTTATGATGATGGTACTACGGCGGAATCATTTTTGCTGTTTATGATATTTCCTGGTCCTATTTTCGCAGATATATAGAAGCCAATATCGCTTCAGACACAACTTGAAAAATTAATCCACATGAAAATGAAATAATAATGTTGACACTAATTTTTATCTAAAAAGTAGTAACTGTTTTTAACTTTCTTTTACATTAGTATAGTAACATAAAGTAAAGTAATTATGAAAATTTTGGACCTTGGGACCCAGATTGTTTACCTGATCGAGCGTTACCTGATCGAGCGAAACTTCATATTTAGTTCGGCCAGACAATTTGTTTTGCAAATGCCTCAAAAAGTATAAGGTTTGCAGAAAAACTTATACATACCAAATGTCTCCAAACAATTACAAAAAATACATTTGTAATTTATTGACATAGGACTGTGTCTTTATTTTCATTATATATGGGGGGGTAAGCCAAAATTTCAATGTGATGACGTGCGACACGGAATTGACATATTTACGAAATTTATTTCATTAAAGCAATGTCCCTTGATTAAGTAATATTTAAAAATTGTAAAAATCAAACCAAGTTACATAAAATTTGTGGATTGAAAAGAAATAAAACAAAAAATTAGTTAGATGTATTTAATTAAATAGTGATGAACTTGATCAAACATGCCGCACGCCATGTTGATTTAAAGCTATAAAATAAAAATAAAAAAGTTCAAAATTTTTTTTTTTTATTATGTAAATTATTGCGTACATTTTTTGAATTTATATGCTGTATAACTTATGCAATCTAGAAAAATGTGTAGTGGCAAAGATCAGGCCGAAAAATATTTAGTGAGTTATGGACTTCAAAGTTTCCATTTGACCGGAAACTAATTTGATTTAATACGTCATTTGAATTGTCAATATTTAAAAATAAATTATATCTAGTAGGCTTTTAGGCTCGTAGTTTTAAAGAAGGCTAAATCGACGGATTAATCCACAGTTTCGAAAATCCACTGATTTAGCCGAGGTTACTTTTGGTAATTTTAAACGTGGATAGATCCGTGGATTTTTTGTGTCGTAAATAACTGCTTACTGGGACATTTGTGAATTGTTTTTGTTTGTTTTCCTCCCAATATTTTTTTGTTTTATACCGTTGACAGATAAAAATATTATCGCAATAATCTCAATTCTTTATGCCTTAAGTTTTCTGTCTCTTTTTGTATTTCATATTCATCGAGTTTCAAATTCTAGATTACGATAATCATGGTATGAAACGCGGTAATCCTAAAAGGATTAAAATCATGTTGTAACAAACTGTAAAAAAAACTCTGTAATTACGAATTCATATGAGTAGCTATTATGTGGCTGTCGAAATTATTAGTTTCTAGTCAATAATATGGTTTGTGGCATTCCCGTGCAAGAAATAAATAAATGGCAAGCGGGCGGTGTACGTAATATGCGATATTATAAGCGATAATATGCGTCGAAAGGTTTCAAATCTTTGTCGGGAGTGTTGGTCAAATAATAATGAACTCCTTCTTCAGAAACTGGCGCAGAAACGCTTTCTTATTATAAAACTCCACGTCTATTCTATCGTGAAGCACTTTAGGATGTTTAGATCGCATAGATAATATCATCTCGTAATCTGATTCACCATAGACTCTTTATGACGAAGATTCATTAAATATATTCTCCATTTTTAACTAAAATGTTCAAAAATTCATTAAATTTGCAATTCATTATGTATATGTATACTTTGACAGATCGTAAATGACGTTTATTTTTTTTTTTTTTTTTTTTTTTATAAATTTTTTAATTGGGTGCAGAGCGGACTTATTAACGATCCTAGCTCCTTGTAACTGTCAGAGCTTCTGCACCCAATGCGCGATCCTGCAAGTAAAGATTAATAGCTACCTTAAATTTATTCATTTTATATTCCTTCGGAAATTTGAAATGTATTAGCGAATTCCACTTTTTTGATGTTCGGTATATAAATTCGCGCTTGATTTCTTCAGTTCGAGGTTTCGGGAGCTTCACCGTAAACCTATGTGCATTGGTTGTTCCTCTTGTTACTCTTGTTGTTGTAACGAATGGTGGTATTTTCTCCGATAGTTCTGCAGAACATTTACCATGTAAGCATCTGTAGAAGACGCAGAGTTCTGCAACATCTCTGCGATGCTGTAAGCTGTCTAGTTCTTGAGTAAGTCTGGATTCCGAATTATTCTGATAGCGCGGCGTTGAACCCTGTCCAATAAGTGGAGGGTGGTACCAGACGCACCTCCCAAACTTGACAGCAATACTCTATACATGGTCGGATGAAGGTTTATATATCTGGAGAACTTGATGCGATTTGAAAAACCTTCTGCATCGATTCAGGAACCCGAGTTTTTTTGAAGCTGATTTAGCCAATGCAACAATGTGTTCATTCCATTTGAGTTTGTTACTTATTTGAACACCAAGCAGTCGAATTGAGTCGCAACCCACAAGGATATGGTTTTTTACCACAAATGGGTAGTCGTTGCGACTTTTTTTACGTGAGAATGTGCATATTTGTGTCTTTTTCTCGTTAAATTGTACTAAGTTGTTGTTACCCCACTCAAATATTGTACTTAAATCAGAATTAAGAGACGTTACGACTTCTGACCGTTTATTATTTAGATCTGTAGTGCTAGGCTCCGCCTCGAATGAAATAGAAGAATGCAATGTGGCATCATCCGCAAAGCTATGGATAGGGTTTACAGTGCTATCCAGCAAATCGTTGATGTATAGCAAAAACAGGGTCGGTGACCAAGGTGATCCCTGAGGGACTCCGGCATTTGGGGAGTGCGTCGATGATGATCTCCCATTAAGTACGACGCTGATTTTTCGGTCATTGAGATAGCTTTTAATCCACCTGGTGGTCATCGAGTCCAGCCCGTATGCCACAAGTTTACAAATAAGATTCTCATGCCATACCTTATCAAAAGCCTTGGATATATCCAAGGCGATTGCAAAGGCCTCTCCGTGGTGTTCTAGGGCGAGATTCCATTTGTTCGTGACATACGTCAGGAGATCGGTCGTGGATCGGCTTTCACGAAAGCCGTATTGTCTATCCGAAATTAGTTTGCTAATTTCAAGATATCTAACTATATGTTGATTGACGCAATTCTCAAAGACTTTAGCGACGGCTGACACAATTGATATTGGCCGGTAGCTCGAAGGGTCAGTTTTGTCACAACCCCGTTTCAGCACGGGTTGCACCATTGCATTCTTCCAGGCGTTCGGGTAGTCACCTTGCTTATATGAAAGTAGGAAAATTTTAGATAATATTGGAGCCAATTCACAGGCAAACTCCTTCAATATTCGAACTGGAATTCCATCAGGTCCGGTGGCCTTGTTTGCATTCATTGACTTTAGATTAGTAAAGACAATTTCCTCCGATATGACGACGGGGCTCATTTTGGAACCACAATATGGAATTAATGGAGGTCCAATTCCATCTGGGACAACTAATGTCGAGTTCGATTTGAAGACGCTCGCCAATAAGTCGGCTTGTAAATATGGATCCACCACCAAGGCGCCGTCAGCACGTTTCAATGATGAAACAGATGTTTTCGAAATATTTGCAACCGATGCGACCATGTGGTAAAAGTTGCGATCGGAGATTTTCAACTCGGAAGCCACATTGGCTTTCTTGCTGTCGGCTCTTTTTGCTTCTCTACCACAGGTTCTTTTGCAGGTGTTCCGTATCGTTTTGTATTCCTCATAAGAAATTTCGTTGCGTTTATATTTTTTGTGTGCCGCTTTATTTTGTTTGGCAGCTTTGGTGGCTTCTTTTGAAAATATTTTAAAATTTTGATTGGGATTGGAAAATGATGAGGGTATAAATTTATTCATTCCATGTAAGACCGTGTCAGTAAAACTGGAAACGGCGTCGTCGATGTTGTTGTTATGTAGGCAATGGCGTTCCCAAGGGAAATGTTGAAAAAATGACCGTAAACCATCAAAATCAGCTTTATTAAAATGCCAAAGACGCCTTGGCTGCTGTCTAGATTCTAGTGGTGTTTCGACAGATATTTTTGTGGTTATTAAGTTATGGTCAGAATTTCCAATTCCAGTTTCGACATGGGCCTCCATGGAGTGAGGGATTGATGTCAGACAAATATCCAGAATATGAACTCCTCTAGAATTTTGACATTCAAATGTGGACTCACTAACAATCTGTGTGAGGTTATAGTGGTTGGTTCGAGGGCAGTGGCCACCTCGTCACTATAATGGGTAATGCGGACTGCTCGGTATGTGTGCAATACCGACCGCACTACTATTCGAATACACACTTAGACTATTAATATATTTTGAATGCTTATTTTTTTATATTTTTATTCAATTAAATTATATAGTTTATTTTATTGTTAATTTATTTTCAATTTATCGTTACAATTATTTTTGTGGCCTAACTAGTCGGACACGACATTCGTTGCGGCCGTAAGCGATAATTCTGTCTATTATATTTTTTGTTCACCTTTTTTTATATTGGGAAATTTGTTCTCAGCGCCTAATACGATTCGACCGATGCGTCTTTGATTTTTATTCACCACATCCCGCGAAACGAGCGCACGCTGAGTCTGCACAAAACGGCAGATGTCGCCACACCCCACCATGGTGAAAACTTTGACTACTGTTGTCGCTTAATGTTATGTCGTCTCGCTCATTTACGCGACTGTCACAACATTAAGCGACTACATGCTAATTTGGACATATTTAATTATTAAATGCGTACACGTATAAATAAATAAAACGCGGTTGCTCTTTGTTACTTTATTACTCAATACTATTTATTGACGTCGGTGATATGTGTGCCAATCACCACGCTTTCTTATTATAAAACTCCACGTCTATATTCTATCGTGAAGCACTTTAGGATGTTTAGATCGCATAGATAATATCATCTCGTAATCTGATTCACCATAGACTCTTTATGACGACGATTCATTAAATATATTCTCCATTTTTAACTAAAATGTTCAAAAATTCATTTAAATTTGCAATTCATTATGTATATGTACTTTGACTTTATCCGCTGTTTTAGCCATCGATATCGAGGTATAAATCCGAGGATACAATTTTAATCCAAATTTGTTTCAATGGATTTATCTTCGTTTAAAAATACAAAAGAAAGGATTAATTCGCTTATTTATCACTATTCTCGTTTAAAATTACGGGCCTTATTGTTAGCAAGACATTCTCATTTCTGTAACATTGACATTTCTGTGACGTTTTATTGACTGCTTGTGATATTATGATTCAAATTTCAACGATATATTGATCGACGCATTATTTGTGAATTGCTTTATTCAAATCGCGTTTAAAGGTATTATTTCTAAGGCTGGAGTCCAATTCCCGACTTATTTTGTGGAGACTGACTTATTTGAAAGTCTACAATAAGTCACCTCGCGAGGAGACTTATTGTAGACTTTCTTGACTTATTTGGAAGAGTTTCCACAAAAATGATATTTCATAAATTCTTTAATCGTTGTGGCTGTGATAAAAACGTCGTATGGTATTTTTATTTCCTTTCAAAATAAAAATAACATTGGTAATTGTGTGAGATTAAAACAATTGCAAATGCTTTACCTATCCCTTCTACTCTTCGTGAGATGTTAAATTAATAAATTTATTTAAAAGGGTTTGATTTTTTTTAAATATTTATGGCATATCCTGATTGATGTCGTCTTCGGTATGTTCATGGCGACAGACAATACCCTGTAACTTGTTCGGCAAGCTTGCCAAAACAAAAACAATATGAGTTCTATTTCTCTTTGATGACCGGAGCGTTTATCTGGTACAAATTCTAGGATTTTTCTTAATGTACTAAAATTAATTAGCAAATGTTTTTTGCCAAATGGGAATCTCCGATAATAATTTTGGGTATAATACCAAAACTGAAGTTGGGTATACAATATTTCAAACCATAGACATAATATGAATTAGACAAAATGCAGTTCAAATTTCAAACTAAAAATACATTTCCAATATATACTCTTCTCGTAAGGCGCGCAAATTCTAAATACTTCAGTAATTCTATGATGTATTCTATGAGTTGCCTAATATTTCTGTTTACTAAAAAAGCTACATAAAAGCATCATTTGACGCCGGCGATTCTTCATTTTAATGTTTAATTTTACGTAAATGTGTAATTTATGTTTCGACATATAACAAAAAAGGATCACTAATAATTAGAACTGTCAATTATGAAATGTCCGGTTATGTTCAAATAACTCTAGATTTGAATTGGACCACCAATTGACTTATTTCATACCGCCATTTTGAATAAGTCAAATAAGTCGACTTATTTGAAATAAGTCGGGAATTTGACCTCAGCCTAAGTATTAAATTCTCTTGGTATAAGAAGCGTATTCGATTGGACTGAAGAGTACAACTCTTCACTTCAGTTAATTGAGTTACTCTTCACTTAATCTAGTTACTGAAGAGAAGAGACTGTTCGATTGGTATTTTTCACTTCAGTTAAATGACAAAATAAAAATAAAACAATTTATTTCAGTCTGGCTTGTGTTAGAAAAAATGTTTCAAAATTTAATTTTCTATTAATTTCTAGAAATTTATTAATACAAATTATTTTTTTAGGTCGCAAATTCCCAACCAAACAGGCCCCTAAATCTACACGCGAGAATAAAAACAAACGAAAACAAAGAAATTCAAAAAAGGAAAACAAGAATAACTCATATGAAGTAACTATGTACATAAGCAAAATATCTCTTGAGTTAATTCAGTTGCTCAATTTTTAACTGAAGTGAAGAGTTGTCCATCGAACAGTCTCTTCACTTTTATTACTTTAGATACAGCTACTACTTCAGTTAATTCAGTCCAATCGAACACGCTTTAGGTCGTATATATACCGTGATAGCAAATTATTGTGGGACGTCATTGTGGTGGAGCAATTGATTTTTTTGATTTTCAATAGTATACTAGTAGAGATGTATAACTGGATCTAATTGTTAAAGCTCGATAATAAAAACACGTGTTAGTTCCTCTAAATAATCTAACAAGGAAACCTTTTCAAGTGTCAAATTCAAAAAATTATAAAAACTATTCTAAGTTGTAGTATTCTGTGAGACATTAACGAAACCTTTTATTATCGGCAACCAAGCATGTTTTAGGTGTTAAAATCACCCCTTAATTAAACCTCAAAAAACGCTTTTTTCGATATATCTCGACTTCTGCTCCACTTTTTTTGATACAACAAGTTGGTAATTATTCCTCATAAAAAGTACAACTAATCCATAGTAAATTAGATTATAGGGTTGTATCTCTATTTTTTAGCGGATGAAATTACCTTTTTTTCGCAGATTAAGGCGTGGTTTTAATTCCCAAAAAGGGCTGGTTGCCGATAAAAAAAATGGTTTCGTTACTGTCTCACAGATTACTACAACTTAGAAAAATTTTTATAATTTTTTTAATTTGACAGTACAAAAGTTTGCCTTGTACGATTTTATTTGAGCCTTTGATTTGGCGGCATGCGAGTAGAAGATTTATATTGTCGTGACCAATTGTGATATTGGGGAAGAGGTCTCCAAATTTCAGAAAATGCCAGCCCAAAATAACAGAAAATGTTTGTAAAATATAAATGCTTGGTTTGGTGATCTGTAAAGGACGCTTTGTGGGAAAAGTGTTTACGGAAAAAAATTATAAGAAATATTTCAATAATTTATAGGAGCCCACAGGATTGTGGCCTAATACAGAAAAGCATTGTACTATAACAAATAGTTAATTTAAAGAAATGCGAATACAAGTTGTTACCATAAAAATAGTTTTTTTTTTATAAATGCTGCCAATGGCTTTATTCTTGAATCTTTCTACAAAAGAAACTAACAAGAAGTATTCAAATCTTAACCTAAAATTATTAAAATTTTAAATATTAACCAATGTTAATACCTATTATTTGTGTTCACAATTCAATTAATTTAGATTATACATATGTGTTACCTAAACATTAATAAATTTACAGGTTCATCAGTCCGAGTGGATCTGTTCTTCTTAGTCGCCTAAATCGCGGTTGTTTTAGTATATCCCTGGCCAATTCGTTGGGATGTGCTTCTAGTTTTGAGTAATATTTCGAACTGAATTCTTTAATTGTTTCTTTAATGGTTTTAATTCCAAGGTCGACGTGTATATTACTATTTCGAATGTACCATGGAGCATTGGTAATACTGCGAAGTATTTTCGCTTGGGTTCGTTGAAGGAGTTCTCTGTTTGACGCGCTGGTGGATCCCCATAACTGAATACCATATGTCCATATGGGTTTGATTATCACTTTATATAGTAAAACTTTGTTGTCTAATGACAGCTGAGATTTTCTTCCCATTAGCCAATACATTTTGGAAAACGTCATTTTTATTTGGTTGCGCTTTGCTTCAATATGTTGTTTCCATGTCAGCCGTCTATCCAGGTGCAAACCTAAGTATTTGACCTTGGTTTGTTGAGGAATATTAATATCGTTTAGTACCACTGGTGGGCAGGTGCGTTTGTTCAGCGTGAATGTGACGTGTGTTGATTTTTTTTCATTCACTTTTATTCGCCATTTCTTCAGCCACTCCTCGATTTTTTTCAAATGACTCTGTAATTGCTTTGAGGCGGTTTCGGGAGTTTTGTTTGACGCCAGGATGGCCGTATCATCGGCAAATGTTGATATCATTACTTTGTTGGTTACAGGCAAATCGGCTGTGTACATCAAGTATAATATTGGTCCTAGGACGCTGCCTTGTGGAACACCTGCGTTTATATCGTAAAAGCAAGTAGTTGCACTATTTTGTTTAACCATGTATTGCCTTTCAAGAAGGTAGTTTTCCAGAATTGAGTGAAATTTTTTAGGTAAAAGTTCTTCAATTTTGTAAATTAGCCCATCATGCCAAACTTTATCAAATGCTTGAGCGATATCCAAGAAGACAGCAGAACAGTATTTCTTTTCCTCGAAGGTTCTTTTGATTACATTTACAATTCTGTGTACTTGCTCTATGGTACTATGTTGATTTCGAAACCCAAATTGATGGTCTGGAATAATATGGCGCACTGTTAACACTGGTTTCAATTTCGTTAATAACATTTTTTCGAATAGCTTGGAAATTGTGGGCAGCATGCTTATTGGACGATATGATGGAATTTGTGTTTCATTTTTTCCTGGCTTAAGAATCATTGTGATTACCGATACTTTCCATTTTTGAGGAATATAACCGGTTCGCATGATCGCGTTGAATATGAATGTTATTAGTTTTATGCAATTGTCTGGCAATTCCCTTATCATTTTTCCAGTAATAAGATCATGCCCTGGTGCCTTTTTAGGGTTTATACAATTTTTAATTGTATTCTTAACTTTCTTCCAATTATACTTTATAGGTTTAAAAGACAATCCATCATCCATTTGCTCGGGTAGCACGAAAGAATTTGTTTCCTGGTGTGGTGCGAATACTGTCGTTAGATGAGCAGCAAAAGCATTGGCTTTTTCTTCATCGCTTCTCGCCCAATCCCCAGTTGGAAGTCTGATTGGTGGATTCGAGTTTGTTGGCCTTTTTAAATTTTTTGTTGCCTTCCACAAAGAGTAGCCTGCCCTTCCGTTGCCGAAAGTTCACTTAAATAATTCTGGACGTTCTGGTTTTCTTCTTCCCGCAAAGCAAATCTAAGAGTCTTAATAGATCGATTTAATTCCCTTTTTAATGACGGTGATTTTGTTTGTTGCCATTGACGACGAATTTTTCGCTTTTCCTGGATAAGTTCCTGAATACTATGTGGCAGTTTATTAACTTTTTCAAAACTACTTATGACGGGTGTAGCCTTTTCAGCTGACAACGCCAGGGTATCTTTTAAATTTTCTGCTGCCGTATCAATATCTGCTGGTGTGGTAAGAGGAATATTCAGTAGACAATTTTTTTCGACTAGTTTCCTGTATTGATCCCAATTAGTTCGCTTGTTTGTAAGACGTTTCGGAATTTCTGTCCTTAGGACGTCGGTACTCATTGTTACTATTACCGGCGAGTGATCGGAAGACAGATCATAGCAATTGGTTGCATTCACATACGTACGTGGAATGCCTTTAGTTACACAGAAGTCAATTAGATCAGGAACTTTCTTTTGATCCGTGGGCCAGTAAGTGGGGTGACCAGCAGATAAATAATCCAGAGACTGCTCCTCTATAGCTTCGTAAAGTTGTTTGCCTTTTGGTGTCGACAATCTTGATCCCCATTGCACATGTTTAGCATTGTAATCGCCACCCGCAAGGAATTTATTGCCCAGCCGGTTAAAATAATCGATAAATTGCTGCTTTTTAATTGCATGTTTTGGAGGGCAGTAAACGGCCGATATTACACATTTTCCAGACCATTCTTCTAAGCAAATATTAGTTGCTTGGATGTGCTCTTTCTCATACTTGCTTTGTACATAATGCTTTATTCTTTTTTTTATCAAGACAGCAGTGCCACCGTGTGCTTTTCCGTCCGGGTGTTGGGTGTCGTATACTGAATATCCGTTAATTTTAAAAAACGTTTTATTCGTGAAGCGTGTTTCTGATATTAGCATGATATCTATACTGTGCTCAATGAGAAAGGCTTGTAACTCAGCTTTATGCTGTGAAAGACCATTCGCATTCCAAATAGCTATTTTTAGGACAGTCATTTTTGATTTTTGACGATAATTTGCATTAGTGTGTTCATATTTTGCATCATCATGCTCATTTGTTTCTCCATCATCATCATAAAACTTTGAATCGTTTCAGTTAGTTTGTTTACGGTTGCATGAATTGAGACTTCTTCTTCAATAAAATTAACTTTTGCTTTCGAAGCGGCACCTTTCAGAATGTTTGCATAGGAGATCCCAGGTTGCGCAAAACTGCTGAGATTTGTCCCCAAATTCTCGGTTTGTTGAACAACTGAAGTTCTTGGCGTCAAAGTTCTTTGGTTGTAATTTGCCTTGAGCACTCTATGCTCATATCGCAATTTTGGATTGATTTTGCGCTTTAAATCCAAGTATACTGGGCACCCTCTATAGTTTGCGGTGTGATTTTCGCCACAGTTACTGCAGCGTTTTACTGAAGGATCATTTTTCACCTTGTTGCACTGTTTCGAATCGTGAAGTTCACCACAAATAACACAGACATCGTGTAAGGTACAGTAAGCTTTGGTGTGGCCATATTCTTGGCACTTGATGCACTGAACTGGTCCGGTCCTCTTCTTGGGTTCCTCAACCGTGATTTTACGATAGAGTAAATATCGTAGATTATATATATCGCGCACTTTCTCTTTTTCTGCATCTGGCTCTAGTTCTAGGCGAAACATAGGTTGGGGTATCTTTTCACGGTTTAGGATATTTGTAATGGATTTGGCATGGAAACCTTTTTCCCTAAGCGCAGAGTGTATTTCGCTTATATCTACAGAGCTCTCAATTCCTCTTAAGATAACAGTTAGCCCCTTTTGACTTTTTAGCTGGTATGTGTAATACCGTTTATGGGCTTGGTCGAAATAATTTACTAAGGCTCTGAACCCATTAGTTTCGAATGGCTGTATTTTGACTTCATTTATCTTACCCCTCTTGAGTGAGGTAATATAAAATTTTGAATCAGTTAATGATTTGATTTTTGCCACAAGCTCATTATTTGATGCCTCTCTTAAGTAAATTGGCGGCGGCTTCTCGTTCTTAGCATTATCTGCTGTAGCTTCGGGAGCTTCTACCTCTAAACTGGAATACCTGTTGCTCAGAGGTATTCGGTCTGCAGATTGTTCCATCCTTGTCGCTTTGCTTCTGCTAGCGAGTTGCGCGGATTTTGGACTTCGTTTTCGCTTGGCTTGAACAGTAAAATACCTATCCAATCCCGTTTGCACTAACTGTGTTTCATTACACTGACCTATGTCACTATCATCATTTTTATTATCGGTCGACGATGAGTTCGTCGCACTGAGTTCATTATTTTTATTTTCATTTAAATTACAATTTATTAAATTTGCTGTTAACGCAATTTTTTTTCGCGGTGATTGTGTTGCATTAAACGGCGGTATAGTTAAATTTGCCAATTGTGCATTATTTTCCTCGTGCATTGTTGATTGTTTCTTTGGGCTATGTTGCACTTTGCCCATTTTAGTTTCACTGTATAGCCATGAGCTTTCTAAATTAGTCCCGTTAGAATTTTGGCTCATCACTTACACATTATTCACTTATTGTTTTTTTATGTTTGTTTATTTTTATTGAATTTAAAAAAAAAAAAACACACACACACAACACATAAAAATAGTAAAATGTACTACTGTTTATAGAAACCGAAAACTATTTAAGTAATAAGCGCTTCCTATTTAGTAAAGGAAAATCTGCATTTCAAGTTAGCATTTATTGCCATAAAATTGGTATTTTCCCCAGTATACTTTTGTAGCGATTGCAATGTTTAATGGTGCAGCGTACAGGTCATAGGAAATTTATTTAAAAATAACAAATTGATTTTTCGGCTTATTATAGACAATATATTAGTAGTAATGACATTGACAGTATTTTCGATTTGGTAAATATAAAAGTGCCACTCACTTTATCATAATATATCTTCTGGGAAAACGTAGAAATATCATTGGTCATTACGCCCCACCTTTACTTTATCCCTGCGTCAATATGGTTTTTATGATTAAACTTTTTTATAAATTTTTTATTTTTTTATAAGTCCTAGCACCCAGCTTCCGTGAACCAGAAAAATTTTGCAAATTTCTCAAAAATATACAATTTACAAAAAACATGAAAAATCAATAATATTAAGTTTGCAAGAAATTTGCATAATGATTTTCTCAAAATTCACTGTTCGTAAAAGTAAGTCATGTGTTGACCACACATCAATTTAAATTACATTATATCTTTTATTATATTTGTTACGACGAGCAAAATTATCAAGAATTTTGCAAGTTCAGTTTCGATCTGAATGAGAATTAGGAAAAATTTAATTTTTTTCCAGCCCATCGATCGATCTGATCGATTTGAAATAAGAAATAGGTTTCAGATTTGTTGAATCAAAAAAATGATCAACTGTCATCGAACTGTTAGAGTAAAAGAAAATTATTTTCATTACAGGCTAGTACTCAGATCAAAACGAAACGAAATTTTAACGCGGTCTCCAAAAATCTATTTATTTTCGTGCGAAATCGAAATTAAATTTTTTTTGGAGAGTTTTTTTTTTTTTTGACATAATTTTAGTTTATTTTATGAAGCAGTCGAAGCGTTTTTTTGTGTTCTCGAGTTTTTAGCACGGTTGTTATATTAACAATAAGGTTCCCGACCATGGAAGAAAACCATTTTAATTCGCAGTACGATTAGTGCGAAGAAGATTTAATTGATAGTGTTAGTAGCGTCCACGAGGAGATTGAATGCGAGCCTCCTATAAAAAAGGCAAAAAACAACGAATTCAAAAACCTGGGTTTTCACAATCAGAAAAAAGAAAACTTGCTCAAGAAATAGAGAAAAAGGAAGCTATTTGGAGCCTCGAGTCAAAACTCCACAGGAATTCATATGCCGTTTCTCCTCAGTGGGAAGAAGTGGCAAGCCTTATGAAGAAATCACCTAATTTATTTATGAAAATACATTATAATATATATGTATACATTTCTAAACTGATCTACTTATTTTACAATATGACCAGTTGACGAATGCAAAAGGGTTTGGAGGTCATTGCGCGACAGTATGCCCTATCGAATGACTAAACAAAAGTCAGACAGTCACGCGGATTTAGAAAATGCATACCACTCTCAAACTGTGGATGAGGGCTGGGAGCTATCAGATGTGATGGGTTTTTTAAACTCGTTGTCATCGCAACAAAAACGGAGGTAATTATTTTATTAAATTGGAACTAATGTAGATAACACTAATATAATCCTATAGTGTATATTGATGTGTTTTATAATTTGCAGAACATTTTCGGTGTCGAGTAGCAGTACTACTGCCAATAGCAGCCGTAATTTTGACCTGGAGGATTCGGCGGCGATAGCTGCCCCTATTGAAGATAATAGTCCAACATCGAACTACTCTTATGTGCGTACTTATATTTAAGTTATTAAAAATATTAAATATCATAGAGATTTCTTTCATTTTCAGGTAAATAAGAAAAAACGTAAAAATTCCGACGATGTAGCGTTGGAAAATTTTTCAGCAAGTATAGTAGACATGATGAAGAGAAGGGGCGAGAGGGATAAGCAGAGAAATGCAGAAAAAGAAGCGGAGAAAATAACGGAGTTTAAATATAAAAGTCTATGGGCTAATTTAGACCGGATGTATCAACATTTACCGGATTTAGACGTAGAGTTGCTTGGTGTTCAATTCAGCCTCCAAAAGAAAATAAACAAAAAAATTAAATAAATCAATTTGTTTTATTTTCTAAAAAACATTTATTGTCATAAAAATACTACTCTTCTTTGCCATTCTACACTTCCAGCTGGTGAGTTAACATATTGCCTTAAGCTATCCCGAATAAATTTAGCATAATTATTTTGGCGTCCCGGATGTGTTAATAATGCTTGGGAGTTCAACGACTCTTCTGATAAATTATGCCTCCAGGCACCCTCAATTAATATTCCATTTTCATTAAATGTATCAACAAGGTTAGGTTGAAAATATGTTGAACTATTTTTATCTAATAAATAGTTGTGTAATAAGCAGCCACTACTTATAATCTTTTGGGCTCTGTCTGGCCCACAAAACATTGTTCGTCCTAAACAGGACCATTTAGAACATAAAACTCCAAAGGCGTTCTCGACGCATCTCCTAGCTCTACTGAGTCTGTAATTAAATATTATTTCTTCTTCGGTTAGCCTAGCCGGTTTCTTTGGTGCATACGGTTTCATGATCCTTGGATTTAATGGAAAAGCATCGTCAGCAACGAAAAAAATGGTAACATTTCGTTACCCACTGGAAGATTTTCCGGAAATGGCAATGTATTTTGTAATGTTGCCTGGCTAAATTTACTGTTCGTAAATACCCCGGAATCACCTTCACTGCCGTATGCTCCAATGTCGAGGTAAATAAATTTATAGTTTGCGTCGACAGCTGCCATTAATACAATACTATGAAACCCCTAGCAAACAATATTAAAAACAAAATATTAAAAAATACTGAGAAATAAGAATTAATTTTCAATGCACACCTTGTAATTGTACAACAAACTCCCACCATTATTTGGATATCTAATTACCACATGCTTGCCATCGATAGCACCGACGCAGTTCGGGAAATTCCATTTTGTATTAAAATCGTTGGCAATATTTAACAATGTTTGTGAATTGCATACTTTGTCTATTATTACACCCATATATTGTTTACTGATGCGGTAAATGGATGCCATATGTCGCTGCATTGAACCGCTTGCTAAATATCTATAATTAAATTTCAATAAATTAACATCAAATAATTTGGTACAAAACTTACTCTAAAACGACGATGAATTTTTCCTTTGGACTGATACCATCAATTAGGTCTTGTGTTTTTTTTTCGGTTGCAGCAATGGCTCCAATATACCGAAAAGCTCATCAAACTCGTTTGGTGTCACGTGGAAGTTTTCCTTGAAAATTGATATATTTAACCACATATCATTGAACTTAAAAATGTTAGAAAAAATAAAATTAATACTAATTTAATTTTCATAACCATAATAGTTACATCGGTGAAACGTCCTTTGACTTGTAGCTTCATTATGTAAGGATTAACAAAAAAGCGGCGGTCCCGATGGTGATTCTTCTTTTTCCTTATCTTGGTCATGAGGAGATCAGCAGATGCAATAATAATATCATCCAACTCATCTTCACTGGATGTATTACACAATTACACATTAATAAATTTGCGCAAATTAAAATACTTTAAAAAATCTCGAGAACAAATAAAACACCTGATGAGAGCTTTATAGAATAAACTCTCGATATAAAAACACAAATGTCAATATTTCACGTCAAAATAATGGATTGCTGCATTAATTTCACTTGAAAATATTTGGAGACTTTAAGCAACACCATGTTTGATGCATTGAAATAACCTTGTTTTCTCGCTGTGGAACTGAGTACTACTCAAACGAAATTTTTCGTTTCTGATTTCACTTTGGTAAAATCGTATGACGATTTCGCGCGAAATCGATCTGAGTACTATAGCCTTATCGGGCAACGCGAAAATTAAATATTGATTTAAAATAACTTTCATTGACCCACTACATTGACTATGCATTGGAAACGAAACATCGCTAAACGAATTTTAGACCTATAGGCATATATTGAATATGAGAAAGGATATAAATGAGCTAGCCGAATCCTCGGTTTCAAATAAAAGGCAATTAATTTGTAATTCTTTATAAATAAACGAAAAAATAAAACTTTATTGAAGTTTCATTTGAGTTATTCACTAATATTTCAGTGATAACTGATATGTCAGTTTGGCTCCCAGACTCTGAATTTGACGACATGTTTTTCGTTGGCACTCTATAAAAACTACAGCTGAATAAAATAACTATTTCATTATTTAATAAAATTAGTTACCTTCATCCACATAATTATAATTTCCTTTCCGTTTGATAAAAGAACAAACAAATAATTAAAATTACACATCTTACGTGAATATAGCTAAACCAAAATCAATCTGAGAAATCGGAATATTTTTGCAAATCGAAAAAATTGACCTAACCAATCTGAAAATAAAGAAACAGAAACAGCAACAAAATTGATCAGATCGATCTGAGCGGAAATAAGAAACAAATTTTTAGTACTTAGACCGATTAGATCATCCATCTTCAGTAACTTCTGACATTTTAACAATAATTAATTAGAAATGAAAAATTTGAAATATATCAGAACTGATTATAAGTATTTTAGAACACCAGCACAGAACAAAATTAAAATAAATATATTTTTCCTTCACATCAAGTGATCTTGTCCAACCGTTTAAAAAGATACTCATTTTAAACGGTTGAACGAGATCACTTGATCTAAAGTACCAAATATTTTTATTTTAATTTTGTTCTGTGCTGGTGTTCTAAAATATCCATAATCAGTTGTGATTTAATTCAAATTTTTCATTTCTAATTATTGTTAATATGTCAGAAGATACTGAAGATGGCTAGCAAGTCGAAATATTTGACCCGGAAGATGTTCTAAATTAATAAAACTATAGAAATAAAAGTAATTTGTCTATAAAAACAGTTGTTTTTGGAATTCAAAGAATTAATTATTATTAATAAGATTCTTTTGCCGCCCCGGTGGCATAGTTATTAGCATGATTGCTTTAAGCTCCCGAAGTCTCGGGTTCGGTTCCCGGCGGGTGATGAAAAAATCACTCCTCAGGTAGCTACGACCAAACTATGAACTTTTTCAGTTGTACTTCACTTGTATGAGTATGCATTAAACAAATTGTGTATCGCCTAATAAGTTTCTTTACAAGCTTTCTTCTACGAATGTACGCAGTTTGCCGTTAAGCTTTAATCTAGAGACGTATATTTCTAATATCATTTTCTAGTTGATTATTTGTATTCTACATAAAACATACAATTAAATTTCCTGCATGCTGGAATGATAACACAAAACGTATCCAAAAAGTATTAAATCGAAATAAAAGATCATCTATAAAACCAAAATAAAATTGTTTAGAGATGAAAACGCGAACGAAAAAATAAATTTTTTTTCACTTTATTCTGTATAAACTAAATACAGAATTTTTATTTTTATTTTTTGCTTTTATCCAAACCAGTGGTGTCGAAGAAATTTGAAATGTAACATTCTGTCTGTGGTACTCATATCAACCAAATCGTACTATTTTATACGAACAAAAAAAATCTTAATACCCTTTTAGAAAAGATACCCCACCCATGAGCTGTCAAAATCGACGCGATAGAAGAAGATTGATGACCGCCATGAATTTTTTTTATTGTTGTTGTATTGTATATGAAATTTTCTAGGATAGGGTGGGATAACACAAAATGTGAATGTTGTGAACGAATGGAATATGTATACAGAAAATGTCTGAATTATTGTAGTATAATGTAGGGATGAAAGTAAAATGTTTGTTGTTTTGTGTGTAAAATTCAAATTCTCCCTTTTTCTTGAATTTTGTTTCTTGTTATACGTACTGTTAGACGCTAGTTGTTGTTTTTGGTGAATGAAAATCAAAACTTGTACTTATGGTTTTTCTCTATATTCAGTGCAGTTGGAATATTGAATGTAAATAAGATAAACGTTGAAGATAAATTAAGAATAGGAAAAAACGTTTAAGAAAAAAAAAATGCAAATGTTGTGTTTATTCCAAGAAGGTACTGCAATACGGTGCTTGCCAAACTTTGTATTTATTTTTTGTTTTTAAATTGATGTTTTCTTGTATTTGGAATCGGTTGAGTTCTCTAAGCGTATTTTTCCATTGTTTTACAATTATGGCCAAGTTCGAGATAGAGGAGGTGAAATGAATGACGACTGAATCAAACTGAAACTGTATTAATGTTGACGATATCAAATAACGCCTGATACATGTATTCGAGTGTGAATAGAAACAATAGATATTTAATAATTCAGTTGCAGTGTACATGTAAACTACAAAATATAATTAACTTGGTTTCAATTTGATTTATGAAACAAGTCGCAATTTCATAAAATATTTTTTAATTGGAGATTGAAGGGACAAATTTGTTTTTTCTGGTCGTGTTTTTTGTCGTTCGTATTTCGAACATCCTTCGTACAGGAACTTCCAAGGTGTCCAAGGTGTCCAGGAGTTTCCTTTTTCTTGCTTCTTCCATGGGTTCAGGTAAAAATCACCAAGTGAAGAGGAGGCGAATATTTTTGATTTGAATGACTGCATAATGATGTGCAACACAAATAAATTGCAATACAATACAGAGTAGTATTGTCGGAAATATATGCAATATACTGGAATAAGCAACACCATGTGCAATCACTTTGGCAAACTTCAACAGTTACTCACAATCAGTCACTTCATTAGAAGGCAGCGATTACATGTGTACAGGTTCGTCTGGTATGTGAGTCTTTGCGGCACCGATAGTGGAAGAGAGTACAGGCCTAACGCGAGAAGACTCAGGTTATCTGGCTTATTCTTCTCGCTTGTTGCGATATTCCAGGAAACGCAAGTCTGTTTCCTTTCTCCTAATGCATCCTGCGATTGACCTTGAAATACTTGTCAGATACATATGTATAAAAATGAATCGTCGGGCGATTCGCCAGATCATCTCCTCGGCTCAGCAACATGACCTCTTGGGCCAGCTTGAATGTTTCTAATTATGTAATAGCTTCATTCAGGTTTTAGTTGTCCTGTTATAATTTTGAAATTAATTCAATTAAGCGCTCACTTTTTTCCTTCAGCTTCGCAACTGACGATTCTACCGCTTTTGAATATTCAACTATAAGCTACCACTAGTATATAGTAATCTGGAACCAAATATATCAACACATATCTTTCGTATTCTTCAATTCAATGACATATTTTGAATTTCTGAACAGTATAGGAATTCCGTGTAGTTTTGAAAAATTTAGAGTTTTTGCCAGCTGTTTCAGCCCTTCAACGATTATTTTACATAATTTCTATGAACTTTCAAATAAAAATATTTAATTGGCATGTAGAGGGTTTTCAAAAGCTCAGTATAATATTTATTTTAGTATTAATTATTGATACTAAATTTGTAAACAGCGCTCCTACTAAATGATATACATTGCCCTTGAATCTGTAATGGAAATGTGAAATTGACTGTGTTAAATGATTTCAATGTGTTTACTGATGCAACGGCGAATGATGCGAAAGATAAATGTGTTTTAATTACCTTGAAAGCGGGCTTGAAGTTGTCCCGTATTTTTGGATGTTGGCCAGGAAATGATCAGAATCACTTCCTGTTCCAGAAACCAATGAGCGTAATGGCTTTGGTGGCGGGACCAATTGTGGCAATTTTACTTTCCCACCTACGCAACACAATCCAGGAGTTTCGCCGCTGTATTTTAACGCCTTACAGTGTGTACAAACGACTGACATTTCTCCAATCATTACTGATCTTTCCGCACTGTAATCGATTTCCGAATCGTAATGAAATACCGCTCATTCCAGGTTTATATGAGAACCGCGTCGCACCGGCCAGGGCGGCCGATTCCAAAAAAAGCTGGTCAAAAGTCAAAAACTCGAAAATTATCTCAAAATTATCTGAAGTCATAGTTGCAAAATTTAACACAATATTGCATCAAAATGGTTATCATTTTCATGGTTGTTTGGGTCGCTGATTACGTATCTGAAGTCAGAGTTGCAGAATTAAATAATAAAAACGAACTATGCGGAAACCACAACAGTAACCGTATTTCGTGGAGAAAGTTACAACAACAACTCGCTCTAGTCGACCAATCACTGAAAAAGTCGATGAAATCTTACAAAAAATTCAAGAAGACCGACACATAAGCAGCCATGACATTGCTAAGGAATTAAATATCGATCAGAAAAAGTTTTAAACCATTTTCGTAAAGCTGGATACACAAAAAAGCTCGATGTTTGGTTGCCACAAGAATTGTCGATGAAAAGTTTTGATTCACCGAATTTTCATCAGCGAATTGCTACTGAAATGCAACGAAATCAACTCATTTTTAAAGCAAATCATTACTGACGAATGAAAATTGATAAAATACCAGAATGTCAAAGTAAGGAGAACCACCGCACAAACGACTTTAAAGTCAGGATTGAAACTCCATAGGGTTATGCTTTGTGTATTGGTGGGATTACAAGGGAATCGCCAGTATTAAAACGAACAATGAATGATCCAAACCGAACCGGGCCGTTCTTGAATTTTTGCGAGAAAATTCACGAACAAAACGCAAATTTCCACAAATATCCACCCCAATACTGAGACGAACAAAACAAAAAATGATACATCCAAATGCCATACAAATCATGGGGCGTATTATGAAATTTTTCGATTTCAGATTTTTCCACACTATTATGAAACGAAAAAATAAATTCGCAGCTGATTTTTTCGAAAGCACGCATGGCAAAAATTAGACTGCTTGTTGGCTTATTTTGTAAGATAGATGGTATTTTGTGTTTTTATGGTAAATAATTTTTTGAAAATGATAAATTTAATTTTAAATAATATTTAAATGTATGTAGAATTATTTTTATTAATTTTTATGAATAATAATACAAATTCGATATAGCTTCAAGTTTCATAATAGGGTAAATCCGCGGCGAATCGAAATTGTCCGATATCGTTAAAATTCGAAATCGAAAAATTTCATATAGCCCTCGAGAAAATTCCCATACAAAACGTTAATTATTGTAAAACGTGATTTTTCTTTTTTCCTGACCCACGCCAGAATTAAAACGAACAAAGAATGATCCAAATCGGACGAGCGTTCTTGAATTTTTGCGAGAAAATTCCCGTACAAAAGGCAAATTTCAATTTTAAGTTTTTTTCGATTTTCCGGCTATTTCTTTGGGATTTTCCAAATTTTCTTTTTTTCTAAACGACCCCAGTATTGAAACGAATAAAACAAAAAAGAATTGAAGAGCGCAAATTTTTCGATTTTTTAGATATTTTTCCGATTTTACTTCGGGGTACGGCCGAGAGCTATTCTCGAGTTATTAACCAGACTGACGCAAGGCAATTGATTTTTTATACAGCGGGGGGCCATATTATTATACTCACACCAGTTCTATTAAGGTGTGTTGACTTCTGGCGACTTACTTAAGGTGCAATCAAAGTACAAAGTTTTACTTTGTACTAAATAATATTTGTACTAAAATTAGAAATACATTTTTTATCTAAATTAGAGAAATCTTCAAAAAAAAGAATTTTTGAGATAGCTCAAAATATTGAGTGGAGGTATGTTCCGTATTATTTACTCGACATTTCTTTCATTTGGCGTTTTGTGCTATCTAGGCTAAAAATAGCTTTCAGGGCTTAAAATAAATTTAGATTAATATGAATAAAATGAGTTTACAGTTATTTTAGTCCTCATAATTTTTAATAAAATTGCATTTTAAGTATAATTATAGAATTTTCCACTTAACTAAATAGTTTTTGTTCGTCTACTAAATACGATAAATACTAATTAGTACATATAACAACAAGTACTAATTTTAAATATTATTATCCAAATGTGTAATGCCCTGAGAACTATTTCTAGCCTAGATTGCACAAAACGCCAAATGAAAGAAATGTCGTGTCAATAATACGGGACATACCTCCACTCAATATTTTGAGCTATCTCAGCTAAAAATACTTTTTTTTGAAGATTTTTCTAATCTAGATAGAAAATGTTTCTACGTTTAGTACAAATAGTGTTTAGTACAAAGTAAAACTTTGTATTTTGATTGCACCTTAACACATAATAATTTTTTTTTATTTTTAAATCTTTACCAATTTTATTAAAACATAGTCAAAAAAATTGTAAAAGCTAACAAGTTATTGGTAAGATAATTGCACCTTTAGTTTCAAAGAAACTTGTGTCAGGTACAATGGTTCTCTCTAATAAGATTATATTTAATAAAAATAAAAGACAAAACTATACTAGTACAAAAAATAGATGCTCAATTGCTTTGTTTAGTTTCAACCATAATTTGAGAGCTATGGAGAAAGCGGAGAATCTGCTGCATCATCTTAAAGATAATAGGTGAAGCCACACTGAAGAAACGTTTACAAAACTCTAAATTAACGTTGGAGGCATACTTTATAAATTTAAAATTTAAACGAAGATTATCCACCGAAAAATTGGCAAAGTTGTTCCCGCTGATGATATAAAAAAAGCCTTAACACCTTGAAAACATAAATGTGTTGTAAAGCAATTATATCCAGCTCCTGAAATATAGGCCATGATGGTGTTTGCAATGATTTAAATGTCATTAGCCGCAAAACATGCTTCTGTCGCACGTACAGAGGATGTAAGAGAGTTTTACAAGCACTGTCCGAACATGCTAAACCAATGGTTTAGAGATGGGCGATTACGCGTGGACTACTAATTTTTACGCGAATATGTCGACAACCGTCGACAACGTCGACAGTTCGTAGACAACGTCGACAACCCGTCGACAACATCGACTATTCGTAGACAACGTCGACAACTTTTTTATGCCTGCAGTTAAAATATTTAGTAGCCACTTCTTCTTCTATTTTTAGATAGATGTCACTAGCTGAATAGATATTTTAAATATATTCCCAATATTTTTATTTTAAAAATAGAGAGTTCAAATTTGAATTATGTCAAATTATTGATGTAATATATAAGTATTTTAGTAATTGTGCATAATTTACTCTATATTGTTGTATAGAATCGAATGAAAAATAACTATGATAGTCACTTAGTCAGTTCATGTACCATAATGAGTAACTTATGTGATTTATTATCAAAATGTAACCTATTTTGATTCCTAGGTTAATTAGACAATGACTTATTTATTAACAGACAACAATAGATCGACCGGCTAAATAAATGAGGAAATTAATCATTTCGTATAGGTTTTCGACGTTGTCTACATACTGTTAAAGTTAGCCGAAAGTTGTCAGCCAAAAGTGGAAAGTCGATAATGCAGATTGTATTATTCCAGCCGAAAGTAAAAAATTATGTTAATATCGATCGGTAATGTTTAGCTTAAAACCTACTAAGGAATGTAAGGAGGCATGATTATCATTGAATACCTATGTTATTATTCTTGGCAAAACCTGGCTGCAGTTCCTCGTGGAAAATTATTTTTATTATGGAAGATAGTTAATATTAGAATAAAATTGATTTTATATAAATTTTCTAACGATTTTTGGAAAATCAAATTTTCCGCGATTTCTGACGGAAAACTTGAACTGAATTTTTTCCCTGCGATAGCTATTGACAAGTCACATCAATAAATCACATCTCCAGACATAACACTCTAGAGGCTGATTTTATATAAATTTTCTAATAATTTTTAGAAAATCGAATTTTCCGCGACTTGTCACGGGAAACTTGAATGAATTTTTTTCCTGCGATGACTATTGACAAATCCAATAAAAACGATTCAACTTCAGATATACACTCTACAGTAGGGTGGAACGAAAATGATAATTTTTTTTTTTTTGTTTATTTAATTTGTAATAGTGCATGTTAGTTGGGTATTGACCGTATTATAACTCCAGTAAAATAGCAAATTTTTAAAAATATTTCTTGAGGTGCCGCCGAGAGGTTGAAAATTGATAAACACATAAGAACCATCTTTTTGAATTTTTTTTATTGCATCTTCCCTATAAATTCAATTTTATACACAAAATTTCAGAATTTTACACATTAGTTTGATTAAAAGTTTTATATTCCGATTTAGTGAAAAAACTTGGCATCAAATTTCGAGATTAAAGTCTGGCACGAATGAAACCATCTCGCGAATCAATACCGCAAACAGCGGCGGCAGCCTCTGTCACCAATTTTACACATCTCTCTACCGCTTGAGTGTGGCACGGGAACCGATCGAAATCTATGCTATCGATTGGCTGGCCTTTTTGGATCATATTTTGTAATTCGCTATTGGTTATGTGGCTCATTAAAGGAGGATCTGTAATTTCAGCCCAGCTAATCATCTCATAATATTCCTTGGCTTCAAAGTTTATTTTTGGTACTTGAAATTTACGGATGTTTCCTTCTGTCCGTTGAGATCTCGCTTTTACTATTCTTCGAACTCCTAGTTCTCGGATATGTTCTCGATTATCCGATATCATCCGTTTCGTTGAATTACAGGATCAATAATTTGTAACGGAAACATTAAGTTTTCGCTAACAGACACGACTCCAGAGGTCCGGGGCGGCATCGCAGTTGGCTAGACTCAGGGTAGGTATATTTTGATCGTGGGGATTTCCGGACATGGAATCATGCTTGAATTACCGCATTAGCACAAAAAAAATAAGTACATGAAAAGTAAGAAAAATCTAGTACAACCAGATGTCTGCAGAAACAAGAAAAAAATAAATTATAAATTAAGTATCATCACTCCGACACGGAGACCGAATTCCCTCTCACGTCCGACTCAACTTTATCCCTCTACTCTATCATCCTTTCTGATGTTGAATCAAGCTTATCCAGAACCAAAGCCGATACTCCCAATATGTTAACTTTCGATACGTCCAATCCAATAAAGTCTGGGTCACACAGATTCATATATCAACCCAAAGGAAACAAAAAAATTTAGTAACACAAAACACTAAATTAAAGTAGGATCCTGTCCTCAAATCACACGCACTTCGCTACCCCAATGCGGATAGAAGGAAATAAAAGAAACTAAAAATAAAAATACAAGAATGATATGAAAAATAAAAATAAATGAATGTGCTCGAGTTTGAAATAACGTCAGCTGAAAAAAATGTTTACACAGTCTGAAAAAAAAATCCTGCAAAGAATGTACAATAAAAAAATTTTAAGAAAAAATAATAAAACTGGGCTTTAAGCTATTTGAACATAACCAAAAAAAAATTTACGTTAATATAAAACAATGGAAGTGGCAGTAATAATAAGAAAACAGTACCTTTTTTTTGTCTGTTAAGCTAACGGTTTCGTTGCAAATTTTTCTTCTTTTACTCTGGAACCTTCGACGCTCTATATATTCTGACCACACCCTGTTTGGTTGACAATGCTGCTGCTATCTTCAAATGTTGTCCCACTCAAAGTTATTATCACCAGACTAGTAAAAAGGTTATTCACCATCTGGACATGTGATTTAGCCGTATTTTGACTATCAGCGGCCTCAAATTCCTCACCCACAATTATAATTAGCAAACCCTCGCTTTCACTCAATACCACAAAAAAAATCACTCAATCGAACACTCAGCAAAAATTAGAATATTCCCGAAATGCCAATCGCTTTGTACTAATTACTTCCTTTTAGTGGTTTAAATTATTTAACCTGTGTTTTCCTCTGTCGTTAAATAAATACGTTCACCACCTCAGAAACGATTTCCTGGATTTTTTAATGTTTTAAGTTTTTTCCTCGGTATTTGATTTATAAGCCTTATTTTCCAATACAACAAAAACTCAAACGGCTTAAATCACTTATTTTGGGAATTGTATTGTATACTATTTAGTTTGTTGTTAATTTAATTTTCTTCTCAATATTTTGTTTTAAAGAAAAAAACTTCTTAATTTTATTTATTTTTTTTATTTTTTTTTTTTTTTTTTTTTATTTAACAAATATTACAACTGAATACAATTTCATCTAGTAATTTATCTATATTAAATGATGTTAACTGTTTGAGGAGAATAACCCATCGGTTAGCTCCAGGTTGGATACTTCATTAATTTATCTGTCCTAGTTCTAAGGGCGTCGTTCTTCGAAGCCGTCTTACTGGATTTTGGTTGTTCAGCATACGACGCAAATCCGCATTTTCATGTTGACTGAGGCGCTGTACGTGTTTCCTAGCATATTTCTTAATTTCCTCACTGACGTACTCCATCTTTAGATCCTTATGAAGGTTATCATTCCTTATATACCATGGTGCGTTGACCATACTACGCAAGACTTTATTTTGAAAAGTTTGAATTACTTTTACGTTAGTTTTCTTGGTACAGCCCCATAGCTGTATACCATACGTCCATACAGGTTTCAATATCTGCCGATATAATAGCAGTTTATTATGTAATGTTAGCTCAGAGTTCCTTCCTATGAGCCAATACATTTTTCTATATTTGATGTTTAACTCTTCTTTTTTCTTTTTAACATGCTCTTTCCACTTGAGTTTAGCATCAAGGGTCATTCCTAAATATTTTGCCGTGTTTGCATGTGGAATAAGTTGTGAATTCAGTCGAACAGGTAACCAATTAACATTTTTGTTGGTAAAGTTTATATGTACAGATTTAGTTTCGTTGAGTTGAAGGCGCCATTTCTTCGTCCAATTACTCAATGAATTAGCAGCGTTTTGTAATTTGCTGGTTGACTCCTCTATGTTGTTTCCAGTTGCCAAGATTGCAGTATCATCCGCAAATGTTGCAATATTTGTTCCTTTTGTGCTTGGCACGTCTCGCGTATAAAGTATATAGAGTATCGGCCCCAGAACACTCCCTTGTGGAACTCCCGCCGATATTTTCTTTAATTCGGAGTATTCCTCTTCATGTTTCACACGAAAGCGTCGATCAGCTAGATATGACTTTAAAATCAGGTAAAACTGCTTCGGCAGATCTCTGTGTAGTTTATATTCCAGGCCTCGGTGCCATACTTTGTCAAAGGCTTGAGATACGTCCAAGAATACACTTGAGCATATTTTTTTATTTTCCAGAGCATCTTCAATTAGATCTGTGATTCTATGCACTTGATCTATGGTAGAGTGTCTCTCTATAAATCCAAATTGGTGAGGAGGAATGAGTTTTCTGTCTTCTATTACTGATTTTAATCTCTTGAGTAGTAACTTTTCAAATAATTTTGAAATTATAGGAAGTAGGGAAATCGGCCTGTACGATGTTTTCTTGTTTGGCGGCTTGTTAGGTTTTATAATCATTATCACCTCTGCCACTTTCCACTGGTATGGAACGTATTTTAATCTGAAGGCTGCATTGATTACTTGCAGTAATTTTCGTACTCCTTTTTCTGGGAGAGTTTTAACTATAAGTCCAGTGATTAAATCATAACCAGGGGATTTTTTTGAACTTAAGTTGTTTTTAATTTCATCTTTTAGCTCTTGTAGTGTTACAGGTTTTATGTTTAGGTTATCCACTTTATTTACTGAAATTATATTTTCTTCAGCTGTTTGCCTTGGGAGGGGTTGAAATGTGTTTTCAAGATAGTCTGCAAACAATGCAGCTTTTTCTTTGGCACTTCTAGCCCAAGTTCCATCGTCATTCTTGATAGGAGCTATTTGTACTTTAGGCCTTTTAAGACCTTTAGTTGCTTTCCAAAGGGAGTAATTAGTGTCTTTGTTGCCAGAAAGGCCAGCCAGGTATTCATTAAAAGATTTGTTCTTGACTTCTTTGATAAGCATTTTTAATTTGTTGCTTAAATAATTAAGTCGTGATTTGCTTTGTGGTGCTCGATTCCTCTGCCAGATTTTTCGAGCTTTCCGCTTTTCTCTAACCAGATCTCTCACTTCTACTGGGTAGTTGATGTAACTTTCCGTTTGATTACAAGTAGGAGGAGTACTCTGCCATGCTGCTTGCAGAATACTGTTGTTCAGCAGTTCCAATTGAACCTCAAGTTCTGCCGGAGTTTTAATTGGTACTTGTAGTTCCGTATTGTCTTCGACTATTTTCCGGAAGAGGTCCCAGTTTGTTTTATTATTTGTTAACCTAGGTAAATTTTCTTTTTTGATAATGGTATCACTGAGTGTCATAATGACAGGTGTGTGGTCAGATGAAATTCCTTCACTGTTTTCGAGTAATACGTAGTTTACAGATATCCCTTTTGTTACAAAGAAATCTATCAAATCTGGTATCTTATTTGTATCCGCTGGCCAATATGTTGGTTTACCTCCAGACAGGAACTCGCAGTTTAGTGCCCGACCAGCTGCAAATAGCTCCTTACCCTTATGGGTTGTTAGCCTTGATCCCCAATATGTATTTTTAGCATTAAAATCGCCTCCGATTATGAAGTTAAAACCGAGCGATTTGAGTAACGTAACATAGTTTTCTTTAGTCAGATTATAACGTGGAGGGCAATATATTGAAGATATGTTGATTACCTTTTGACTATTTATTCGAACATTAATGGTGGCTACTTGCATAATTTCTTCTTCAATTTTTACTCCTTCGTAATGTTTGATGTTTTCCTTCACAAATATGGTTGAACCTCCTCTCGCTTTTCCTGACGGGTGGATGGCGTGATAGCACTGGTATCCTCGAATTCTAACGAATGAATCTTTTGTCAAATGAGATTCTGAAATTAGGCATATATCTATCTTTTCTATATTTAGGAAAATTTCTAACTCTGGAATTTGTTGCAACAGCCCATTTGCATTCCAATTGGCGATTCTGAATGTGTTATTCATCTTCATAGATTAGTACATCATAGAAGTGATTTCATTCACTGTTTCTTGCTTATTTAACCGCTTATTTAAAGCGTCCAGGCTTCTTTCTTGTTTTAGTAGCCTTAAGTTTAATGCTTCTATATTCTTTAAAAATTTTTCAAGAATTAGGCTTTGACCGTCTTCGTTGTTACTTACTACTTCCCGCTGTTGTACAATCTGGGAGTATGTTTTTCGGCCTGCTATTGCACTTGTTAGTGGTAGTTCTACCACTGGATTTTTAGATATTGTCTTATTATTGAACATCCCACGGTTTAGCGGGCCTTGTTGTTTTTTATTTCTCAGATTTTGAAGTTCCCTGGCTACTTCACATCCTCTATAATTAGCGGGATGCTCTCCATTACAGTTTACACATTTTGGAGGCGTAGCTTTTGTGAACCTACAATCTTGGGCGAGATGTTTTCCCGAACATTTCACGCATCTAGGCTCTCGTTTGCAATATTTCTGCGTGTGATTATATCCTTGGCATTTCTTACACTGAGGTATCAAGCCTGTGGATTTTCTTAACGCTTCTATTCGAACTCTCATGTTAAGGATTGCCCTAATATTGAAAATTTTTTCCACTTTTTCCGTGCTATTAAAAGTAAGCATAAACAATGGGAGCCCCCTTTTATTCATTTTAATCCCTTGATCAGTTACAGTTTTTTCTTTCTTTAGGATATTTACCGCATCCTCTATTTTGAAGCCTTGGTGTTTAAGGTCTTCCATTATATCCTGCTTTGCACAGGTTGGATGAAGACCTCTGGCCATCACTTTAATCGGACGATCATTTTTGTCCTCATATGTGTACCATTCCTTGCCGTCATCTGTCAGCTTTGAAGCCAAGGCTCTATAACTTTCAATATCTGTTGTATTGATTTTCCAAATATTGTTGTTCAGTGCTACAACTCTGTAATCTTTTGTAGTCACCGATTTCATTAACGATTGGATAGTACTATATTCAGTTACGCCAATAATGTTGATTGGTGGTGGAGCCTTTTCCTTAATTTTGACAGTTTGGTTTTCCTGAGCTGGTACATTTTGCTTATTTTGATTTAATACAGCAGTTATTGAAGTGTGGCTTGAAGCTACAATCTCTGGAGAAGATTCTGCCTTCCGTTTTTTCGCAGGTCTTTTCTTCCTGTTCTTTTTTAAGATCCAGTCAGTTTCTTCTCTTAATTCTTCTTCGTCAGTGTGGTACTCTGTAGCACACTGTTCTTCTGGCTTCTTGGGTTGCAAAGCATTTCTCTCATGGAAAACTGAAGCATCCTGTTCCTCAGGTTCCTTTGATTGTAAAGAATTTTTCAGTTTCTCATTTTCTAACTTAAGAGATTTTACTTCGTTCATTAAATCCGACGTAATTTTTTCAATGTTGCATAGTTGTCTGCGTAGTTCTGCATTTTCTATCTCAACTGTTCTAGCTAATGATGTTGGTGATCTTTGCACTATGGAACTTCTTCCAAATGGGTCAGAGTTCATCAGCTCTGAAGTATTGCGGTCATTGGATATCGACGACTGGGAGCCCGCTTGCTCACCCCTCAAAGTCGCCGGCACTGGGTATCCGATTCCCTGCGCCATAAGGTTATCTCGTTTCGAGTCCCCCATATTGGTTATTATTTTCAGGGAACCACCCTTAGCTAGTTTTGGTCCGCGAATGGTATTTTATTTCCCATTTACCCGCCCGACAAGTCAGTAAGAGTTTTCCCCTATCCGCCACCTGGGGACGCGCCCGATGGGAGTCTAGCAACTCCGCACGAGATTTTTTTTTTTTTTTTTTTTTTTTTTTTTTTTTTTCTGACAACTTTTATTAGTACTTATTTTCAATTCCATTAACAAACCAAGACTGCCTCAAAAAAAACTAAATAAAAAATTCTTTGATTTCTTTCTCTCATGTATGTGTATCAGTTTCCCCTCGCCAACGTCGCAACTCCTCGAACACACTCTCAAATTTATATAAACGAACTCAAAGTGAGATAACAACCGAGCAAGTTTCCAAATTTGGTTACATCTCTGTATGCATATACAGAGATGTAAATATATATATATATATATAAAAATGAGTATAAAACACGAAATAGATATATACGCAGGCGCTCCGTGTCCAAAGTTAAGCGCGTACGTACATACATAAGCAGGGGAAGAGAGAAAAAAAAAATCCAATAAGTATAGAGTATTAGTGCAGAGATACATCTAATCAGTTACAAATTTTGGCAAGTATACCTGTATACATATATCTGTATATTCATACCTAAGTGTATACCAACAATACAGCACGGGACACAATTATACAACATCAGATGCAATAACATTTCAATAGCGAGTGCGTGTACACAAGAGAACTGGTACGAAATGGTACCGATTTCGTAACAAATTTTTCGTAAATCCGCGCTAAGATATCGACTATATTGAATACTTTTCCATAAATGCTTAGCTCCATATTTACAAGACGATTGCATTTTAATTGAGAACCACATCGGCGCGTAAACTTTTAAGATATACGTTACTAATATTATTAATTCGTTTGACGGTGCTTCACTTCCAATGTATAGTCGAAGAATCCGATTAGCCGTGGTAAGCCACCTTGCGTGAGCAATTTTTCCGGGATTTTTATTAGCCAAATCGATTGAACACTGACCAGATTCAATCGCCTGACAAATTTGCAATAAATATTTTTGATCCGTGCTCAAGTCATTCGCATCCACTAAAAGTAAATTACCATTTGTCGGTTTGTATTGAGATACTGGAATATTTGTGCAGCCCTCTAATTGTTTCCCAATAGGCCCCGAAAAGCTTTTAGGTCCTGTAGTTGATCCATCGATATGCTGGAAAAGGTGCCGAAATGGTAGTTCGTTGGCGTGTAACTGACATACAAACCATTGTAGTGGACGATTCCATTTCATTTCAAGTCTTCTAATAACTCCTCCGTTTTGGCCTGTATTTATGCATGTTCATCAAAAAATTCAAAAATATTTTCACTAATTGCAGCAGCTGAACCAGACCGAGGAGAAATATGACTTATATATTTAGATCCCGGTTCTTGCACCAATACATAATGCTCTTCGATTACATTTTTCCGGTAGTTCTTATTTCCAATACGTTCTTGTACAAGTGTTTTGTCTTTCCGGCCGTCAAAATATAATCCTCTGATCTTACTGGATTCATGGTTCGCTAGCATCTGTAGATTGGACCTTACTTTTATTCGTTGCCGCCTTACCTTCATTCGATCTATTACTTTGTTTTTATCATCTGCTGTAATTAACCCCACATCTTCAAGAACAGCACTAGCAATTGCAGCAGCAGCTCTGTCTGATACACCGGTACGGTCACAAGCCGTCGCTAAGTTGGACAATGGTGTTCGCATTTGTGAAAAAGCAGTTATTTTCTGTTGGGGTTTTTGCATATCAAATGATGAATCTGAATCAACTGCTTCTATTTCTACACTTGTTTCTGACTCTAAAGTAACACCTGTTTGAGAAGTAGTGATATTTGTTAAATTTTCCTCAGCAACTCTAGATAACCTCAGTTGTTCTTCTAATTTCCTCTTCATTCTTTTATTGATTTGTTTAGATTTTTTTATATCCATAGAACTTATAACCATTTTCCGCTCTGATCTCATGTCTAAAAGAAAGGCACGCTCTTCAATTGGAATTTTTCTTTCTTTTGAGCAAGAACACATATTAAAATCTTTGCACTTGCATGCCGAAATATCAAACAGTTTTTTCGCACTTTCTTTAAATGTTTCTAATTTTGATTGATAGCATTCACTACCACCTTTTGTTTTAAATGATTTAAGCATATTTCTATACTTACAATGGTAACTACGAATCATTTGTATAATTCTGTTATGTGACACAATATAACGGGCAAACACAAACTAAAAGAATTTCACTCAACTATAAATAATGAACTGTGTTGCGTAATGCGCATGCGTTACTACTTGCGCTTGTTGATAAATATAACGGACATAACAAAATAGAAAAATAAATATATGTTTTAAAGCAGGATTTCATAGGCGGCGTCATAAAACGTACAGTAGCACATTGAAAATAAAAATTTTAGTTTAAAACATAAAGATCCCAATGGCGGCGGCTCAAAAGTTAAGTTAATAGCAAATTGCTTTTTTAACATTTTCTTAGAATTACAATACGCAACTTTTCCATACTATTACGATTCATTTAGAACTAACAAAAATTTTCGTTCCACCCTACTCTACAGGTTGATTTTATTCCAATTTTGTGAATTCTTCTGATTTTCCAATGTTTTCCGCGATTAGATTAAACGAAGTTTTCCATGTAAGACTATATACAAAATTGTTTATTACAAGCGTATCCTATTTACTTTCGGCTGATAACCACAAAAATTTTTATTTTCGGCTGGCATATTAATAAGGTAATTTGCATTATCGACTTTTTACTTTTGGCTGGAAACTTTCGGCTAACTTTAACATGGAAGATTGCATCACGTAATCTACGTCGCCCATCTCTGTAAAACCATACAATAGGATAGAATCAACTTGAGCATAGTAAACCAATTTCAGTAGGTATAATCGTAAAACGTACATTTTTCTGGAGACCAAAAGAATTCTCGACTTAAGGCCTTCAATGTGCACATTCCAGCTATGGTGAAGCAATCATTAGAGGTACAAATTAGACTCTTGTTACAGCCAAATTCATGATATATAATCGTTATTTGGGATCTTTGGCTTTCCCTTAAATGCATAACAAATGCCCTTAAATGCGTAAACAAATGAGAGAGCATCCGCATACGCTGCGACGATTCCACAGAAATGCTGGTTGAAGACTCCATTTATGTAAATCAGAAAGAGTAACGGCCCCAACACCGAACTCTTCTTGCTCAATAGATTATTGACGCGGACTATACTTGAGTTCGATCACATAGCTAATCACAAAGCCACTTGTGTATCATTCCACGAAAACCGCAACGATAAAATTTTAAACGTAGAATTGTATGGTCAACTCTATCAAAGGCTTTGGTTAAATCACCAAACATTGCTGAAGTCTTAAATCCTCGATGAATGCTATCGCTTATCTGTTCCAGAAATGCTAAAATCGCTTGTTCGGTATTTTTATTGTTACGAAATCCAAATTGTTTCGGAGATAGAAATTGATTTTTGTCCAAGAAATTAACAATCCTGTTCTTCATAGCCTTTTCAAATATATTGGAGAAGTTAGAAAGAAGAGACATTGGTCGATACTTGTTGACACAAGCTTTATCAGTTTTCTTAAAAATAGGGACAACAATAGCTCGTTTCAAGGCTCCAGGAAAAACTCCTGTTTCTACACAAACAGTTTGCTAAAGATAAAAGACAAGATGTCCACAATGTAGCAAGCCATTTTTTTAGCAACACTATTTGAAATTCCATCTATCCCAGGAGACGATTTATTTTTTAGGGAGTTAATAATATTTTAAGTTCCCCTGGAGAAACAGGTGAGAAATAGCAACTATTCGTAACATCATAAGGCTCGGTAACTATTCGATTTCTTTCAAACACATGCATCACAGTCGGACGATTGGAGTTCCCTATAGAAACAAAGAAATCATTAAATTCATTTGCAATAGCTACAGAATCCGAAATAGTAACATCATTAAGACCATTAATTACTTTGATTTCCGGTTAACCAGGATGCTCACCAATTATATTATTAACAGTCTGCCAGTTATTGCGAGCATCATTATCATTTTTTCAAACTATTTCGAATAGAATCCATGTCACACAGTTTCCGACTGTAGTTAACTAGTCTATTATTATTGGGAAGCTTTTTCGCTAGGTAGGTAATAACTTATCAGACATCCATGGCTAAAGCTTGACTATTTTATTGACTGAGCCTAATCTAGTACAATTAGCCAGAAGACCTTTCAAAATATTTATGAAATTGTCAAAAGCGATGGCTTAATTAATAACGGCCCTAACCCACATTTGTAAAATTTTTGGGAAACTCGCAAAGAAATATTATTTAGTCATTAACTCAGTTATAATTAGTTAAATAAAATTAAATGTGGACCGTGATATATTGTGATTCAAGCTAATACAATAACACAGAAAGATGCGGTATGTTATTTTCTGCATTTTAGCATTAAAATGTCATTTTTGAAAAAAGTGTGGGTTAGGGCCGTTATTAATTAAGCCATCGTAATGACGCATTAGACTCATTGTAAACATTGATCCATTCTTCTTTTATCAGAAATTCTTTTAAACGATCATAATCTATTCGCAATCTGCCTCACATTTGCATTAGTGTGTCCTTTATTCGAGCTCTGTACAGTATGTCCGATGAATTTGGCATCAATTAGGTAGTGGTCTGAGCTATTTAAACTATGCACCTTGTATGAAATATTTTGAAAATATTTGTGGTCAAATCAAAAAAATATATTGTCAATACAGGTAATATATTTCGCAATCAGCTTATAATCATGCAGACCGAAGTTGTTAATTTCATCATTTAATATCCAAGTTTCCGACAAACCAATCAATAACGGCTTAACGTATGCAGATTCAATGTAAGGCAGCAGCCTATCCGAATTCCTCCTCATGCTTCTTATATTCTGATACACAAAGTTAAAATCACTCATAACTCAAGAAGGCAATAAAATAATAATTTAAAAATATAATAACAAAAACTCTCCGAAACATACAAGATTGCATTGCAATATAAACATTCGAAATGAGGACGAAGGGCCGAATTTCAAAGGGCCGAATGTCGAAGGGCCGAATGTCGAAGGGCCGAATGTCGAAGAGCCGAATGGGTCGAAGGGCCGAATGTCAAAGGTCCGAATATCGAAGGGCCGAAAGGGTCGAAGGACCGAATGGGTCGAAGGGCCGAATGGCGAAGGGCCGAATGGGTCGAAGGGCCGAATGGGTCAAAGGGCCGAATGGGTCGAAGGGCCGAATGGGTCGAAGGGCCGAATTTTTTTGTTTATTTTTTTTTTGTTTTTAGAAATATAATTTTTTAAATTTCTTGTTTTAAGGAATATTTTGTAAATTTTTTTATCAAATATAAATTAATTTCTTTTGAGTTTATACATATTTTATTATGTTTAATCTTTGGATATTCTATCGGCAAAAATATTGCATTAATTTTGTTGTTTATATTTTGTGTTCTTTTTGTAATTATCAAGTAGAAAATATTTGTACATAATAGGTATTTCACCAAAACCAAAAAAGAATTTTGTCATTTAAAATGTCATAAAAATCAGACCATTTTTTATTCGTTAGGGTGAAGGAAAATTCTATTTGGACGAATAAAATAATTTCTCTGTGATTTAGTGATGTGAATATAGTGAATATACTCCTAACAATTTACTACATAATTATAACGACAAATTACAGTTTAAGGCAAAATTTCCAAAATGTCTACTTAAATTAAACGAAACTGTTTATTTTAAAGTATATTGTTGTCTCATGTGTTGTTTTGAATATTGTTTCAACCTGAAATGTATTACCTATTTTGATATGAGTCATTTAGACAAACAATATTTCAACCTGGCATTGGTATCTGGAAAATTAATATTTGTTTTTCATAAATAAATAAAAATTATAGTTCTTAATATCAAATTCAGTACATTTAGAAAATATTCCTTAAAACAAGAAATTTAAAAAATTATATTTCTAAACACAAAAAAAAAATTCGGCCGTTTGACCCATTCGGCCTTTCGACCCATTCGGGCCTTCGACCCATTCGGCCCTTCGACCCTTTCGGCCCTTCGACATTCGGCCCTTCAACGTACGGCTCTTCGACCCATTCGGGCCCTTCGACCCATTTGGCCCTTCGACGTTCGGGCCCTTCGACCCATTCAGCTCTTTGAAATTCGGTCCTTCGACATTCGGCCCTTCGACATTCGGCCTTTTGACATCATTCCAAACATTCGATATGAGAATAACGATACAGTAAATTAACCATTACGTGCCAAAATAAAATATCAAATGATAATGAACGGTCACTCAATAATAACATTAAAGTTGTAAATAATAACGGTAGAATGGAAAAATAAATATACAAAATAAATTTAATAAACTCCAATATTATATCTATAACAAAGAAAATTGAGGTGTGGCCAACACACGACTTTCTTTTACGAACAGCGAATTTTAAGAAACTTTTATAATGCAAATGTCTTGCCAACTTAATTAAGATTGTTTTTATTTTTTCATGTTGTAAATTGTATATTTTTGAAATATTTGCAAAATTAATTTTCTGTTTCACGGAATCTGGGAGCTGGAACCCCAAATATTATGTAAGAGATTAATGAAGATATATCTGTTTTGAGGTCCCCTGAGTCCGAAAATTGGGTTTCGAAATGATGTCTGTCTGTCAGTCTGTCCGTTTGTCTGTCCGTTTAACAGTCTGTGTCTTCTCTATAGCCCAGATGACTTAACCAATCGATCAAAAACTTTAGATTTAAGATTTACTTATGTAAAAGAAAGTAATACAAAATAATAAATTTATAAGAAGTTTGGGTAATTGGTTTCTCAAAATTCCCGCTTCGTAGAAGAAATGTGTTGGCTACACATTAATTTTATTTTTTTTATAAAATTTTTAAATTTTTTTTTTTAATTTTTTTATTTCTATTTTTTGGAAACATTTTGTATTAGTAGTTTTTTGTAAACCTTATACTTTTTAAGATATTTGGAAAACAAATTTTCTGGCCCAAGGGAGTGGCCACTTCCGGTTGACCGATTTGGAGTAAAATTCACTGGGACCTCCCAATTTAACAAAAAAGCTTAAATCTGAAGTTTCAGTTCAATTGGTTAAGCCATATATGCTGTAGAGTGGACACAGACGGACAGACTGACAGACGTACAGACTGACAGACAGACATCATTCCGAAACCCACTTTTTCGGACTCAGGAGACCTCAAAACAAATAAATCTTCAATAATCACAAGGTCGAAAATTTTCATGATTACTTTGCTTTATTTTACTTACGTAAAATAAAGTAAAAAATTGAGGTGTGGCCAACACACGACTTTCTTTTACGAACAGCGAATTTTGAGAAACTTTTATAATGCAAATTCCTTGCAAACTTAAGATTGTTTTTATTTTTTCATGTTTCTGTACTCGTGTGGAGCTGCTAGTCTCCCATCGGGCGCGTCCCCAGGTGGCGGATAGGGGGAAACCCTAACCGACTTGTCGGAGGGTAAATGGGAAATAAAATACCATTCGTGGACCAAAACTAGCTAGGGGTGGTTCCCTGAATATAATAACCAATATGGGGGACTCTAATGGAGAAAACCTTACGGCGCAGGGAAACGGATACCCAGTGCCGGCGACTTTGAGGGGTGAGCAAGCGGGCTCCCAGTCGTCGTTATCCAATGACCGCAATACTTCAGAGGTGATAAGTTCTGTAAATCCATTTGGAAGAAGTTCCATAGTGCCACGATCACCAGCAAGACTCTATGCAATGCATAAGTCCGAGAAAGTTATTACCCCAAGTGGTACTCCAGTCAGTCGACTGGACAATACATCCGGGGGGGATCCATCCTCTTCGAAGGCTGGCCCTATGGATTTTGAGAAGGGCCAAACACTCCATGAAAGAAGTGATGCCAGCGGAAATTTTACAATGCGAGCAGTAGAATTCAGTGAAAGAACTGTTGACCTAGAAAAGGAAAATATGGATCTCTTTGAGAGGCTACAGAAGATGGAGCAATCATTTGCCAAGCTAAGCGAAGAAATTGAGTATCTATAGCGGGAAAATGAACTTCTAAAAATGAATCGGGATGCTAAAGAACAAAGCGAATTAGAGAGTATTGAACCAAAGAAAGTCAACTATCTCACTGATGAGGATGAATTAGAAAGGGAGACGAACTGGATCCTAAAGAAGAAAAAAAAACAATCCAGGAAGGGTAAGAAAAGAAAAGCTGAATCGTCACCTGAGGTTGAACAACTAAATGTTAGTGGAACTACAAGTACCGAACCGGAAGTTGTCCAACCTGAGGCCAATCAACCGAAAGGTAGTAAATCTACCAAGAACATTGCACCAAAACTGGTGCAACCGAAAGAAACCCCCCCCCCCCACCAATAAGTATCGTGGGAGTAACCAGTTACCCAATAATTCAGTCACTGATGAAATCGGTTACTGACAAAGAATATAAGGTAACAGCGCTAAACAATGACGTTTGGAAAATTAATACTCTGGACTCAGAAACCTATAGAACATTATCTATGAAGCTGAATGCTGAAAAGTACCAGTGGTTTACCTATGAGGACAAACAGGCTCGTCCGATAAAAGTTATGGCAAGAGGTTTGCATCACACTTGCTCAAGCGAAGAAATAATGGAAGACTTAAAAAATAAAGGTCTTAAAATACTAGATGCTGTGAATATGATTAAAAAAGAGAGAATAGAAAACCAAGAAGGAAACCCAACTTTCAATAAAAGGGGACTCCCTCTTTTTATGCTAGTATTTGATAACTCAGAAAATGTTCAAAATATTTATGGTATAAAAGCAATTCTTCACATGAAGGTAAAAATTGAACCTATGAGGAGAACCACTACACGCATACCACAATGCAAGAAATGTCAGGGATTTAATCACACCCAAAAATATTGCAGCCGGGATCCGAGATGTGTAAAATGCTCAGGTAAACATTTTACCCAGGCATGTACAATAGGGAGAGATGTACCAGCTAAGTGTATAAATTGTAAAGGCCAACATCCGGCCAATTATCGGGGCTGTGAGGTTGCTAAACACCTACAAAAATTAAGAGATAAATCACGAAATCAATCGCAAAATCATGAAATTCGAAGGATTCAACCATCAAATCAGATGGATCAAAATCCACAACCAAGCAACGCAGGGCAAAGAAGAACATTTGCTCAGGTAGTGAAAGGCTCGGGTTCAACCAAATATATGGGCTCTGAAAATAATCGAATTATGGAAAACATTATGAACAGCATCGAAGCTATTACAAAGCGACTAGATGACCAAAGTAACCTGAACAACATGATATTTGATCAACTCAAGAAAATGCAACTCCCACAACGCAATCCAATAAAAAATGTTAAGTAAGAACACAACTTTCAGAATACCAATCTGGAATGCGAATGGACTTATGCAACATATTCCAGAAATAGAAATATTTTTAAATACAGAAAAAATCGACATTTTTCTAATATCCGAAAGCCATTTTGTTAAATCTTCGTTTGTTAAAATCCGGGGTTATAACTTATATCATTCCATTCATCCAGCAGAAAGAGCAAGAGGTGGTTCAGCATTACTAATAAAAGAAAATATAAAACACCATGTAGAAACAGAAATCGAAGAAGAAACAATGCAAGTCACCACTGTTAGGATTCACATTAAACACAGACAGCTTACTGTCTCCGCAATATACTGTCCTCCCCGGCATAACTTGAAAAGGGAGGACTACATTAAACTATTTAAATCATTAGGACGTGATTTTATTATTGGAGGAGACTTTAATGCAAAAAACACCTATTGGGGATCTAGACTTACAACGTCAAAGGGTAAAGAATTGTTTCAAGCAGCCCAGACATCAAAATGTGAATTTTACTCTGGTGGTTCCCCAACATACTGGCCCAGTGACGAAGCTAAGATACCGGACCTAATCGACTTTTATGTAGCAAGAGGTATATCTCAGAACTATATTCACATTGAAAACAGCAATTCTCTAGTATCGGATCACTCACCGGTTATCATGACAGTCAGTGAAACGGTAATTCAAAGGGAAAGTGCACCCAGATTAACAAATTCAAAAACAAACTGAGATCTCTTTCGTGAAATAATGGAGGACAAAATCAATCTCCAGGTACCGATAAGAAATTCTCGACAGTTGGAAGACGAATTGGAGCAACTCAATGAAATAATTCACTATGCTGCATTGGCAAGCACTCCCATTTTACAAAATAAGAAGACGCTTAACATATCCTACCCAATGGAAGTTAGAGAGTTGGTAAGAGAAAAACGACGAGCTCGTAAAACCTGGCAAATTAATCGAACACCGGAGAACAAAACAATTCTTAACAATTTATGTAACAGCCTCAAATCCCTTCTTAAAGAAGTTAAAAATGAATCAATCAACAGATATCTAGTTAGCCTAACTGATGGAAAAAACTCTGATTACTCACTGTGGAAGGCGACGAAGGGACTCAAAAGACCCAAAATGCAAGTGCCTCCACTTAAAAAGGATGATGGAACCTGGGCAAGAGGCCACAAAGAGAAGGCTGATCTATTTGCGGAGTATCTCCAGGAAACCTTCCAATCACTACCAAGACAAACTGCCAATGAAAATATAATATCTATTCACAAGCTGGATGAGTTTGAAATGCGGCCAGTAACTCTCAAAGAATTAAAAGAAGAAGTGAAAAGTAACATGAATGTTAAAAAAGCCCCAGGGTATGACTTGATTACTTGCCAAATTATCAAAGCTCTACCAGACAAAGGATTTCGTAAGCTACTACACATAATCAACGCGACCTTTCGGTTAAAATATGTTCCGAATCAATGGAAAGTAGCAGAAATAATCATGATACCAAAACCTGATAAACCACCTAACGATAAAAAATCATACAGGCCAATTTCTCTGCTGCCAATTATGTCAAAACTCTTTGAAAAATTACTACTAAAGAGACTTAAACCAATAATTGAGGACCGACAACTAATTCCTCCACATCAATTTGGATTCAGAGAAAAGCATTCTACAATTGAACAGGTCCATAGAATCACCAACATAATTGAAAGAACGTTAGAACGTAAAAAAGTATGCACAAGCATATTCCTGGACGTCGCGCAAGCATTCGATAAAGTCTGGCACAGTGGTCTGGAATACAAGCTGCATAGAGATCTACCGAGACAATTCTATGCCATACTAAGATCTTATTTATCCAATAGACACTTTCGAGTGAAATATGAGGATGAATACTCTGAGCTAAAGAAAATCTCTGCCGGTGTCCCGCAGGGGAGTGTCTTAGGACCAATCCTGTATTTACTATATACAAGGGACATACCAACCACAAATGAAGGAACCATAACCACCTTTGCAGATGACACAGCAATTATGGCAGTTGGAAATAATGTCACTGATGCAACGAGCAAACTCCAGAGGATGACCAATGCGGTTTGTAACTGAACAAAGCGTTGGCGAATCAAACTTAATGAGACAAAATCCACGCATATTAACTTTACTTATCAAAAGGCTTACCACCTACCTATAGAAATTAACTCGCGACTCGTGCCATATGCAAATACAGCTAAATACCTTGGCATGACCCTCGATGCCAAGCTTAAGTGGAGAGAGCATGTCAAAAAGAAAAAAGAAGAACTTAACATAAAGTTCAGAAAAATGTATTGGCTCATAGGTAGAGGCTCTGAGCTTACAATTCACAATAAGCTGCTGCTATATCGGCAAATTTTGAAGCCGATATGGACCTACGGTATACAACTCTGGGGATGTACCAAGCAAACAAACGCCAAAATGATACAGACGTTTCAAAACAACGTTCTTCGTAGCATCGTCGATGCTCCGTGGTACGCAAGAAATGAAGACCTTCACAGGGACCTACGGATGGAATACATCAAAGAGGAAATAAAAATGCATGCCGCAAAACACGAAATAAGGCTCCAGGAAATGCCGCAAAACACGAAATAAGGCTCCAGGAACATGGAAACCCCTATATTCGCCATATAGGGACTCCAAGACTCCAAAGAACGAGGCCACTTGACCTAGTGAACTTACCAAACTAAAATTAGTAAATAGGTTTAATTGATTATGGGGCTAACCAGTGGGTTACACCCCAACAAACGTGAATTTTACTAGATATATAAAAATTTGTATTTGAAAGAAAAATTGCTAGATGAGCGCAGTCTCAGTCGTAATAAAATAAAATGAAAAAAAAAAAAAAAAAAATGTTTCTGTAAATTGTATATTTTTGAAATATTTGCAAAATAAATTTTCCGTTTCACGGAATCTGGGAGCAGGGACTCTGGGAGCTGGGACCCAACAATTTATGTAAAAAGTTTAAACATGAAGTTGCAGTTTGATTAGTTAACCATCTGGACTACAAACTGACAGACATATATACCAACAGACACCACTTCGTCGAAACCAAATTTTTCGGACTCATTATTACACACGTAAAAGAAATTAAAGATGATATTTATAAATTTAAATTTTTTCTTTTAATTTTTTTAAATTTGTATTAGTGATTTTTTGTAAACCATAATTTTTAAGATATGTAGGTTCAAAACACATTTTCTGGCCAAAGGGGGTGGACACTTCCGGTTGACCGATTTGGCAATTTAACATACATTTAGGATAAATATTTTTATAACATACATTTAAGCTAAAACACCGGAAGTACGTCACTGTAGTGTGCAAATTAATTATAATTAGCATAGTGGGGCTAATACACGCAATAATTACTGTTTGGAATAACTTTTACATTCACACCGAAGAAGTTATTCAGTTTTGAAAAAATAAAAATAACATATGCAAGAACTGGATGTCGATAATAATGTTTTATATTTATTTTCAAATTATCCACAAAATGGTTCCAGCAAGGCTTTAAAGGTGATATACCTTATGGTATCACAATGGACCGTCTCCGGTCTAAGTGTACCAAAACAGCCACTCCAACCAACGTATCGCTCTGTTTTAATTTATCTTAAATTTGTAAGCAACATTTAATTAGTTTAGGTAACTAAAACTGATATATAAAATATATTATTTTCAATTAAAATTTTATATTTATCGTACAGGTTTCTGAAAAATGCATTAATGTTTGCGGTTCACACATACTTTGTATTGTTAGAATAAATATAGGGTAAACTTCCCAACGGTTGGCAATAGCAGTGTTGATGGCGCCTTTTTTACGTAGATTAGAGGAGGAGGCAATTTAGGTTCTTCTTGCTCATCTCTGCTTGGTTGCCAGATGTTATTCAAAAAGGACTTACTTGTATGCTCCTCAGATTTGAGACAGCGTCCTCTATGGAGGCTCCGGGTTTCTTTTCTTTTTGACGCCACCATAACGTAATTTTCAATCCCTGTTTATACTAATGTTTGAGAAAGAAGTACATTTTCATTAACTACATTATCAATGTTTTCCACAATTTTATTATTTGTGTCACTCACATTATTTTCAATTCATTTAATGCAATGCTTATGATGAACCAGCAGTTTTTGAATCGAATTTTGATATTTCAAAGACATTTATTGACACTTTGCATTGTTTTTATAATCATAAGTTGTTGTCCTTGGGCTATTCACGTTAGTATTTACTTTATTTTAATCATTTAAATTTGATTTTGATCAAACTAGTAGAACCATAAAAGTCCACTTCGCGGGAATCGTTCAAAATGTAATGGAGTCAGTAGCAAGGTTTAACATATTTCGTATTAACTAAATGAAATAATTTCTTAATACTGTTAGTTGTGCTGCTACACTGCTTGAGATGTGAATCAGAAGAAATTTATGTTAGCTAAAAATAAATAATTTGAAAAGGAAATGATTTTTAAAAACAGAATAAGTAAATATTTTTCCCACAGAGTGAAAAAAATAAAGTATGTAAAGTACAACACTGTTACATACAAAAAAAATGTGCAAATTAAATAATTAAAGGCACATTATAAATATTTGTTTGTCGTTAAACGTGTATACATAAATTCACACTTTAATCAGAATGTTCTTCAGAAATTATGTTGATTTTCGCTATCATACATTGCGATATTTTGGCATTTTGTAAAACGGACACACAAATTAGTTTATTTACATACAGAGAGTAGCTGTACCCCAGGAAACCAACCGGATCTTTAGAGAAAAAATTAACATCGCACATACACACACTAAAACAAGCGTTGTCATTACATTGAAATTCTTCTTGTCTTTTCACAACAACAAAAAAAATTACTGATTGTCATCCATACATCAATCATCAAACCGTATACAGTTTTTTTCAATGATCTCTTCTTAAAAGTTTCCTCGTTCATTCGTCCGTGACAATAATTTTTTCTGTTTTTGTTATTTTTATCTGTTATTTATTTATCTAATTTCTATTTATGTTTCCTTGAAAAAAAATTATCTGAGAAAATTTTTCTTTTCTTTCAAGCAAAAATGAACACACATTTTTGAGGTCTTGGTTAAAAATTGTACATAAATAATGTCTGAGATTAAACAAAAAAGAAAAAAAAAATCTTACTTGGAATACATATCTTCTCTATACACAGAGAAAATTATAAATAATTATGTATGATTGGATAATTTGATTTGATTGGTTTCATTATAAGTTTGATTTAAATTAAAATGTAATATCGTGAGCGAGGCATAACACGTTAATAAAATTTGATTGGTTCAACAAAAAATTGATACATAATAGTTTAGTTCTTTTAACTACATTTAAATGCAATTCCGTTACACAAATTATTTAAGCATTATGAAATCTCTTTATAACGAACAACGACATTTTCGGTGTAAACAAGTTTGACAGTAAATTTTCATTAACATAAATGGAAATTTTGTAATATTTATTATTTAATTATTTTTATTAATTAACCCTTCAATCTGTGAACGATTAAATCCAGTGTCGATTGTTTTATCAACAAAATACAACTTAACATAAAAAACTTAAATTTAATAATATAATTAGCCTAGCCACCTTTGGAAATCTGGACAACGGGACATCACCCATTTTGTTTCTAAATTTTTCCGGAAAATTCGAAAAAAAAGCCTGAAACATACGTATTGCACACAATGTTAAAACATTCCATTATAAATTCGTCTATCCAGTCAAAAATCACTATATTTAAACACTAAACTCAAAAAATGCAGAGACTAAATTACTCGTACATCTGAAAATCGAATCGTTCGAATATGCTTAAAGGTTAAGTTAGTATGGCTGTAAATTTTTAAATGTGCCTAAGACTCTTCCTTCTCAAGTTATAATTAATTAACATTAACCAATGCATTACACAGCACAACAAAATTAAACTTTTTTTTGTTCCATAAAATATTCTAATGGTTGTTAGTTAGAACCCTTAGTTTTATTGTATCAGCTCGAGTTGTTTAGATACAGCTACTAGTGTTGTACTAGTAGTGTTTCCTCCTTCCTATCAATGTTCATCACTAGTCGACAAAAAAAAAGACCAACATTTGCAGAAACAAGGATATTCATTTTCGACCTATTTTTCGATGCTTAATCCGAATCTGGCCGCATAATTCACGTCAGCATTTTGGAATATCCTAATCTAAAGGTGTATCAAAGGCTGTTTTTATAGGTTTTCAATATATTACTGTATTGTTAGAGAACTTCAGTTGTGAAAACCAATAGTGCCGTTGTAAACTACCATGCATCCTCTCTCATTTCCAATTTTAAAAGTGTAAATATCTGTATCTGTTACCGAAATATCGTAAATTAAAGTATTAAGAATTCTGTATGAACTTTTTGTCATACACCTTAACCGCGATATGCGAAATTATTAGTGCGCGCTTTATTTGATTTAAGATATCTCGGTAACAGATAAAGATAATTAGACGTTAAAAATTGAAGATGAGAAGTGATGATTAGTGGATGGATTCCTAATGGATTTATTGGTTTTTACTGCTGAAATTCCCTTACAATACAGTGAAATATTGAAAACTCATTAAAACAGCCTTTTTGCATTTTTAAAAATACGTCGGAAATGATTGCCTTTGTTGCTACAACTTTTTCTTTGTCGACCAGTGATCCTCCATCAAATAAAAAACCTTCATAACTTTAACACCTAAATAATGAACCCAGTTATATACAATTAGATTTGCAACGAAAATTCAAGAATTTATTACTTAAATAATTTTAATTTTTCCGCATAATATAGCTTCACCACAAGATCAAGAAAAAAAAACTCAGCCCCCTTTTTCAAATATCAAGCAATATATATATAGAAGGTTACACACCATCCCACCTGAAACATTTTGACGGGGCATTCCAGTATGATTTCCCCAAAAACAAGCTTTGCGCGCGATTTTTATGTTTATTTTTCTGTGATGTATGAATAAATTCCGCAACGAACAAGAGAAACAAATTAATCAGGGGTGTAGAACTCGTCCACTTGGAACGGCATTTGCAGCGCTGGTCGTTACAATATATTTAAAATTTGTCCCCTTAATTTTTTAATTTCTGCACGGTCCGCGATTATTCTAGCAAATATGTATGTTGCTCCTTACATATCTCAAAAAATAAACTTGTTGTTGCTTTAAGTTTGTTTGATTGATGAGAAATTCGGCAGACGCTTCAAGTATCTCGTCATGTTTTATTAAAATACTCTCCAACTACTACATTTTAGTATCTTAGTCATTTTATTAAATGAAACATATCCCACATAATATAGTGGTTTGGCGTCTATTGGAGGGAAGAGGGACCAAAGTTGGTACATTAATCTACCAGCTCCGTAACCTTCCAGTAGGCGCAAGTATACATACTGCCTCCTCGCGGCAACCACTGGTAACTGGAACCATTAGGCAGAATGTGTTTTTTGGGATAGGCTAGAGTTGAACGGTTGAGTCCTAATGCTACCGCTTTTCTAGCAGAAGTAAATGATATAGTATACATCTAGGAGGGAGAGCAATGAGCCCAGAATCGCGTGTAGAAGTACTTCCAACAGTAAATATGGAATCTTCAACAATTGCCGTGTATGAGTAATGGAGAAGGGGATTTAGATAGTTAACTTAACAGAACTGTACTTTGCTCAAGCTCATCAATACATGGCTATACTTAAATATAGTCGGTTATAAATTTCAATTTTCAATTAAACAATTAATGTCGGTATGGTTCGTCCTCCAAATCCAACATAGAATAGAATAACTTAATGACTTTTTAAACCAAAATTGTACCATAATTTAAATACTAAGCGAATAACAGCCGTCTATCTACATTGGCTTCTCAAGCCAATCGAAGATACTCGAAATGATTCACTAGTTAAATGTTTTCACATAATTCTTTTGCGAGTTGAGCGTGAACTCCTCCGTTGTTTTTTATATCTGGTAGGAACCACTTTTGCTGGGTCTATTCAAGTATTCCATAAACGAAATAGATGTCAAAAACCGTGTAATTCCTATATTTGCTTGTTTGTTTGCACAAGTATGCGGGCAGTACATATCTAGCTAACTATCGATTAAACAACTAACACTTTCCTAGCTGCACCGAGACGATTTATTGCGAGACGAGGCCTGTGTACTGATATTTATAGCGATTGTGGGTCAAATTATATGGATGCAAATCGACATTTACGGGAAGTTTTCTCATTTTTATAAAAACAATAGTAACGAAATTTACAATTTTCTTTTAAGCCAATCAATCACTTGGCATTTAAACCCGTCCTCATTCTGAAAACATATGGGAGGCAGCGGTGAAGTCAATGGAACACCATTTGAAACGGGTTGTTTGTGAAACTATTCTCACTGTTCAGGAACTACAAACGTTATATTGGCCGAAATAGAGGCAATCCTGAACTCCCGGCGTATTTGAGTTTTACCAAATGAACCAGACTTTGATGTTCCTTTCGGTTTCTTAAATCAATCTTAAAAATAAGATAATAACCAAATTAAACAGGTGGAAACTGCTTCAACAGATGCGGCAACAATTTTGCCAAAAATGGCAAGTCGAGTATCTAACATCAATGCAGTCACATTCCAAGTGGACATTACTTAAAAGAAACTTGAAACTAGATGAAGTTGTTCTACACGGTAAATAAAAATTCACTAGATGTGAACATACTAGACAATCTAGTTGAATCAAGTAAAATTAAAAATACTAGATTTCTGATTGTAATAAAATATGGCGATTTTACTTGAAATACAATTCTGTAATACTGGAAATCAAGTAAACAATTCTACTTGATTTTACGAATGGAATTCCGGTAAAATTATGAGAATTGCGGTTTTTTAATTAGATTTCAAGTGAAATCGAATACTAGATTTTCTTGCAAAACTATAAGATTTCCTGTATTTATTCAACTAAAGTTCTAGTAAAATAACTGGAAAAAACTATATACTTTAACAGAATTCTAGTTAATCCTACGCCATCATTTTTTACTAGTTTTCCGTGGATTATACTAGATTGACGTCTAAATAAATTTCAAATAATAAAAAAAAACGGTTTTGAATTTTATTTTAGTTATAGATATTTTTTATTGCGGATATTCAAATACAAAAAAACAAAGCTTCACGTAATTCTCGTGCATATTCTACACATAATTTGGTACACCAGAGTCTCGCTATGCGTCTATTCTATGTGCGTCTATTCGCTTTTGCGTCGGCTAAAAAAAAACCAATCACCCGCTTAGCGTCGGTTCTTCGTTATGCGTTCTTTTTCTTTCTTTCCATTTTTCTGTTTTGTCATACAACTAGTGAGAATTTTCGTTGCTATCAGAATATTTGGTGAGAATAATAATGCATTTGTGTGTATCAATAATTTTTTGGTTTATTTTTCCTTCGAATTTGTAGTATAACATGTAACTCGGGGAATTTCAATATTATGTGCATTTAATATTTCCTCTCAGTGACTGTTAATAATCGTATGAAAGTAGACGTTAGCTTATGTTTAAAAGTTAATTTTATAAATTTTTTACAGTCTTGTGCATTTCATGTTTAATAATTTTTTTATTGATAAATTTATATTTTTAAAATAATTGTGAGTCAGTATGAGCAGTAAACAGAAGGCTTTAATACTAGAAGTAAAACTGGACATTCTTAAGCGATTTGATCGTGGACAAAAGGCAGTAGATATCGCAAAGGCTCGAACTTTACCACTAACAACAGTTAAAAGTATTCGGAACCGGGATGCGTCAAAAATAAAAGAAAGTGCAAAAAATACTACACAATTGTTATCTCAACAATGTACACGCAATAGACCTTCTAATGGTTAAAATGGAATCACGTCTAACAATATGGATACAAGAACAAATCTATCGTAGAATGCCGTTAAGTAAAATGCTCAAACTAAAGCAAAATTAATCTTTGATAGTTTAAAGTTACAAGAGCCCAGCACAAGTGCAGCTGCAAACGATGATTTGAGTTTTGAAGCTAGCGATGGATGGTTCGCTCGATTCAAATCTAGAGCAAACTTGTATAATTTAAGCCTTAAAGGGAAGCTGCCAGTTCAGATTCTACTGCAGCAGAAGCTTTTCCAGAAAAATTAAAAAAAATAATCCAAGACGGATGATACTGTTCGAAACAAATTTTTAATGTAGATGAGACAGGTTTGTTTTGGAAACGCCTGCCTACCAAAACATACATATCAAAAATGGAAAAAAATGCTCCAGGATTTAAAGTCGGCAAAGAGCGTCTAACGCTTCTATTAGATGGAAATGCTGCAGGGGATTATAAATTTAAACCATTTCTAATTTATGCCTCTGAAAATCCTAGAGCCTTGAAAGGTATTTTAAAGAGACATCTTCCTGTTCATTATCGCTGGAATAAAAAAGCCTGGATGACTGCAAATTTGTTTCGTGATTGGGTGTCTTCATGTGCCATTCCAGAGCTGAGATCATTTTGCGAGAAAGAAAATTTAGAATTTAAAATTCTTATTCTATTGGATAACGCCCCAAGTCACCCAATTGATTTAGATGAACTCTCAGAAAATATAAAATTTGTTTTTTTACCAGCTAACACAACCGCATTAATACAGCCTATGGACCAGGGAGTGATATCCAATTTTAAATCGTATTACCTTCGCCGAACTTTTAAAGAACTCTTCACAGCCACTGAAGAGATTGATAATATTACAATGAAAGTGTTTTGGAAAAATTTCACTATACTAGACGGAATTAAATTTATTGACCTCTGTGAAATTAGCCCGAAAAAAAATCCCAGAAAACGATTATAGTTAAATATGGTAATACTAATATATTATAACTAGCGTATTATGAAAACTATAACGAAAGTAAATATATTTATATAATATGTCGTAGAAATTGAGTAAGCAAAGTAAAACAAAATGAAATAGTTGTTTGTATGTGATTAATAAAAACACTATTAGGTACATACGAATGATTATAAATAAATTCAATAATTTCAGTATTTTAAAAATTTATTAGCACACAGTAATTTACACTGGATTACCATTACAATATCCACTTATTCAAATAATTTGATAAAATATTTTGAAGTTCAACAAAGTATAACCACTATCGTCCCTAGAAGTCATACAAGATATCAATTAACGAGCACGGCTTAGTATAGGTTTTGTAGGACATGGATACACCTTGCATATAGCCAAAATAAAAAAAAATTCTATTAGCCGTTAGGCAGATATAGTCCCTAGAGTTCATACAAGATATCAATTAACGAGCACGGCTTAGTATAGGTTTTGTAGGACATGGATACACCTTGCTTATGGCCAAAATAAAAAAAAATTCTATTAGCCGTTAGGCAGATATAGTCCCTAGAATTCATACAAGATATCAATTAACGAGCACGGCTTAGTATAGGTTTTGTAGGACATGGATACAAGTTGCATATGGCCAAAATAAAAAAAAATTCTATTAGCCGTTAGGCAGATATAGTCCCTAGAGTTCATACAAGATATCAATTAACGAGCACGGCTTAGTATAGGTTTTGTAGGACATGGATACACCTTGCATATGGCCAAAATAAAAAAAAATTCTATTAGCCGTTAGGCAGATATAGTCCCTAGAATTCATACAAGATATCAATTAACGAGCACGGCTTAGTATAGGTTTTGTAGGACATGGATACAAGTTGCATATGGCCAAAATAAAAAAAAATTCTATTAGCCGTTAGGCAGATATAGTCCCTAGAGTTCATACAAGATATCAATTAACGAGCACGGCTTAGTATAGGTTTTGTAGGACATGGATACACCTTGCATATGGCCAAAATAAAAAAAAATTCTATTAGCCGTTAGGCAGATATAGTCCCTAGAGCTAGAGTTCATACAAGATATCAATTAACGAGCACGGCTTAGTATAGGTTTTGTAGGACATGGATACACCTTGCATATGGCCAAAATAAAAAAAAATTCTATTAGCCGTTAGGCAGATATAGTCCCTAGAATTCATACAAGATATCAATTAACGAGCACGGCTTAGTATAGGTTTTGTAGGACATGGATACACCTTGCATATGGCCAAAATAAAAAAAATTCTATTAGCCGTTAGGCAGATATAGTCCCTAGAAGTCATACAAGATATCAATTAACGAGCACGGCTTGATATAGGTTTTGTAGGACATGGATACACCTTGCTTATGGCCAAAATAAAAAAAAATTCTATTAGCCGTTAGGCAGATATAGTCCCTAGAATTCATACAAGATATCAATTAACGAGCACGGCTTAGTATAGGTTTTGTAGGACATGGATACACCTTGCTTATGGCCAAAATAAAAAAAAATTCTATTAGCCGTTAGGCAGATATAGTCCCTAGAATTCATACAAGATATCAATTAACGAGCACGGCTTAGTATAGGTTTTGTAGGACATGGATACAAGTTGCATATGGCCAAAATAAAAAAAATTCTATTAGCCGTTAGGCAGATATAGTCCCTAGAGTTCATACAAGATATCAATTAACGAGCACGGCTTAGTATAGGTTTTGTAGGACATGGATACACCTTGCTTATGGCCAAAATAAAAAAAAATTCTATTAGCCGTTAGGCAGATATAGTCCCTAGAATTCATACAAGATATCAATTAACGAGCACGGCTTAGTATAGGTTTTGTAGGACATGGATACACCTTGCTTATGGCCAAAATAAAAAAAAATTCTATTAGCCGTTAGGCAGATATAGTCCCTAGAATTCATACAAGATATCAATTAACGAGCACGGCTTAGTATAGGTTTTGTAGGACAAGGATACAAGTTGCATATGGCCAAAATAAAAAAAAATTCTATTAGCCGTTAGGCAGATATAGTCCCTAGAGTTCATACAAGATATCAATTAACGAGCACGGCTTAGTACAGGTTTTGTAGGACATGGATACACCTTGCTTATGGCCAAAATAAAAAAAAATTCTATTAGCCGTTAGGCAGATATAGTCCCTAGAATTCATACAAGATATCAATTAACGAGCACGGCTTAGTATAGGTTTTGTAGGACATGGATACACCTTGCTTATGGCCAAAATAAAAAAAAATTCTATTAGCCGTTAGGCAGATATAGTCCCTAGAATTCATACAAGATATCAATTAACGAGCACGGCTTAGTATAGGTTTTGTAGGACATGGATACAAGTTGCATATGGCCAAAATAAAAAAAATTCTATTAGCCGTTAGGCAGATATAGTCCCTAGAGTTCATACAAGATATCAATTAACGAGCACGGCTTAGTATAGGTTTTGTAGGACATGGATACACCTTGCTTATGGCCAAAATAAAAAAAAATTCTATTAGCCGTTAGGCAGATATAGTCCCTAGAATTCATACAAGATATCAATTAACGAGCACGGCTTAGTATAGGTTTTGTAGGACAAGGATACAAGTTGCATATGGCCAAAATAAAAAAAAATTCTATTAGCCGTTAGGCAGATATAGTCCCTAGAGTTCATACAAGATATCAATTAACGAGCACGGCTTAGTACAGGTTTTGTAGGACATGGATACACCTTGCTTATGGCCAAAATAAAAAAAAATTCTATTAGCCGTTAGGCAGATATAGTCCCTAGAATTCATACAAGATATCAATTAACGAGCACGGCTTAGTATAGGTTTTGTAGGACATGGATACACCTTGCTTATGGCCAAAATAAAAAAAAATTCTATTAGCCGTTAGGCAGATATAGTCCCTAGAATTCATACAAGATATCAATTAACGAGCACGGCTTAGTATAGGTTTTGTAGGACATGGATACAAGTTGCATATGGCCAAAATAAAAAAAATTCTATTAGCCGTTAGGCAGATATAGTCCCTAGAGTTCATACAAGATATCAATTAACGAGCACGGCTTAGTATAGGTTTTGTAGGACATGGATACACCTTGCTTATGGCCAAAATAAAAAAAAATTCTATTAGCCGTTAGGCAGATATAGTCCCTAGAATTCATACAAGATATCAATTAACGAGCACGGCTTAGTATAGGTTTTGTAGGACAAGGATACAAGTTGCATATGGCCAAAATAAAAAAAAATTCTATTAGCCGTTAGGCAGATATAGTCCCTAGAGTTCATACAAGATATCAATTAACGAGCACGGCTTAGTACAGGTTTTGTAGGACATGGATACACCTTGCTTATGGCCAAAATAAAAAAAAATTCTATTAGCCGTTAGGCAGATATAGTCCCTAGAATTCATACAAGATATCAATTAACGAGCACGGCTTAGTATAGGTTTTGTAGGACATGGATACACCTTGCTTATGGCCAAAATAAAAAAAAATTCTATTAGCCGTTAGGCAGATATAGTCCCTAGAATTCATACAAGATATCAATTAACGAGCACGGCTTAGTATAGGTTTTGTAGGACATGGATACAAGTTGCATATGGCCAAAATAAAAAAAATTCTATTAGCCGTTAGGCAGATATAGTCCCTAGAGTTCATACAAGATATCAATTAACGAGCACGGCTTAGTATAGGTTTTGTAGGACATGGATACACCTTGCTTATGGCCAAAATAAAAAAAAATTCTATTAGCCGTTAGGCAGATATAGTCCCTAGAATTCATACAAGATATCAATTAACGAGCACGGCTTAGTATAGGTTTTGTAGGACAAGGATACAAGTTGCATATGGCCAAAATAAAAAAAAATTCTATTAGCCGTTAGGCAGATATAGTCCCTAGAGTTCATACAAGATATCAATTAACGAGCACGGCTTAGTACAGGTTTTGTAGGACATGGATACACCTTGCTTATGGCCAAAATAAAAAAAAATTCTATTAGCCGTTAGGCAGATATAGTCCCTAGAATTCATACAAGATATCAATTAACGAGCACGGCTTAGTATAGGTTTTGTAGGACATGGATACACCTTGCTTATGGCCAAAATAAAAAAAAATTCTATTAGCCGTTAGGCAGATATAGTCCCTAGAATTCATACAAGATATCAATTAACGAGCACGGCTTAGTATAGGTTTTGTAGGACATGGATACAAGTTGCATATGGCCAAAATAAAAAAAATTCTATTAGCCGTTAGGCAGATATAGTCCCTAGAGTTCATACAAGATATCAATTAACGAGCACGGCTTAGTATAGGTTTTGTAGGACATGGATACACCTTGCTTATGGCCAAAATAAAAAAAAATTCTATTAGCCGTTAGGCAGATATAGTCCCTAGAATTCATACAAGATATCAATTAACGAGCACGGCTTAGTATAGGTTTTGTAGGACATGGATACACCTTGCTTATGGCCAAAATAAAAAAAAATTCTATTAGCCGTTAGGCAGATATAGTCCCTAGAATTCATACAAGATATCAATTAACGAGCACGGCTTAGTATAGGTTTTGTAGGACAAGGATACAAGTTGCATATGGCCAAAATAAAAAAAAATTCTATTAGCCGTTAGGCAGATATAGTCCCTAGAATTCATACAAGATATCAATTAACGAGCACGGCTTAGTATAGGTTTTGTAGGACATGGATACACCTTGCTTATGGCCAAAATAAAAAAAAATTCTATTAGCCGTTAGGCAGATATAGTCCCTAGAATTCATACAAGATATCAATTAACGAGCACGGCTTAGTATAGGTTTTGTAGGACATGGATACACCTTGCTTATGGCCAAAAAAAAAAAAATTCTATTAGCCGTTAGGCAGATATAGTCCCTAGAGTTCATACAAGATATCAATTAACGAGCACGGCTTAGTATAGGTTTTGTAGGACATGGATACACCTTGCATATGGCCAAAATAAAAAAAAATTCTATTAGCCGTTAGGCAGATATAGTCCCTAGAATTCATACAAGATATCAATTAACGAGCACGGCTTAGTATAGGTTTTGTAGGACATGGATACACCTTGCTTATGGCCAAAATAAAAAAAAATTCTATTAGCCGTTAGGCAGATATAGTCCCTAGAGTTCATACAAGATATCAATTAACGAGCACGGCTTAGTATAGGTTTTGTAGGACATGGATACACCTTGCATATGGCCAAAATAAAAAAAAATTCTATTAGCCGTTAGGCAGATATAGTCCCTAGAATTCATACAAGATATCAATTAACGAGCACGGCTTAGTATAGGTTTTGTAGGACATGGATACACCTTGCTTATGGCCAAAATAAAAAAAAATTCTATTAGCCGTTAGGCAGATATAGTCCCTAGAATTCATACAAGATATCAATTAACGAGCACGGCTTAGTATAGGTTTTGTAGGACATGGATACACCTTGCTTATGGCCAAAAAAAAAAAAAATTCTATTAGCCGTTAGGCAGATATAGTCCCTAGAAGTCATACAAGATATCAATTAACGAGCACGGCTTGATATAGGTTTTGTAGGACATGGATACACCTTGCTTATGGCCAAAATAAAAAAAATTCTATTAGCCGTTAGGCAGATATAGTCCCTAGAATTCATACAAGATATCAATTAACGAGCACGGCTTGATATAGGTTTTGTAGGACATGGATACACCTTGCTTATGGCCAAAATAAAAAAAATTCTATTAGCCGTTAGGCAGATATAGTCCCTAGAATTCATACAAGATATCAATTAACGAGCACGGCTTAGTATAGGTTTTGTAGGACATGGATACAAGTTGCATATGGCCAAAATAAAAAAAAATTCTATTAGCCGTTAGGCAGATATAGTCCCTAGAGTTCATACAAGATATCAATTAACGAGCACGGCTTAGTATAGGTTTTGTAGGACATGGATACACCTTGCATATGGCCAAAATAAAAAAAATTCTATTAGCCGTTAGGCAGATATAGTCCCTAGAAGTCATACAAGATATCAATTAACGAGCACGGCTTGATATAGGTTTTGTAGGACATGGATACACCTTGCATATGGCCAAAATAAAAAAAATTCTATTAGCCGTTAGGCAGATATAGTCCCTAGAATTCATACAAGATATCAATTAACGAGCACGGCTTAGTATAGGTTTTGTAGGACATGGATACAAGTTGCATATGGCCAAAATAAAAAAAAATTCTATTAGCCGTTAGGCAGATATAGTCCCTAGAATTCATACAAGATATCAATTAACGAGCACGGCTTAGTATAGGTTTTGTAGGACATGGATACACCTTGCATATGGCCAAAATAAAAAAAATTCTATTAGCCGTTAGGCAGATATAGTCCCTAGAAGTCATACAAGATATCAATTAACGAGCACGGCTTGATATAGGTTTTGTAGGACATGGATACACCTTGCTTATGGCCAAAATAAAAAAAATTCTATTAGCCGTTAGGCAGATATAGTCCCTAGAATTCATACAAGATATCAATTAACGAGCACGGCTTAGTATAGGTTTTGTAGGACATGGATACACCTTGCTTATGGCCAAAATAAAAAAAAATTCTATTAGCCGTTAGGCAGATATAGTCCCTAGAATTCATACAAGATATCAATTAACGAGCACGGCTTAGTATAGGTTTTGTAGGACATGGATACAAGTTGCATATGGCCAAAATAAAAAAAAATTCTATTAGCCGTTAGGCAGATATAGTCCCTAGAGTTCATACAAGATATCAATTAACGAGCACGGCTTAGTATAGGTTTTGTAGGACATGGATACACCTTGCATATGGCCAAAATAAAAAAAATTCTATTAGCCGTTAGGCAGATATAGTCCCTAGAATTCATACAAGATATCAATTAACGAGCACGGCTTAGTATAGGTTTTGTAGGACATGGATACAAGTTGCATATGGCCAAAATAAAAAAAAATTCTATTAGCCGTTAGGCAGATATAGTCCCTAGAATTCATACAAGATATCAATTAACGAGCACGGCTTAGTATAGGTTTTGTAGGACATGGATACACCTTGCATATGGCCAAAATAAAAAAAATTCTATTAGCCGTTAGGCAGATATAGTCCCTAGAAGTCATACAAGATATCAATTAACGAGCACGGCTTGATATAGGTTTTGTAGGACATGGATACACCTTGCTTATGGCCAAAATAAAAAAAATTCTATTAGCCGTTAGGCAGATATAGTCCCTAGAATTCATACAAGATATCAATTAACGAGCACGGCTTAGTATAGGTTTTGTAGGACATGGATACAAGTTGCATATGGCCAAAATAAAAAAAAATTCTATTAGCCGTTAGGCAGATATAGTCCCTAGAGTTCATACAAGATATCAATTAACGAGCACGGCTTAGTATAGGTTTTGTAGGACATGGATACACCTTGCATATGGCCAAAATAAAAAAAATTCTATTAGCCGTTAGGCAGATATAGTCCCTAGAATTCATACAAGATATCAATTAACGAGCACGGCTTAGTATAGGTTTTGTAGGACATGGATACAAGTTGCATATGGCCAAAATAAAAAAAAATTCTATTAGCCGTTAGGCAGATATAGTCCCTAGAATTCATACAAGATATCAATTAACGAGCACGGCTTAGTATAGGTTTTGTAGGACATGGATACACCTTGCATATGGCCAAAATAAAAAAAATTCTATTAGCCGTTAGGCAGATATAGTCCCTAGAAGTCATACAAGATATCAATTAACGAGCACGGCTTGATATAGGTTTTGTAGGACATGGATACACCTTGCTTATGGCCAAAATAAACAAAATTCTATTAGCCGTTAGGCAGATATAGTCCCTAGAATTCATACAAGATATCAATTAACGAGCACGGCTTAGTATAGGTTTTGTAGGACATGGATACACCTTGCTTATGGCCAAAATAAAAAAAAATTCTATTAGCCGTTAGGCAGATATAGTCCCTAGAATTCATACAAGATATCAATTAACGAGCACGGCTTAGTATAGGTTTTGTAGGACATGGATACACCTTGCTTATGGCCAAAATAAAAAAAAATTCTATTAGCCGTTAGGCAGATATAGTCCCTAGAAGTCATACAAGATATCAATTAACGAGCACGGCTTGATATAGGTTTTGTAGGACATAGATACACCTTGCTTATGGCCAAAATAAAAAAAATTCTATTAGCCGTTAGGCAGATATAGTCCCTAGAATTCATACAAGATATCAATTAACGAGCACGGCTTAGTATAGGTTTTGTAGGACATGGATACACCTTGCTTATGGCCAAAATAAAAAAAATTCTATTAGCCGTTAGGCAGATATAGTCCCTAGAATTCATACAAGATATCAATTAACGAGCACGGCTTGATATAGGTTTTGTAGGACATGGATACACCTTGCTTATGGCCAAAATAAAAAAAATTCTATTAGCCGTTAGGCAGATATAGTCCCTAGAATTCATACAAGATATCAATTAACGAGCACGGCTTAGTATAGGTTTTGTAGGACATGGATACAAGTTGCATATGGCCAAAATAAAAAAAATTCTATTAGCCGTTAGGCAGATATAGTCCCTAGAAGTCATACAAGATATCAATTAACGAGCACGGCTTGATATAGGTTTTGTAGGACATGGATACACCTTGCTTATGGCCAAAATAAAAAAAATTCTATTAGCCGTTAGGCAGATATAGTCCCTAGAATTCATACAAGATATCAATTAACGAGCACGGCTTAGTATAGGTTTTGTAGGACATGGATACAAGTTGCATATGGCCAAAATAAAAAAAAATTCTATTAGCCGTTAGGCAGATATAGTCCCTAGAGTTCATACAAGATATCAATTAACGAGCACGGCTTAGTATAGGTTTTGTAGGACATGGATACACCTTGCATATGGCCAAAATAAAAAAAATTCTATTAGCCGTTAGGCAGATATAGTCCCTAGAATTCATACAAGATATCAATTAACGAGCACGGCTTAGTATAGGTTTTGTAGGACATGGATACAAGTTGCATATGGCCAAAATAAAAAAAAATTCTATTAGCCGTTAGGCAGATATAGTCCCTAGAATTCATACAAGATATCAATTAACGAGCACGGCTTAGTATAGGTTTTGTAGGACATGGATACACCTTGCATATGGCCAAAATAAAAAAAATTCTATTAGCCGTTAGGCAGATATAGTCCCTAGAAGTCATACAAGATATCAATTAACGAGCACGGCTTGATATAGGTTTTGTAGGACATGGATACACCTTGCTTATGGCCAAAATAAAAAAAATTCTATTAGCCGTTAGGCAGATATAGTCCCTAGAATTCATACAAGATATCAATTAACGAGCACGGCTTAGTATAGGTTTTGTAGGACATGGATACACCTTGCTTATGGCCAAAATAAAAAAAAATTCTATTAGCCGTTAGGCAGATATAGTCCCTAGAATTCATACAAGATATCAATTAACGAGCACGGCTTAGTATAGGTTTTGTAGGACATGGATACAAGTTGCATATGGCCAAAATAAAAAAAAATTCTATTAGCCGTTAGGCAGATATAGTCCCTAGAGTTCATACAAGATATCAATTAACGAGCACGGCTTAGTATAGGTTTTGTAGGACATGGATACACCTTGCATATGGCCAAAATAAAAAAAATTCTATTAGCCGTTAGGCAGATATAGTCCCTAGAATTCATACAAGATATCAATTAACGAGCACGGCTTAGTATAGGTTTTGTAGGACATGGATACAAGTTGCATATGGCCAAAATAAAAAAAAATTCTATTAGCCGTTAGGCAGATATAGTCCCTAGAATTCATACAAGATATCAATTAACGAGCACGGCTTAGTATAGGTTTTGTAGGACATGGATACACCTTGCATATGGCCAAAATAAAAAAAATTCTATTAGCCGTTAGGCAGATATAGTCCCTAGAAGTCATACAAGATATCAATTAACGAGCACGGCTTGATATAGGTTTTGTAGGACATGGATACACCTTGCTTATGGCCAAAATAAAAAAAATTCTATTAGCCGTTAGGCAGATATAGTCCCTAGAATTCATACAAGATATCAATTAACGAGCACGGCTTAGTATAGGTTTTGTAGGACATGGATACAAGTTGCATATGGCCAAAATAAAAAAAAATTCTATTAGCCGTTAGGCAGATATAGTCCCTAGAGTTCATACAAGATATCAATTAACGAGCACGGCTTAGTATAGGTTTTGTAGGACATGGATACACCTTGCATATGGCCAAAATAAAAAAAATTCTATTAGCCGTTAGGCAGATATAGTCCCTAGAATTCATACAAGATATCAATTAACGAGCACGGCTTAGTATAGGTTTTGTAGGACATGGATACAAGTTGCATATGGCCAAAATAAAAAAAAATTCTATTAGCCGTTAGGCAGATATAGTCCCTAGAATTCATACAAGATATCAATTAACGAGCACGGCTTAGTATAGGTTTTGTAGGACATGGATACACCTTGCATATGGCCAAAATAAAAAAAATTCTATTAGCCGTTAGGCAGATATAGTCCCTAGAAGTCATACAAGATATCAATTAACGAGCACGGCTTGATATAGGTTTTGTAGGACATGGATACACCTTGCTTATGGCCAAAATAAAAAAAATTCTATTAGCCGTTAGGCAGATATAGTCCCTAGAATTCATACAAGATATCAATTAACGAGCACGGCTTAGTATAGGTTTTGTAGGACATGGATACACCTTGCTTATGGCCAAAATAAAAAAAAATTCTATTAGCCGTTAGGCAGATATAGTCCCTAGAATTCATACAAGATATCAATTAACGAGCACGGCTTAGTATAGGTTTTGTAGGACATGGATACACCTTGCTTATGGCCAAAATAAAAAAAAATTCTATTAGCCGTTAGGCAGATATAGTCCCTAGAAGTCATACAAGATATCAATTAACGAGCACGGCTTGATATAGGTTTTGTAGGACATAGATACACCTTGCTTATGGCCAAAATAAAAAAAATTCTATTAGCCGTTAGGCAGATATAGTCCCTAGAATTCATACAAGATATCAATTAACGAGCACGGCTTAGTATAGGTTTTGTAGGACATGGATACACCTTGCTTATGGCCAAAATAAAAAAAATTCTATTAGCCGTTAGGCAGATATAGTCCCTAGAATTCATACAAGATATCAATTAACGAGCACGGCTTGATATAGGTTTTGTAGGACATGGATACACCTTGCTTATGGCCAAAATAAAAAAAATTCTATTAGCCGTTAGGCAGATATAGTCCCTAGAATTCATACAAGATATCAATTAACGAGCACGGCTTAGTATAGGTTTTGTAGGACATGGATACAAGTTGCATATGGCCAAAATAAAAAAAAATTCTATTAGCCGTTAGGCAGATATAGTCCCTAGAGTTCATACAAGATATCAATTAACGAGCACGGCTTAGTATAGGTTTTGTAGGACATGGATACACCTTGCATATGGCCAAAATAAAAAAAATTCTATTAGCCGTTAGGCAGATATAGTCCCTAGAAGTCATACAAGATATCAATTAACGAGCACGGCTTGATATAGGTTTTGTAGGACATGGATACACCTTGCTTATGGCCAAAATAAAAAAAATTCTATTAGCCGTTAGGCAGATATAGTCCCTAGAATTCATACAAGATATCAATTAACGAGCACGGCTTAGTATAGGTTTTGTAGGACATGGATACAAGTTGCATATGGCCAAAATAAAAAAAAATTCTATTAGCCGTTAGGCAGATATAGTCCCTAGAGTTCATACAAGATATCAATTAACGAGCACGGCTTAGTATAGGTTTTGTAGGACATGGATACACCTTGCATATGGCCAAAATAAAAAAAATTCTATTAGCCGTTAGGCAGATATAGTCCCTAGAATTCATACAAGATATCAATTAACGAGCACGGCTTAGTATAGGTTTTGTAGGACATGGATACAAGTTGCATATGGCCAAAATAAAAAAAAATTCTATTAGCCGTTAGGCAGATATAGTCCCTAGAATTCATACAAGATATCAATTAACGAGCACGGCTTAGTATAGGTTTTGTAGGACATGGATACACCTTGCATATGGCCAAAATAAAAAAAATTCTATTAGCCGTTAGGCAGATATAGTCCCTAGAAGTCATACAAGATATCAATTAACGAGCACGGCTTGATATAGGTTTTGTAGGACATGGATACACCTTGCTTATGGCCAAAATAAAAAAAATTCTATTAGCCGTTAGGCAGATATAGTCCCTAGAATTCATACAAGATATCAATTAACGAGCACGGCTAGTATAGGTTTTGTAGGACATGGATACACCTTGCTTATGGCCAAAATAAAAAAAAATTCTATTAGCCGTTAGGCAGATATAGTCCCTAGAATTCATACAAGATATCAATTAACGAGCACGGCTTGATATAGGTTTTGTAGGACATGGATACACCTTGCTTATGGCCAAAATAAAAAAAATTCTATTAGCCGTTAGGCAGATATAGTCCCTAGAATTCATACAAGATATCAATTAACGAGCACGGCTTAGTATAGGTTTTGTAGGACATGGATACAAGTTGCATATGGCCAAAATAAAAAAAATTCTATTAGCCGTTAGGCAGATATAGTCCCTAGAGTTCATACAAGATATCAATTAACGAGCACGGCTTAGTATAGGTTTTGTAGGACATGGATACACCTTGCATATGGCCAAAATAAAAAAAATTCTATTAGCCGTTAGGCAGATATAGTCCCTAGAAGTCATACAAGATATCAATTAACGAGCACGGCTTGATATAGGTTTTGTAGGACATGGATACACCTTGCTTATGGCCAAAATAAAAAAAATTCTATTAGCCGTTAGGCAGATATAGTCCCTAGAAGTCATACAAGATATCAATTAACGAGCACGGCTTGATATAGGTTTTGTAGGACATGGATACACCTTGCTTATGGCCAAAATAAAAAAAATTCTATTAGCCGTTAGGCAGATATAGTCCCTAGAATTCATACAAGATATCAATTAACGAGCACGGCTTAGTATAGGTTTTGTAGGACATGGATACACCTTGCTTATGGCCAAAATAAAAAAAAATTCTATTAGCCGTTAGGCAGATATAGTCCCTAGAATTCATACAAGATATCAATTAACGAGCACGGCTTGATATAGGTTTTGTAGGACATGGATACACCTTGCTTATGGCCAAAATAAAAAAAATTCTATTAGCCGTTAGGCAGATATAGTCCCTAGAATTCATACAAGATATCAATTAACGAGCACGGCTTAGTATAGGTTTTGTAGGACATGGATACAAGTTGCATATGGCCAAAATAAAAAAAAATTCTATTAGCCGTTAGGCAGATATAGTCCCTAGAGTTCATACAAGATATCAATTAACGAGCACGGCTTAGTATAGGTTTTGTAGGACATGGATACACCTTGCATATGGCCAAAATAAAAAAAATTCTATTAGCCGTTAGGCAGATATAGTCCCTAGAAGTCATACAAGATATCAATTAACGAGCACGGCTTGATATAGGTTTTGTAGGACATGGATACACCTTGCTTATGGCCAAAATAAAAAAAATTCTATTAGCCGTTAGGCAGATATAGTCCCTAGAATTCATACAAGATATCAATTAACGAGCACGGCTTAGTATAGGTTTTGTAGGACATGGATACAAGTTGCATATGGCCAAAATAAAAAAAAATTCTATTAGCCGTTAGGCAGATATAGTCCCTAGAGTTCATACAAGATATCAATTAACGAGCACGGCTTAGTATAGGTTTTGTAGGACATGGATACACCTTGCATATGGCCAAAATAAAAAAAATTCTATTAGCCGTTAGGCAGATATAGTCCCTAGAATTCATACAAGATATCAATTAACGAGCACGGCTTAGTATAGGTTTTGTAGGACATGGATACAAGTTGCATATGGCCAAAATAAAAAAAAATTCTATTAGCCGTTAGGCAGATATAGTCCCTAGAATTCATACAAGATATCAATTAACGAGCACGGCTTAGTATAGGTTTTGTAGGACATGGATACACCTTGCTTATGGCCAAAATAAAAAAAAATTCTATTAGCCGTTAGGCAGATATAGTCCCTAGAATTCATACAAGATATCAATTAACGAGCACGGCTTAGTATAGGTTTTGTAGGACATGGATACACCTTGCTTATGGCCAAAATAAAAAAAATTCTATTAGCCGTTAGGCAGATATAGTCCCTAGAATTCATACAAGATATCAATTAACGAGCACGGCTTAGTATAGGTTTTGTAGGACATGGATACACCTTGCTTATGGCCAAAATAAAAAAAAATTCTATTAGCCGTTAGGCAGATATAGTCCCTAGAATTCATACAAGATATCAATTAACGAGCACGGCTTAGTATAGGTTTTGTAGGACATGGATACAAGTTGCATATGGCCAAAATAAAAAAAAATTCTATTAGCCGTTAGGCAGATATAGTCCCTAGAGTTCATACAAGATATCAATTAACGAGCACGGCTTAGTATAGGTTTTGTAGGACATGGAT